>CM054178.1:13905000-14505000 GCA_028829895.1 Sinotaia quadrata | reverse complement strand
AATTATGATGCTTGTATGTAATATGTTAAAAACATGACATTATTTCTAGTGAACACGTTCATAAATTATTATGTTGAGTTTATTAAGCTGTATGTGTGTATCAGGCTAATAAATACTGTTGCAGGAAACTGTGAGTTGAGATTTGAATGTAAGAAAGAATGGAGACAGAGATGATAAACTGGAAAACTTAGTGTTTGTTCCCTGATTATATTTTACAGGGAAGAAGCAATTGACAATTGACCAATCGCTAACAAATGACGTATTGTTGTTGATACTAGAGAAGGATTACTGAGACGCAAAATGGGGGAATTCAGATGATGACGTACATAATTGATTGCTATTTATTTCCGCATTCAACGGAATTTCAGCACCTCCTTATATATCGCATACACTTCATTGGATTTTTTGTTTCTCTCTTTTGCCCGCGTTTCTCGCCCATTGTTTACTTGTTTGAGTGGGACTCCAAGCCAAAACATGTGCAAGCAGTAAAATGGCTGTCATTCTAAAGTTGACAAAGGACCTATCAACTAATGTCGTTGTAATTGATTCCATTCATTGTTCCGTGTGCTATTCACACTGGTTTGCTTACTGTCAAACATAATGTGCTGTTCCGTGTGCTATTCACACTGGTTTCCTTACTGTCAAACATAGAATAATGTGTAAACATAGCATCTTAATTTCTTGTAACATGTATGCGCGCGTGTGTTAGTGTGAATTTTCACTTATTTTAGGACCCTATAAATAAAATTGTTAATGAATATTCTCGTTAAAGTTGGCAAAGCCATAAGAGATTGCCTTAGTTGATGTGGCTTCTTGTACTGCGATATTGGTGGCAATGGTGATGATTATGGTGCTGCTGCTGCGATGATGATGATGATGGTGGTTGGAGATGGTGGTGGTGATGATGGTGGTGGTGGTAGTGATGATGATGATGATTATGATGGTGCTGGTGGTAGTGATGATGATGGTGGTGGTGGTGGTGGTGGTGGTGGTGGTGGTGGTGGTGGTGGTGGTGGTGGTGGTGATGATAATGATGATTGTAGAGGGGAGGAGAATGGTGGATGGAGATAAAATTATTGGTGATGGTGTTGGTTATCTTAATCATCATCTCCTTAATTTCATCATCACCACATTATCATCATCTAACTTATTATCCTTATTATCTTCAGCATAAATTGTTTTGTTAGCATGCAATAGCGGATTTTTTGGACAAGGCTGTAATAACCGTTGCGGCGACTGCATTGGAGGAAATTCTTCATGTGACAGAACGACAGGAAATTGTAGTAATGGATGCGCTAATAACAGGAAGCAACCTTTTTGCAAAGGTAAAGTGAATATTTCGCAATCGTTAAGACTTTAAATAATGATATAGTGAACCACAACTCACCATGAGCTTCCAGCATCATAAACAGCAAGGCGGAACAAATTAGTAAATGTTCCCATTTTTCAAACAAAGTAATAATCAATGATAATGTCTTAAATCCATGCTTCTTCCAGTCATGACATTTGAAGACTCTTTCATCATGCTTATTGTCTACTTTCTTCGCATAGAGTTTTATTACTTCTTTCCTTCTTGTCTTTTGTAATGATGGCGATGTCTTCATTTCAACCTTTGCTTCTTTTCTTCTTCTCTTTTATAGTGATTAATCTAAGCGTTTGTTTTAGTAAGCATCGATTAACAATCAATAAATCCACTCACGAGTACTGATGTAGTAACGTCTCAGTCTCTAGCTTTCGTCTGAAACTTGAGCAATCAAGCTAATTTCACATTTAATGCATGCATTTTAAAGTACGGTTTCTTGTCATCGCTATTTACTAATGGTGATGAAATTCTCTAAAGCTCTCCTTCTATGAAAGAAAATGGATTTTTTTAAGAAGGTTTATATTACAGTTGTTAACATTATTTCTCTCTTGCTCGTTGTATGCTTGCTGTCTGCTGTGTAGACCGTGCTATATTTAACTAATTGTAAACTTTCACAAGGTTGACATTATAATTGTTAACATTATTTCTCTTTGAGGCTGTTGTGTAAATATGTGCTATGTTTAACAAGCTGGAAAAGTTTACAAATTTATATTGACATGCTAATTACCTCTTTATGACTGCTTTGTGAATGAGTGCTATATTTAACAAACTGTAAAATGTAAATCTTACATAACAATTCTCAGCATATTTTCTCGTGACGACTGCTTTTGTAAACGAGTGCTATATTTAACAAAATGTATACTTGTGTAGAGTGTGCGGATTATCACTGGGGGGAGACTTGCGGTCAGCTGTGTGAACATTGTGGCGGGGACGGGACATGTGACCGACACACAGGGACTTGCATGAATGACACCTGCCTCGACGGGTGGACATCGCCGACCTGCGAACTGAGTATGCCTGTTTAGGATTTTCAACCGTCAACTTTGAACTTATTTAGATCTTTAAATGATAGTTAGCTGTTTGTTCGCACAGCGTACCTACCAGTCATATCTTAAATATGATAATGTGCGTACGAAGGGTAGGTAACTCAATCACATATAACTATGATGTATATTACATGATAACATTGTTTGGGTCGAGCAACTGTATTGATAAAGCACTATGTTCGTTTCTTTTTTTTCTTTTAAAATATGCATTTTCAATATTGATAAAGTACAATGTTTATTTATATTAACATATAACTCTTTTCTTTCTTTCTTTTAAACTATGCATTTTCATTATGATGAGTATAGCGTGCGTATTGTGCTTATTTAAACCAAATAATTTATTTTCAATTTATGTTTTAAGTGAAATATTCTAAATAGATAATTTTATTTTTAGTGTAATACAGAGCAAAGGCCTCAATTGTCAGCTCGCTGTTTTAAACACAAATGTTAAAAAGAAAATAACACAAAATTCTCGGCATGTTAAATGTTAAAGAAACAGAAGGAAAAGCTCCAGACTTGTATGTATAACATCATCGTGTTTCCACTTTATGCCTTCATTCAAAAACAAACATCAAATACCAATCATTGATGTCGCTCCCGTTAAATGCTAAAAGACAATTTATTCCTCAGTAAATCGATAGCTCTTGAAGCAGTGTGACCATTTGAATTAGGTTACCTTTTATTGTTTTCATTCTTTAATTAACAAGAAACAGAATTGACAAATTGAACTCTCAGTGCCAGATCATTTATGTGACTTTTAATTTTATCAGAATGCGGCGCGGGAACATACGGACACAATTGTACCCAGAGATGCGGTCATTGTCAAAACAACGTCCCTTGTCGCCATGACAACGGAATTTGTGAAAGCGATTGTGCAGACGGCTACGAAGGGGTGCTGTGCAAAAGTAGGTCATGAGAAACCACGTGACTAATTAAAACATGAGAAGACGTGGGCATCAAACTTTAGCGATGTATAGCATTATAGCATACGGATGTACACAAGCATAAACATAAACACGCGAGTAATTATACACATAAGAGCACACTACACTCGAACAGAGGCACACTTTCTGATAAACATATACATTCACATAAGCACAGATACACAAACAGAAACACAAACAAATACACAAAATCACTTAGGGTCTACACAGACACGCACAAAACACAAGCTCTCAACGCATACACTCAAATAGAAGAAGTAACGCAAAAACATAAGTATATAAACAAATCACACAAGCACACACACATACACACACATACATACACACACATACATACACATACACACACATACACACACATACACATACACACATACACACACGTACACACACACACACACACAGATTCAAATACATACTTTCAAATTCATGCACATTAAGTACAAACATAGAAGCACTTGTACGCACTTACGCGTTACTCAAAAAACAATATGTGCATATCTATTTTTCACTTCCTAACAGAATACATTTCTTAATCACATGATCCAAGTTTCAACAATGACGTACATCAGAATCTCGTTTCGCCACATCAGCAATATGCACGCGCGCGCGCGTGTGTGTGTGTGTGTAGATATATACATACATATTATGCAGACATAAATACATGATATTTGCAAATGTGCTTGTGTGTATGGATGAATGAGTGGGTGAGTTAGATAGATAGTGTGGCAGAGTAAATTTGCCTATCCCTATTTCTAGACATAATTGTTATATAAATTGTCAAAGTGACTTAACCTTGGGCATTCCTTACGATGGTATGGTATTTTTGTAAGTGTCAGTGTTGGAATAAACAACTCGAGTTGAGAATATGCTAGAATGCAAACCAGTTCCAAGTGGATGAATAGTTTTATTATCCAATAGTTATGATTTTCGAGAACGAGACCAGCCAATGGGCTGAGATCAAAAGTTACTTGTTGTAGATAATTCTATTGTCTAATCACTTTCAATTTGGAGTGAAAAGATGTCTGGTCATGAAAGGCAGCCATTAGCTAAATGGAAATAAGCAGCCTTTTCTTGTTTTACCTGAATCTCCTGGCTTATTGATTATAAACTGCTACAACCATGGTAGACATTAGGAGTATCTACTGCAGTGTGTAATGTATGAAATACACTGCACTCCATTGACGTATGGTAGCAAGGTGTGCTGACTACATCATGGAATTTCTAGTACAATGAAGTTACTGGAAATTGCTACAATTGCTGTTCTGCTTGAGAGAGTTAATACGGCGAAGGAGTGACCAGGTTATCTTTGAGAGAATAGCAGATAATCAGTGTCCTACAACATGAGAAGGGAAACATGGAATTGACAGTATTAACATGGACAATAAACTTGTGACATTGTTATGAAAAGCACTCAAAAAGACTAATGCATCTTTACTTAAACAAGGTTACATACAAACTATTATTGCTTATATATAATAACTCTATGTCTGTTCTCTGATAAAAACTATCCTGTGATTTGTATTGACATTAATCTGTTGCATTGCGTTTTAGGATATAATACTATATATGTATTAAAATTATTTGAATGTGGTTGTGTGGAAATACTGATGTCAATTAATCTTTTTTATTGTATTTGTTATACGTATATTTGATTATTGATGTAATAAAGTTATTGTTAATTTTATTGACCCTCTTACACATATTGATATCCTTATGTTGGAGAAGAAAGTGGGTAGATGGTGGCTAGCTAAATACAGATTTAAAAGATGGATTTATCTTCTCCTTTAGGCAGAAGTTTACCACCTATGGTGTGACGGTAAATGTTTAATGTTGTGGAAGAGAGAAAACGTTTACAGCACCAGTAAATCCGCCAAGCGAGAGAGACGAGTGGTGGCTTCTGGAGAATTATTAATAACATAAATTAAGATTCTCATCACTTGTAATTAGTTATGGATGATTAAATTAATAATAATAATCATAACCAATAACTAGATGGCGTTGGCATCACAGATTAGATTAGATAGATAGATAGATAGATAGATAGATAGATAGATAGATAGATAGATAGATAGATAGATAGATAGATAGATAGATAGATAGATAGATAGATAGATAGATTAATTATTGGTTTCACTTTAACTTCCTTAGAATGTTGATTTATAATTAACTTCCTTAGAATATTGATTTATAATTAACTTCCTTAGAATATTGATTTATAATTAACAGAAGAAAGTCAAGATTTTGTCGGGCCTATAGTCGGAGTATTAGTGGCTGCATGCGTTCTCATCGTTATAAGTGTAGTTGTAACGTATTGGTGAGTAGAATTTATTATCAATACATTTAGTTTTGTGTGGTTTTAACTCACTTGTGGGTAGAATTTATTATCAATACATTTAGTTTTGGTTTTTAACTCACTTGTGGGTAGAATTTATTAATTATCAATACATTTAGTTTTGTGTGATTTTAACTCGCTTGTGGATAGAATTTATTAATTATCAATACATTTAGTTTAGTGTGGTTTTAACTCGCTTGTGGGTAGAATTCATTGTCAACACGTTTAGTTTTATTATGTAGCTGTAACACTGGTGAGTAGAATTCATTGTCAATACATTTAGTTGTGTGTAGCTGTAACACCACTATTCAGAAGTCATTGTTAATATGTTTTAGTTGTGTGTAATTTTAACACACTGGCGAGTAGAATTCATTGTCACTACTTTTAGTTTTGTGTAGCTGTAACACAATGTGAGTACAATTCATTTTCACTACATTTAGTTGTGTGTAATTGTAACGCGCTGATGTGTAGAATTCATTGTCAGTATTTAGTTTATATACCTGTAACATACTGGTGAGTAGAATTCATTGTCAGTATTTAGTTTATGTAGCTGTAACATACTGGTGAGTAGAATTCATTGTCGGTATTTAGTTTATGTAGCTGTAACATACTAGTGAGTAGAATTCATCGTCATTGCATTTCAAGCCTGTCACGTACTACTAAGTAGCATTCATTATTAATAAGTCAGTGCTTGTTTGATCTATTTTTAAATCGATCTTTCTTAATGTCCACCAACATTTCGATAATGATTTTAAATTGTGTGGTGTGTTGTCTTTTCTTCCTGCAATAACCAAAGCTCACATAGATAAATATCTAATTATAATTAGATCAAAACTAACTTAGTAACGTATAGCAATTGTAGATATACAAAATGTTTCACTTACATAGATGAACACTTATACTTAATATAGATAGTTATGTATAGCTATTATAGATATAAAAAATAACTATTTCACGTACATAGATGAACACTTGTACTTATTAAAGATAGTAACGTACAGCTTTTGTAGATATAAAAAAAATAACTGTTTCACTTAATTAGTTGAACAATTTATTTAATACAGATAGTTACGTATAGCTACTGTAGATATTAAAAAGTAACTGTTTCACTGTACTTAATATGTTATGTATAGTTATGTATAGCCATTGTAGATTTTTAAAAATAAGTGTTTTACTTAGATGAACACATGTGGCAGAGCATTTCTATTTCTAGACTGAATTGTTATATAAACTGTTATATAAATTGTTATAATTTTCGACGTGACCAGGCATTGGGCACTACTTATGACGGTAATTTTGTAAGTGTCAAAGTTGGAGTAAACAACTCAAGTCGAAAATATGCTAGAAATTGCTGATGCAATGCAAACCAGTTCCAACTGGATGAGTAGTTTTTATTATCCAATGGTTAAGATTTATAAGAATGAGATCAGCCAGTAGACTGAGGTCCAAAGTTTACAAGCTATAGTTAATTGTATTGTCTGATCACTTGATTTGGTTGTGGCAAGAAGTCCGATGATGAAAGGTGGCCATTAGCTTAATGGTGAGTTAACTGACTGATTGAGAGACAATTCACTTAGAAGTATTTCGTGTATTTTTGCTACTGATGTGATATACTTGTGTTTTACGTAGAGATAAACTATGTGAGTAGACTATTATTTCTACAAATGTGTTAACTATGATGCTTATATGTAGTATACTAACACTTGACATTGTTCTAGTGAAACCACTCATAAAACTATAGCACTGTATTTATTATGCTGTGTGCATGTATCTGGCTAATAAATACCGTTGCAGTAAACTGTAAGTTGAGACTTAAATGTGAGAAAGAATGGAGTTTAAAATGAAATAACTGATTTCAACATTTGTTCCCTGATTATATTTTTTCAGGGACAAAGCAACCTACCATATCTTATATGAATTTCCTGGTTTACTCACTGTAAACTGTTATGACTGGTAGAAGCTGGAAGCATTTATCACAGTGTGTAAGTGTAAAAGATATATGGTGATATATGATGATATATGGTGATATATGGCGATATATGGTGATACATGGTGATATATGGTGGTACATGGTGATACCTGGTGATATATGGTGATACATGGTGATACATGGTGATATATGGTGGCAAGGTTTGCTGGCTACATCGAACAATTTTGGGTATAAGGAAGTTAATAAAAATTTCTAAAATTGTTATACCCCTTGAGGAAGCTGGTATGATGGAAAAAGCACCCAGGTTGGCTTCAAGATAATAGTGGCAGATCAGTGTTTTTAGTGTGAGGGGAGAAAACATTAGTAAATTGACATGGACAATGAACTTTTGACTTTGATATGAAAAAGCAGGCAAAAGAAAACAATTGCTGCTTTGTCTGTACAAGGCTACCTTGAAGCTATTATCGCTTATTTCTAATACTTCCATTTCTGTTCTCTGATAAGAACTATCCTGTGATTTGTACTGACACTATTGTTGAATTGTGTTTTAGGAAATCAGATCTGTACACATAAAATTATTCAAACGTGGTCTCATGGAAATAATTGATGTCAAGTAATCTATTTCATTGTATTTGTTATATGTATAGTTGATTGTTGGTTTAATAATCTTATTGTTAAATTCATTGACCTTCATAAACATATTGATAACCTTATGTTGGAGAAGAAAGTGAGTGTATGGGTGATCGCTAAATATAGTTTAAAGACAGATTTGTCTTCTGTTTTAGTAAGACGTTTTCCACTTACAGAAGCATTGTGTGACGGTAAATGTTTATCTATAATGTTGTGGAAGAGAGAAAACGTTTACAGCATCAACATATCCGCCAAGTGAGAGAGACGAGTGGGTGTCTGCTGGAGGATCATTAATAAAATAAATTAAGATTCTCATCACTTGTAAGCGGTTTGGATGATTAATTAATTAATAATAACCATATCCATTAGCGAAGTGGCATTGGCGTCACACTAACAATGCAGGGCTAGGTGCTGTACTAGCAATGTGATATTCTGTATCCACCTACAGAGATACTGTGTGAATGTGATATTCTGTATCCACCTACACAAATACTGTGTGACAGTAAATGTTCCTCTTTAATGTTGTGGAAGAGAGAAAAGGTTAACAGCGCCCGCATATCCACCAAGTGAGAGAGACGGTGGTGACAGCTAGAGAATTATTAATAACATAAATTAAGATTCTCATCACTTGTAATTAGTTATGGATGGTTAATTAATAATGATACTCATAACCGTTAACTAGGTGGCGTTGGCGTCACAACTCTTGTACTTAATACAGATTGTAGCGCATAGCTATTATAGATATTAAAAAATAACTCTTGCGCTTAAATAAATCACTCTTGTACCTAATGCAGATAGTAGTGCATAGTTTTTGTAGATATTAAAAAATAACTGTTTCCCTTATATAGATGCCCTCTTGTGCTTAGTGCAGAAATTAGCGCAAAAGATTTTAATGCTCAACTTCTTTAGGTAATCATACATAGAGACTTCATAACATTTTGTTGCTTTATATAAAAACGTTTACACAATGATAAGAATAATATTTCTCTAACATAATAATGTATAGTTTCTGCTGTAATAATAATTATAGATAATATCGTGAATAATTAATTGGTTTTGGACGAAATAGATAAGCACATATAGCTAACGATTAACTCTATTGCAAAATCACGTGACTAATGTAGATCATATTGTTAGCAATTAAATAAATATAACATCGTTCACTCTATAGAAAATCCCATTGGTTTAAGGTTACATAAAAAAGATCCAACTAATTTTATGAAAAATAATGTTTATTTAATGCAGATATCTTTTCTAATGTATATTACGACCTTAAGCTATTATAAATAATGACATTCATTTAATTTAATTCATTACCTAAGGTAGATAATGACGTTTATCGGTAGTAGATATATTCTGATAATTTTCTTAATGTATGAAAGAAGAAAAAAATAGATTAAGAAAGACAAAAGAGGCAATGTAGTTTTATATAACATAATAGATTTTTGACACTTGACGTCATTAACATGACAATAGAAAGGACATGATTCGTGACACCTGACGTCATTACTGTTTCTGTACACAGGATATTATTCGTGACCCTTAACGTCATTATCATTACATAGACAGGACATTATTCGTGACCTTTAACGTCATTATCATTACATAGACAGGACACTATTCGTAACACTTAACGTCATTATCATTACATAGACAGGACACTATTCGTAACACTTAACGTCATTATCATTACATAGACAGGACATTATTTGTAACACTTAACGTCATTATCATTACATAGATAGGACACTATTCGTAACACTTAACGTCATTATCATTACATAGACAGGACACTATTCGTAACACTTAACGTCATTATCATTACATAGACAGGACATCATTCGTAACACTTATAGTTTACAGTGGACTGGATGGTTACTTGGGATATAGCATGTAAATTCGTTATAACTTTAAAAATAAAACAACGTTTTCATTATATTTTACGCTAGTAAAACTCTTACTTTTAGAAATAAAGAAATTAAAAAGGAAATAGACACATATAAAATAGTAATTTAAAGAATACAATAGCCAAATTTAAAAATAACCCTGGCCACATATCCTTCTGACTATATTTTTTAAAATATTTAAGAATAAACTACGGTAATATATGAAGCAATGAACTGTAAATGAACTGATGAACAGTTGTTAATTATTAAATAAATAGATAATTATTTTCTATTATTTTTTCTGTTTTCTGTTGTTTCAGCCTTCTAACGCGCAACCAGAAATCAGAGCCACTGACTAGTATGTATCAATAGGATTTGAACTGTGGTAAAACTGATAGTTATTACAGATTGTAGCGCATAGCTATTATAGATATTAAAAAATAACTCTTGCGCTTAAATAAATCACTCTTGTACCTAATGCAGATAGTAGTGCATAGTTTTTGTAGATATTAAAAAATAACTGTTTCCCTTATATAGATGCCCTCTTGTGCTTAGTGCAGAAATTAGCGCAAAAGATTTTAATGCTCAACTTCTTTAGGTAATCATACATAGAGACTTCATAACATTTTGTTGCTTTATATAAAAACGTTTACACAATGATAAGAATAATATTTCTCTAACATAATAATGTATAGTTTCTGCTGTAATAATAATTATAGATAATATCGTGAATAATAAAGACTTAAAGGTTGTAAAACTGATAGTTATTAAAGACTTAAAGGTTGTAAAACTGGTAGTTATTAAAGTCTGAAAGGGCATAAGATTGATAGTCATTATAGTCTTAAAGTAGAAAAATTGATAGTTATTAAAATCTTAAAGGCTGTAATAATGAGAGTTATAAAATTCTTACAGGTTGTAATACTGATAATCATTAAAGGTTGGAAATTAGGTAAAACTGATAGCTACTAAAGCCCTTAAGTGCATTTGATGATTATGGTTATTTCAGATTTTAAATATGGTAAAGTGTGTAGACTGTAAAACATTGTTTAGTCTTTTGCATTTTGCATTTTTGCATTTTCTAATGCAATCAGTGGTCTCAGTCCACCATTTTGTTAAGTACCGAAATCACCACTTTGTTCATTAGACTCACTTCATTCTATACCTGTCTACACCTGTCTAGGTGTGATTATGTGCTCTTGGCTTGAAGCCATTTACCTGTGTGTTTGTCTGGTGCATAACCAGTCACGTCAATTTGTGTCTTTTGTTCGTGACTAAACTGCGGGTTGCAAGGAGTGAATGTAACACACAACGCCAATATGTTTAGTCGCAGCCATCCATCCCGACGTCACAAATGGGGAATTGATTGACTCGACTACCTCATCAAGATGAGTAACTTGATTAAAATACATACCTTTCAAACCACGTTTAATGAAAAGTTGACGAAATGACAAAGTAAGTGAAATCGCACATTGCCTGAATGACAAATTAAATTAATTCATTCATTTTCTATTATTATTTACTCTCAAAATAAGAAAGGTCTTTTTTTCAAAATTGTTTCTTTCACGCTTTCCCATCTCATTATCCCAACAGGATTATCAGTTATCAACCCTGAGATATCTGAGAGCCATGAATCTGGTATCAGAAACAGTTACGAGGACCAAGTTCACTCAAGGACCACCGACCCGAGCACACCTACCTGCTCCAGCCAGGGCAAGCCGGTCCACTACGTCCGGAAAAAAGATGCGAGCCAAACATCATTTCGTTACGATAAAGCGGTCATCGTACACACTGACAACCACCAGTATGACGTGCCCGCGCAGATAGCTGGTCATAATTTACCTGACCCTTCGAGAGACATGCCTGTAGTCAGGGAGCCGATCTATCAGAACTATGATGATAACCCAGATTCGGAGTCCCCTTACAACAACTTATAGAAATCAGAAAAACAACGATAAACCAGACAGGGTGGGAGTTGCCGTACTATAAGTTGTTAAATGAAACGATAAGTAATGAGACAAACACCCATTACTACATCGCAAAAAGAAATCAGAAGTAATAAGACACTCTCCCCGTAATATAATACTGAAACCAGAAGCAATGAAACACTCTCCATACTACAATACAAAACAAACACTCCCATCACTACAATTCAAAGCGAGACACACTCCCCGTACTACAATACAAAACAAAGACACCCCCCGTACTACAATACAAAGCGAGACACACTCCCCGTACCACAATACAAAACGAGACACATCCCATTACTACAGTACAAACAAAGATTCCCCGTATTAAAATAGAAAATGAAGACTCCCCGTACTACGATTAAAAACGAGACACACTCCCCGTACTACAATTAAAAACGAGACATACTCTCCGTACTACAATTAAAAACGAGACACACTCCCCGTACTACAATTAAAAACGAGACACACTCGACATACTACAACACAAGACGAGACACACCCCGTACTACAATACAAAACAAAGACTCCACTACTACAATAAAAACGAGACACATTCCAGAGCTACTATAGAAAAAGAAGACTATCGTACTACAATACAAATCGAGACACACTCCCCGTACTACAAAACAAAATGATATACGCTCCCAATACTACAATACAAAACGTTACACACTCACCGTACAACAATAAAAAACAAAACCAAATCCACATACTACAATACAAAACGTGACACACTCACCGTACAACAATAAAAAACAAAGCTAAATCCCCATACTCAATACCAAACAAAGAACTCCCCGTATTAGAATACAAAATGAGACACACACCCCTACTACAATACAAAACGAAACCAGAAGAAATGAGACACACTCTCCTTACAACAATGCAGAACAAAACCAGTAGAAATGAGACGGACTCCATATATCTATAATACAAAACAAACCAGAAGCAATAAGACAGACTCCCCGCACTACAATACCAAACAAAACCAGGAGCAATGAGACAGACCTCGCATACAACAATACAAAACAAAACCAAGAGCAATGAGACAGACCTCGCATACAACAATACAAAACTAAACAAAAAGCAATTGGACATACTCCCCATATAACCTCATTTCATGTTGAATGTAAACTAACTGGCATGCACCGAAGGAGGGCGGTTGAGTGTGCGTGCCAAACTGTTCCGACCTTCTTCATCCCTTTCCGCTAGCCCTCCCGCCCTCCACCTGGAACACAAGTGTGTTGCTGTCTGTCCCACTGGGGCACTCCAGACCAGATAACGTCAGATGACAAAAGATCAACGCAATCTCCAGTGGTGATTTAAAATTGCTATCGAAACACACACGTGTAGACTAATTTGTTTTTGTATTTCTAATCTCGCCAATGTACATTCCAGGTGATCATTGTCTTTTTTCATGAGTGATTGCTAAATTAATGAAACCACATCAGAACTTTAAAAAGTGTCAAGTGTATTAAAATAATTGTCTCTTTAATTAATCTGACGCATACTGACAGTTAGTTACAGAGCGTCAGTGCTAAGTGTGCAGTTAGCAGTGAAAAAGAAAACAGGTATCCACCACTCTCATTATTGCTAAATTGTATTATTCCTATGCTTGTTCAATAAATGGTATTTTGATGCTCTTTTATACTATCGTCTCTTGTGTTTTTAGTCTATGGGTTTGGTTCGTAGAGGGTGGGGTGAGGGTTGAGCTACCTCAGTCATCATCCTATACCTTCAGTTAGTGACAATTCCCTTATTTAAGGGCCCTAAATGCTTGACTTGGCATGATGCCAAAGATTCCTCTTAGAAGCGCTGTTATCTGTAGGGGTAGGAGTGTTTTATTTTAATGAATAATGAGTGTGTGTTTTAAATTTATTCGATCATTCCATGTATAATGACATCTTATATGACCTTGGTAGATTTTCAGTAGGTCAGTGGGACTGCAGAAAGGAGAACATTCTGATTTAGGTGTCACTTATTCTCTTGTGTCTACCACAAAAAATAAGAGAGTTTGGCGTTTTCTTATCTCCCTTTAGCAAAAAACACGTCATGAAAATCCATTTAATCCAGATGTACATAGATCAATGTGCAATGTAGACACGATTCCAATGTATGCCTATTTACCTCAGTCACAACGCTTAAACTTACTGTTCATCTGAAAAGGAAACCTGGTCAGATGGATTCATCGTTTAGACTTTAGATGGGAGTGAACTGTAACAGCAACAGATTGCCATGAGATCTATCAAATAAAATCAATAAGCAGGCAGAAAGTACCACAAGCAAATATTTTTTTTTCTAGTCCAGTTTATTTTTATTTTTTTAACGTGATCTTCAGTTTACTGTATGCAAACGTCCGTTTGTGTGCAGCAGATTTGTTTAAAGTTGTACGATTCTTGATAACTTTCTAACTGATATGGCGGTCTAAATCAACAAGCGCGCGCGCTACTGTGGTGAACAGTGCAAGAGGTGCTCGAGTTTAATCCCACTGCGGACTAACCTAATCCCACTGCGGACTAACCTAATCCCACTGCAGACTAGCCTAATCCCACTGCAGACCAGCCTAATCCCACTGCAGACTAGCCTAATCCCACTGCAGACCAGCCTAACCCCACTGCAGACCAGCCTAATCCCACTGCGGACCAGTCTAATCCCACTGCAGACTAGCCTAATCCCACTGCAGACTAGCGTAATTCCACTGCAGACTAGCTTAATTCCACTGCAGACTAGCCTAATTCCACTACAAACTAGCCTAATCCCACATCAAACTAGCCTAATTCCACTGCAGACTAGCCTAATTCCACTGCAGACTAGCCTAATTACACTACAAACTAGCCTAATTCCACTGCAGACTAGCCTAATTCCACTGCAGACTAGCCTAATTACACTACAAACTAGCCTAATCCCACATCAGACTAGCCTAATTCCACTGTGGACTAATCACAATAGTATCGTCGAAACCCCAATGTTCTGCGTACACGTAACTTTCTCGAAACTTGTGATATGCGTACTTGTTGTTAGTTTACGTCTACATAACGTCAAATAGTGGAGTGTACTTCAATACAAACTAGAGCGTGGACGTAATTTTACTCTTTCCACAAACAAGAGGAAGGTGAGAGACTGTCAAAGTGATGGAAGTCGAAAAGGTTTCAGTCTTTCTTTTTTTTTTAAAAAAAAAAAAACTCACATTATCCTCAAATTTCAAACTATAAAGACATTATGTTTGCTTTTCGCTTGACGGATAATATTTCAGTTTGCCCTGCAGGAAACTTTTCTTTGTATAAAGTGTAGGACTTTATATTACTAAATTTAGTACACAGACAGGGACAGACAACACAGCGCACAACAATACTTGGTCAAGCCCTCAATAAGAAAGGAAAGTAAAAAGAGGTTGACAGAACAGTTATCTGCTAAAACAATCACATCAGGGCCGCCAAGGTTGTCAGGGTTATTAGATCAGGGGAGGTAACCTGTGGAACTCGCAAAGTGATTTTTTAAAGGCACGCAAGTTCAAGTATTTTGGGGGAAATAGACAGTAAATAAACAACATATTTTGCCGTTAATATTTAATACTTTGCATCACATTACTTCTTTAAAACAAACTTATTGAAAGAAACGAATCTGGCATGCTAGGTAACTTCTTTGTATTACTTTGCCACAGTGCTCACAAAAGTTGTCGACCCTTGATTTAGAAGCGCATGAAATTATGCATTTGCGAGTAATTGTGTGATAGTTGAAGAGATGAAAGCAGATTGAGTAGACCAACCACACCTAACTAAAAACACTCACACACACACACACACACACACAAAAGCACGCACACAAAACATATATATATAAAAGACGACATCGACTGCCAACAGGAACAACTACAACCCGCCCTATAGAAACAAGCGAGGGGAGGCAAGTCCCACTGGAGCACCCCAGATCAGAAAACGTCTTATGACGTCATGACCAACGAAAGGTCCAGTGGTGAAGTAATCGTTAGCGAAAAACACATAAATATATGTATGCATACTGATACACACAACAATCTCACATAAGAACACATCCACACTCTCCCACACATACATACACAACATGTACATACACTCTTACAAATGCTCATACGTACACATCCACACTCTCCCACACATACATACACAACATGTACATACACTCTTACAAATGCTCATACGTACACATCCACACTCTCCCACACATACATACACAGCATGTATATACACTCTTACAAATGATCATACGTACACATTCATACTCACACATACACACACACACACACACACACACACACACATGCAACTAAAGCAGAATGAAAGCAGGCGGTAAAGACAAAGTATATTTATTAAAATTATAAACTAAATTAATTTTATTTACACTAGGGGTGGGGATCTCAAAACGCAACAAACTTTAATCGTAACAGTCAAATGGCATTTACTAAAACTTAATAACAAAATTAAATACGATTAAAACTAAATCACCCAGTATTCTAAAACTAAACTAACAAAATCTAACTATAGTCCCACCCCACTAAATAAGACATCCTGTATCCAGCACAGTCAGACTAAATACGCAGCATCAAATAACTAAACTAGCAAATTCAAAGCTGCAACCCCACCCCACTAAATATGCAGCATCAAATAACTAGCAAATTCAAAGCTGCAACCCCACCCCACTAAATATGCAGCATCAAATAACTAAACTAGCAAATTCAAAGCTGCAACCCCACTTCGAGATGTGCATCAATAAATATTTAAAAAATTTAAAAACATTCACTATAAAATCACTGAACCAATGAAATCGGGTGTGGGGTGGGGTTAGAGCCCAATCTCCTGTGTAGTCCAATACTAAATTGTAGATTTAAAGTATCGTTCGGGAGGAAAAAAAAATATTTTAATATCCCTATCAATGTCCTGCATACTGCGGTAGTTACTGAACTAGATCAGACTTATTTCATACATGGCAATCTTCGACAGAAGACAAATACGACCTGTAAAATTGTGACACTGCAACATTCTCCAAGAATGGTCAGTATCCCAGCGGCACTGACCAAAGATGGAGTCCAGTTGAGGGTTGTGGACTACTTTTAATACTGTTAGCAATCAAGGTGTTATTACTAGAACAAAACGTTAGTCATTAAAAAAAAAAACACACACACACACTTTTTTTATTTTTACATCGGAGTCCAACGTCCTTACAGATCAGGTCTGGGCGTTTTGCTTGTAGGGCAAACGCATTCATCATCCATAAGGCCCAGGATGCGCGCTGGTGCCCCACTTCCATTTCGTAACTTGATAAGACCCATAACTATGGTGGCGCCACGGGCGGGCAACTGATTGACGTTGGCCAGGTTCTCAATCCCCAGAACGTTGTTCTCGGAAAGAATGACATGGGTCTCAAACGTCCTCGACTGACCGTAGTCTAGAGATGGTGTGTCCACTCCAAGGGCAACGATATTGCGCTCAAAGACCAGCCACTTGGCAGCGGTCGGGTGGATGCCTGGAAAATGGAATGTGCGTGGATCTTTGGGGTTGGTGGAATTGAAGGTGAGAAATGGGTCAGGGTAGCGGCTGCCCCAACCAGAGTCCATGACTACAATGGCTTTGTCTGGTATCCGACCATAAACACCTTCCCACGCCTGTGACAAAATGAAACGTTTTTGGATAGTGTTGAATATTTCTTTTATTCTTTCTTTGTGTGTGTGTGTGGTGTGTGTGTGTGTGTGTGTGTGTGTGTGTGTGTGTGTGTGTGTGTGTGTGTGTGTGCGTGCGCGCGCATGTGTTTGTAGGTGTGTCAGGGTGTTTATTGATATATAATTATTATTGTCTATATTTGCTTGGTTTTTCCAAAATATCTGGGGAAATATAAACGGCATTCTAAAGACTAAATTATTAAATACTACATTACATAGTTAAATAATATTTCAAAATGGAAAAAACATTTAAGAAAACAGTTATATACACTACTTAATTAGCTTTTAGTTCTCTGTACCAGTAGGTCATCAACAGTCATACAGTAATCGACATTGGCCTTAGATTTGCTTCTGACATCGACGACTGCAGCTGGGCCCACCAAATGCGAGGCGGGAACTTGATGAGCCCGCCATTTGCCTTCAGCGAAGTGCGCAGGCGCATCAACATGCGTACCACCGTGTTCCGCTGTGGCGTAGGAGTTACTTTCGTACCTGTTAAAAGCGAAAGAAAACAAGTACACAAGGCATGAATGCTAACCTTTAAACGCACGCACACATACATGCACAAATGAATGGCACCTTTTGTTTAAAGATCATATTTACATAGTGCTATACTAAGCCAAACCAACAACAACAAAAAAGCAAAGCCTTAATCAAAATTGAGATCTCATCAAGTCGGGCACAGTTTTCCACCTACAATGAACAATTACACATTGTTGCTAACTTGGGGCGAGGGTGCGCTTCCGGCTTCCGCCGATTTCGCGCTTAACAATTTCATGAATCCCGAGAGACGAAGAGCATACCATTCGATTGGCGGCACGGGCCCCCGAGTATGGATTGTAAAGTTGAAAGGAGGGAAACCGGGCCAGTATATCGTGTCGTCACCCAGTTCATGGCTTAAATCGATTACCGTGGTCGTAGCCAACATGTCTCTAGCGTCCAACGCCAACCAGACCAGCGTGGCCCGAAAAGACAACTGCCAGGGCGTTGTCGACTTCATGAGGCAATGTCGCAATAGCGTGAATAGAGCGGCGACGATCTCCTCTTTCTTTTGTACGGAATAAATGCCAAACCTTGACCTGAAAAAAAATAGTGAATTGCAAATTCGTGCGTGCAATACTGCGTTGTATACACATAGACGCTCTCAAAAATTACACGCTGCGCACGCACATATACACACACATAGATAGATATATAGACAGACAGACTGATTGATTGATTGCTTGATTGATTAATTAATTGGTTGATTGATTGATTGATCCATTGATTGATGGATTGATTGATTGAACGTGCATTGATTTTAAGACTGAATACAGTGCGCAAGGAAAAAATTTAAACCAGCAATAAATATACAATAAACCTGCGTCATATATAAACAGCATGTGATAATGTGTTAACATCATCAAATATTTTATTAAGCATATTTTAAACAGCAATTAACCTGCGTCATTTATAAACAGCATGTGATAATCTGTTTTTTAACATCATCAAATATTTTATTAAGCATATTTTAAACAGCAATAAACCAGCATCATATGTAAACGGCATGTGATAGTTTGTTAAAATAACACCCTCAAAATATTCTGTTAAAATAACCCCCTCAAATGTTTTAATGTACATTTTTTAATCAGCAATAAACATGAAGTATAACTGCGTCATAATAAACGGTATGTGATTGTTAAAATAACACTCTCAAATGTTTTACTATACACTTTGTAAACGGCAATAAACATACAGTAAAAGTGTGTCATATATAAACGGCATGTGATAGTCTGTTAAGATAGCATTGTGAAATAGTTTATTATATATTTGTAAACAGCAATAAACATACAATAAAACTGCGTCATATATAAACGGCATGTGATAGTCTGTTAAGATAGCATTGTGAAATAGTTTATTATATACTTTGTAAACTTTATACTTTGTAAACAGCAATAAACATACAATAAAACTGCGTCATATATAAACGGCATGTGAATGAAGAAAAAGGTCGATGAGAATAGAAAGTAGAAAACGAAAAACGATATTTCTGTCTGGAGTGCATGAAAATTCAATTGATAAGGAGTACTAAAGTGACAGAAATTATCCTAATCTGAACTATTCCATGGCTAGCTATTTTTGAAATTAGTTTACCTCAGGTCAATGGCTCTACACTTTAACGCCAATTGTAATGTCAGGTGATAAACACGGTGCTAGTTTCACCCTCATAAAAGCCGTCTGTTACCTACCAACAGCCATTTAACAGTCTGTTCTTCGGAGGTCGAGCTGTTCTCCGGAGGTCGAGCTGACCGCAAAGAAAATGCACACATAATCGATTTGCTACACTGTATTAAGTAAGAGCGACAATTTTTTTTTCTCTTTGGAAATAAAATTTGATGTTAGTACTAGACGTTGGAATTAGTGATTCCTTTGTCAAATAACCATAATAAATACATTCCCACCACGTGACCATCACAATGATTTGAGTTAAACCGGAAGCATAAAAGTGAGAGCAAAATTACTACTGAGTAAATCTCGTTATTTACTAAGATACGTACGGTAAGAAAACTTTATTTTTCACCTACAGAACCAATGATTTCATCCAATACATGGATTAATGGAGAACTAAATAAAGCAGCGTTGATATTTCAAATCACAAAAAAATTATGTGAAGAAAACCTGACCTTAGGTAAGCATCAATGTACAGGCACACAGACAAAAAGCAAGCAATTTATGCGAACACGTCCACAAAGCAAATATCAATGTCACGGAAAAGGGGAATGGACTTGGCGAGAAAAATTCTTTTGTTGTTTCTGTTTGCCGAATCACGTATGACTCTTCCCCAGTTCATTTTCAGCTATCCGATTACCGCGAAATTTCATGTTTGTGTCGCACCACACGGATAAGTCTTAAAGCTTTCTAAATGTTAAGTTCGAAAGGGTAACTACCAAAGTTATACATGAATAACAAACACACAGTATGTTTCTTTACATAAACTCATAATTTAAGAGCTAGGTCATACAAGTTATTAACAAATCTAATTATTGTTAATATGCATATAAAAACAAGGCTCAAATTGTTGGTTCGTGTGTGTGTGTGTGTGTGTGTGTGTGTGTGTGTGTGTGTGTGTGTGTGTGTGTGTGTGTGTGTGTGTGTGTGTGTGCAGTTTTACCTGCACTGTTTTGCTATTGTGATATATTTTACAATGTATTAATGCAGAGAGTTATTTGGAAATGCTGATTTGGGGATATGACTTTTTGAAATACTTTCTAAACGTGTAAATTGTGAAGCATTTTTAAATGTTTGCATGGGTTCAGCGTGACAATGTTTTTTGCTGAGAATATTATTTGTGGTTGTACGCATTGTTTAGGAACTAGCCGGTATTGTGTACAAGAGAATGAGAACAAAGAACAGTTTTTGAGAATTGTTTAGGAACTAGCTGGTATTGTGTGTGAGAGAATTAGAACAAAGAACAGTTTTTGAGAATTGCGTGCTCTGCATGGAAGGAGTTTTGCAGTGTAGCGTTATTGCCAGCTTGCAGATTTTCTCACGAGGTCCTCCGACAACAGGTGAAAAGGACTATGAACTTGAAGCAGAGTATATAATCGTTTGGTTATCCTGCGTGGTGGGATTTACGACATTCTTTGAAGTCCCAAGAAAGTTTAAAGAATAAATGGTGTGAGAGAAGAATTAAATCAGTTATTAAACGGGATATTTATGAGTGCACCATATCTTTCATAATAGGCACACTCTTAACTTTTCAATGTGTGACTTGTACCCCTTTGTTACTGGTAAATTTATTAAATCAACTTTCAAATATACATATCACAAATACAATCAAAAGATTATATTATGTGACATTAATAATTCCAAGAAACAACGTTCAGATAATTTTGATACTTATTCAGTCTTATATTCTAACAAATAATTCAGCAGTCAAATTAGTATTAACATAAATCACATGACTATTCTATTCATAGAAATGGAGTTATAGTGTGATATGATAATAGTTTGTACATGACCTGTTCAATGACTAAGCCACAACAGTCCTTCAGGCACTTTCATAATAATGTCACAAGTTTATTCCATTTTTTTAAGTTTATTAAATTTTAAGTAATAAAAAAGAAAACCACAAACTTAAATGAAGTTACAAATAGCTTCCTCACAAATTTCTATAAATATATTAACACAATTCCTAGGAAAAACAATGCATACAATAACTGACACACGAATAAAGCATGCAAGTAAACTGTAAACAACGACAGGCAAGTGGACAACTAATTCCATAACTTCCATATATCTTCCACATTTTTTTTTTAAAACACTACCCTCCTAGAACAGAGTAAGGAGGAAGGCCCCACAGGAACTCTACAGAAATTGAGAACAGCAAGAAGATGAAAAGTTTCCACGCAATTCCTGTGGGGAAAAGAAGTGATCGTAAAGAAGAAGAAGAACAAGTTTATTGTTCACAACAGAATAGTCAATCTTCCATGTGCTCTGTTAAGCATGTTGTAGAATGTTCCACGCTGTAGATCCCTCTAGACTAATCTTGGCACATTCACTGTATTAGCTTCTCAAGTATGCAATCACAGTAATGAACTTCTAGCACTCCATTGCTAAAGTTCCACAGTGGAATCAGACACACTTGCCAATGCACACAAACAGGATGCAGTGAATCAACACAACTGACACACTTTAGGATGGAAACTTCTCAAATCCACCACAAGCATACAAAGAAGAAAAGGAAAAGAGCTTGCTCCTTTCTGAAACATAATAATAATTAATAACCTTATTAATTTCAGGTGAGTGAATTATAATTTATAGATTATATTCTAACTGGATGAACACAAGTTTCTGCTGACGGGAACTTCTTGTGTAACACAAGTTTCTGCTGATGGGAACTTCTTGTTTAAGGGATAGGTTTTGGTCAGTCTTTAGTTAATTTACCCTCCCATCTTTCTCTCCACTGCACACATGCCATATTAATATGCAAGAATTCCATATTATCATTATTACAACTGGAGACAGAACAGCTTCACACATAGTGTAATTAAGTTTTCGATTTTATTCAGAACATTCACTGTGATTTTAAATATCAACGCTACTTTCTCTGGATAATATCGTCACTCACAAACATTTTTAGTGTAGCTTTACATTTATGTACGCATTGTTAGTGCAGCTTTGTATCTACGTATGCATTTTTAAGTGCAACTGTGCATTTACGTAAATATATTTAGTGCAGCTTTGCATTTTAGTGCAGCACTGCATTTACGTACGAATTTCTAGTGCAGCACTGCATTTACGTACAAATTTCTAGTGCAGCACTGCATTACGTACGAATTTCTAGTGCAGCACTGCATTACGTACAAATTTCTAGTGCAGCGCTGCATTACGTACGAATTTCTAGTGCAGCACTGCATTTACGTACGAATTTCTAGTGCTGCTTTGAATTGACGTATGCATTTTCTGTGAACCAGTGGGGCCTCTGATACGTGTATGTTAAATTTATAATATAAAATAAGTTTGCAGATATATGTGAATGGTAAACTAATCATATTAAGTATGCAGTTTTATATATAATAAGTTAATAAGAAGAAGGATAAGCATATAGAAATTACATATCTACGGAAAGCTTATGTTAAAAATGAAGATGTAGCTGCGATCTATGGTAAATTAAATAATACGAAGAGTAATTTGCAGATACATGTTTGTACTAATAGGATTAAGAAAAAGAAACATGAGATCCAAGATGTCATATTTTACAATAGTTTATATACAGTTATTAACCTGTATTGGACATAGAATCCGTCACAATTTTCATCATTGCTAGACAATTGTTAGGAATAGTGCCTGCACGATTTTTTTGTTGTTTGTTTTGTTTTGTTTATGCTTGTTTTTTTCTGGATTATTTTTTTAAACCGACCGTACTAAGGACACAGTTTTATCTGATGGAATCATTTCTTTTCATCCTGTTGTTGCCATTAAACTTTAACCATGTGCCACACCTGGATTTCTAGTCTATGTACTTAACTATTTTGCTTCAACACATTCCTGTCACTATTAGGGCTGTGAATTTTTTCTAAAATTTTTTAAATGTCGTCCAAATTTGGAACGGGTACCCGCTTGAAAATTAGCATAATCTCCATCGCAAATGGTGATCTCTACACAAAGCTACTTAACCATTAAGCATATTAAAAATATTTCACTGTTATTATTTAATTTATTGACGTTAAAATACTGACAGGTTTGTTTACGAAAGTCTTATTAACACGCTACACGTGTTAACGAGCACAGGAAACGGTGCGAGCTACGGCTATCCATGTCGTCCATAATTAGATCTAGGTACAGCAGCTGCCACGGCCGGCATGATTTAGCAGGCCGCCATCTACGAACGAATGTGACCGGTGGGGAGGGGGGGGTGTGCTAAATCGAGACAACCAGTGTCAGTTCTCTCATCTATCGCGTGGTTGGCTTGCCTCTGTCAGTTCCCTTGCACCCCACCCTACATTACCCATTTCTGTGCCAAAGGCCATGTTATCACGAGTACCTGGTTCACAATTTTACCACCCGGATATTATATTACACCACTAGTCACTACTTGAGAGAAGCAAAACAAATTATCAGTCGTGACAGTGGCAAGGTTGTAAACACTTAGCGGAATTATATGCTCAGGTGGCAGGCATATCAGCAAAAACATGGTAATAGGGGAGTCAGGGGGAGACTACTGTTTTGTACACGTTTTCATTTCACAATTTATATATGTGCCATCTCCGAGATGAAACTATAATTCATTACGTTAAAATTATCAGATTATTCTCGTAACCATATACGTTTTTGGGTAGGGTTGTCTATTTTATAATCTGTTTGTAAATATTTACTTATTTTGTCTGAATATCTATAGTTTCTATTTCAGGTGATTTGTCTATCTGTCAGTTTAAAAGTGTGTCTGATTACATTCTTGCAGATTCTAATTATGTTTATCTATATCTGATTTTATTAATCTCTATGTATTTTATAATATCAGTTAATCGTAATTATTTGAATTGTATTTAATGTGCTTCTTTTAATACTCGTAGTATATATATATATTATAGAATTGTGTTTATTTAGTGAAACTGTGTGTTGTTCATACCTACTACACTATAGTGTTTGTTTAGTAAACTCAAGTGTGTTACTCATACGTATAACACAAATTGAGTTTATTTACTGAAACTTCGCTCTGTTACTCTTAATTATTAAAATCACAAATCTTTGTTTACCTAGTGAAATTTCGCTCTGTTCCAAAAGCAACCACTTAAATTAAACCGAAACGAGCAGAGTACCTAAACTGTCCAGACTGAACGAAGTGGGGCAGTTAAGGTTTTTGTGCGTGTGTGGCAACCCTTCAGTAGGCATGGGGCATTATAGCTCAATGGTATGAGAGATTACGTTACATCCTCGGAGGCCGAAAATATTCCAGAAGAGTCATAACACGTTGCCTTCTGAAGGTGTGTATTTTATTATCCGTACGCCGATGGCGTTGTTTTTGTCATCTCGCTGCACTCAGATACCCACCATGATACATTACGTAATAGTGAATCCAGGACAAATATTATGAGCTTTTACTCACCCAAAATACTCATCGGTTTCTCTGCAACTATTGCAGCCGAATGCCCACTTGGTAATTACCTGTGTTGAGTGTACTCACTACGTGTACACTGAAGCCAGTACTGACACTAAGAGGAAATAACTCTATTGTTTATATTTTAATAAGAGTGATAATCCTTTGCTAGTCTAGATTACATTCTTTCGTTGGTAGTGAATGCATATTAAATCGAGTTCATTATGGCATAAATTTTATTAGTGCATAAAACACATAAATAAGTCATTAAAATCTATAATATCCAACTGAATTTCGACCAACATAAAAGAAAAGTCCTTCATTCTTAATTACTATTGTTCTATTTTTTCCCGTATTCTACAGTACTTTGACGAAGTCTGACCTGGACTATTCCACAGTAGTTTGACAAAGTCTGACCTGGACTATTCGACAGTACTTTGACAAAGTCTGACCTGGACTATTTCACAGTACTTTGACGAAGTCTGACCTGGACTATTCCACAGTACATTAACGAAGTCTGACTTGGACTAGTCCACACTACTTTGACGAAGTGTGTCAGACACTGCTTCTGATAGGTGCACCAAAAGTCTCTATAGTGTTATCTCAACTTTTCATGCAAATTCCAAGGTAAGATTTTTGTCACCTCTTCAGCATATTTTGTTCCCTAGCTAGAATCTGACGTGTGGGTTTAATAATAGTGAGAGATGTTCTATTCTTTACTATCTCTTGTTTATGCTGCATTTTTTTTTTAAGTTTTCGTGTTCTGGTAAACAACTTTCCAGAAAAAGGTGACGTTATAAAATATGTCAATAATTATATTCATGTATTACGTAAGTTATATTGGCTTCAGGAAAAAAATGAAGAAAAAATGTGAAGTCTGAGTGATGTCAGATGTTTAAAAATTTAAATTTAGAAACACTGGTCTTGGTTTAACAAAATCGTGTTCTGATAAACAACTTTCCAGTAAAAGGTGACGTTATAAAATTTATATTCATGTATTATGTAGGTTATATTGGCTCCAGGAAAAAAAATGAAGAATAAATGTGAAGTCTGAGTGATGTCAGATGTTTAAAAATTTAAATTTAGAAACACTGGTCTTGGTTTAACAAAATTTATTACACACATTATTATGTGCCAGGCAGACCTAAATACCATCCTAACACAGCAAATATATCATCCATAACAATCAAACCATCTATAGGACAACTCTGTTGCCTACTCGCAGATAAAGTAAAATGGTTCAGACACACACATACCTTTCAAACAAAACAATATCTTCACATATTCCAATGTCTTGTAATCACTAATGCATTCCACATACATTCAATGGTGTAATTGTCATTAAAGAATGTCTCTGTAACAATGTATATACATTTTTCAGTGTCAATTTCCACATTTTCTCTCATCTTTTTCATGTACAATCTGTGAGATATTTTTATGTACAAATATATAATACACAACTTCCTGAACTGATGCTGTGTTAAAATCCAAAATGACTGTACACAAAACATCATTAACAATTAGCACTGACTGAGGTTGGCATGCGGTTTGACCATAAGTTACTTCTCAAATGATGTGGTCGGCAGGTGGCTTGACCATAAGAGACTTCTCAAATGATGCAGGCAGGAAAATGAGCCAAATTGAGTGGTCTTTTTAGGGACACAATAAAGTGGCAAAACTCATACATAGAAATCTGTGTGAGAACTATGAAGTAAAAACATCAGAAAGAGCATGAATGCTTAGTGGTGGAGTAAATTTGCCTATCCCTTTTTCTAAACTTAATTGCTATATATATTGTTAAATGTCAAAGTGACCCGATCTTGGGCACTGCTTATGATGTGGAGAATGTGCTAGAGACTTGCTGATGTCATCTAAACCTGTCTGATGTGAATGAGTAGTTTTTATTATCAAAAGGTTAAGATTTACAAGACCAAGACCAGCCAATGGACTGAGATCAAAGGTTGAAAAGAATTGTATTCTCTAATTACATGTTTTTACCTAAAATCTCTCAGCTTACTGATTTATACCGTTACAACCATGTTAGATTCAAGAAGTCTCTATCCCCCGTGTGTAAGTGTAAGGATACACTGCACTCTGTTAATTATATGATGGCAAAGAATGCTCGACTACAAAGTGAAATTTCTGGTATAGGGAAGTTACTGGAAATTTCTACATTGTTCTGCTTAAGGGAACTAATACAGCAAAGGAGTGCCCAGATTAGACTCAAGAGAATAGCGGCTCATCAGTGTTCTACATAGTGCAAGAGAAACATGTGAAGAACTAACAATTCTATTGTGAACAATAAGCTTTATGACTTTGCTACAAAGTGAGCAAAAGTCTATTGCAGCATCACCTAGACAAGGTTATGTAAAAACTATTGTCGCTCATCTCTGTGTAACTCCATTTCTGCTCTCTGATAAGAATTATCCTGTGATTTATATTGACACTTATCTGTTGATTTATGTGTTAGGATATAAGACTGTATAAATACTGAAATTATTCGAACATTGTTTCATGGAAATATTGATGTCAAATAATCGTTCCATTGTATTTGTTATATGTATATTTGATTGTTGATTTAATAAATTTATTGTTAAATTTATTTACCTTCTTACCTCCAAAAACCACTTGTTGGAGAGATAGTGGATGGGGGCTCACTAAATATGAATTTATCTTCTACTTTGGTAAGAAGTTTTCCACCTAAAGAAATATTGTGACAGTGAATGTTTGTCTTTAATGTTGTGAAAGAGAGAAAACGTTTACAGAACGAATGGTGTCTTTTGGATAATTATTAATAACATAAATTAAGATTCTCATCACTTGAATTAGTTATGGATGATTAATAATAATAATAATCATAACCAATAACTAGGATGGCATAGTGTCACAGTGTCACATTATGTACCACTCAATTTAAGCCTCATAGAACAGCTTTGTTACAATTCCTGCTGAATGCTATGTACCACTCAAGTTCAGCCTTCATAGAATGGCTTTGTTACAGTTCCTGCTGAATGCTTTGTACCTCTCAATTTAAGCCTTCATAGAGCAGCTTTGTATCAATTCTTGCTGAATGCTGCATACCACTCAATTTTAGCCTTCATAAGACAGCTTTGTTACAATTCTTACTGAATACTTCGAACCACTTTAAGCTTTCACAGAATTTTGTTACAATTCCTAAAGAATGCTTCATATCACTCAATTTAAGCTTTCACATAGGACAGCTGTATTACTATTCCTTCTGAATGCTATGTACACTCAATTTAAGCCTTCATAGGAGCCATGGGGGTCATTGGGTCATGGTCAATGGTCTGGTGAAGCATCAGACCCAAAACTCCCATGCGATTTGACATGGCCAAACGAATGTTGCGCTCCTGTTCAAACAGCTCGTCCAGCTTCATCCACTGGAACATTCAAAAAGAAATAATTTTAACTAAATGAGACATCAAAACTGAAAAACTTATTAACTCTTTCACTCTTGGATAAGTACTCTGATGCATAAGAAAGTGGGTTTGCCAAAACACAAATTCTTACCCCTGATGACAGCAGTTATCTCCCTTATGCTAGTACATGCAAAAGCACTCTTCTGTTACTGGTATTGGATCTGGGATACGTACTATTTTTAAGCAATCAAAACTGTTCTTCAATCTTTACATTCAAAGATGGCTTCCTGTGTATCTAAAAGTATGAGGGCATACTATTTTATGCCAAAATATTTGATAATTATGAGTAAAGTGACCATTGAATTGAGAGATGATGGTGAAGGTAACTTAGAGAATACAATAATAATGATGATCGTGAATAAAAGACTTTAATACAAGAAATCTTACTTCCCGTAAATCTAAAATGATAATTTTTCGATATTGGTGAGGTGACAATGCATATATTACAAAGATAAGATAAAGGATCAACACATTTTGCAAAGATTATGCTGATGTGGAATGAATACTTTTTGCAAAGATTATGTTACAGTAGAATGAATATTTTTTGCAAAGATTAGTTTAAGACAGAAATAACACTTTTTGCAAAGATTATGTTAAGATGGAATGAATACTTTTGCAAAGATTATGATCAGACACTTTTTGCAAATTAATTATGCACTAGAACATCAGAAGACACCAACTATTCAATAAGTAAAAATTCCAAAATAGTTTGATAACAAAATGATTTAAATAACTTCTAATCTCTTTGGCTTCTGCACCGAATAAGTGTATGATTTACAAATATGTTATATTTATTGTCTGTACAATAAAGTAGTATATATATATATTTCTTTAATTAAGAGATCTACATAGTTAAAGAGTGAAATTTGACTAATTCAAACTCTACTCAAATAATCTGAATTAAAATTAATTTTAATACAGTTCATTTTAATTAATGGGCGATTTTTACATCAAATAAAATTTTGAATTACTTTATTCTGAATTACTGTTATCTGCCTGCATGGTTTAGGAATTTTTAGAGTCTTGTTATCATATCTACCTGTCGTAACCTCTCCAGGTCAATTTCTGCTCGACGAAGTTTTTCCCAACTGAAGTGTTTAGCACATTTTCGTTTAGATACTCGACAAAATTCACTCTTCTCTTCAAATACATTTGTCACTAGTGGGCAACCACAAACTTCATCTGGAGCAATCTACAACACAATAGAATTTGAAAAGAAAACTACATATACATTTTATACAATTATTTTATGCTTTATTCTATTAAACCAACATGTCTAGGACTGCAAAGATTCTAATTTGTTTGTAAACCCATTTGAGAATGTGAAGTAAGATAGTTAATAAAGCTCAATCCAATATTTTTTCTGAGCATCCCATATATGCTTGCTAATCTCTAGCATTTATTTTATATATGTATCAAAAGAAAATATCTGAAGCTCCAAATGTCAGGTTTTCAAGTCCTATAAGCCAAGCTCCCCCCCCACCCACCCCACCCCTATTACACCTTTAAATACTACTAAGGGTTTTTGGGGGGATTAGGGGATAGATAAAGCAGTAAATTTCAGTTAAATCTGCCAGAAACAATTGAAAGAAATCAAAGTACCTATTTAAAAAATTAATTATAGAACTATCTCAAATATTTAATACAATATGAATCGGTAGTATGCAAAAACATCAGAGGCATAGAGAGACAGTAGCAAAACATTTTCAATTTTTTTTAAGAACAAGTCCAGTGAAATATTATTACAAAAACTATTTTATTAAAATGTCACAAATTAAAAACAGGTATGAACACTTTTTACAGAGCATACTAACCTTGCGTTCTTTGGTATGTTCTGGGCATAATACTTTCAGACGTTTGCAGTATGTTTTTTGCTGTGGATTGTAGTAGTCGCAGAACATGGAGTTTCCTTCAATCCGAGTTTTGTAGATGGATCCAAAAGATGTCTGTGCTTCAAACTAAAATGAGAAAGAAAATGCATGCTTTGTACTGTATCAATGTACTTATTATATTGTGTCAATTTATATATTGTAATGTGTCAATGTACTTATTATATTGTGTCAATTTATATATTGTGCTGTGTCGATGTATTTATTATATTGTGTCAATTTATATATTGTCCTTGTCAATGTACATAATGTATTATATAGTGCATGCCATGTGGTCAATGTCCATCCATTACTATGTCAACATATGTACATATCATATTGTGTCAATGTATGTATTGTTTTGTGACAATGTATTATATATATATCATACTGCATCAATGTGCCCTTACAATTCTTACTGAATGTTTCAAACCACTCAATTTTAGCCTTTGTAAGACAGTTTTGCTACAATTCTTACTGAATGCTTCAAACAACTCAATTTTTGCATTCATTATTATATGTAGCCTTCAATATTATATGTAGTGCATATTTTACTGCATCACTGTACATATATTGTGTCAAAGTATGTATGTGTTTGTGTCAAAATATGTACATATTTTACTGTGTCAAATGTGTGCACACATGTACTGTGTCAATCATATCACATCATATTTTGTCAATATATATTACGGTGTCAATGTACATATCCTGTTGTATCATTATACAAATTATATTGTTTCAATGTATATTTCTACCATCATATGACTATGTTGTATCAAAGCTTGCATCATACTGTGTTAGGGTATGCATATGTTCAGTACAAGTAATACATTGTCAACAAACAACAAACTACTCTTACTGAATCAAAGTACAGGTAATAATATTCTTATATTAAAATGTCAACATACACACAAAAAAAAAAGAAAACCCGCAAAAAGCATAGGTTATGTGCAGCATTACTTTTCTCCATACTTCATAGAACAGTTGCCTCATATATTTCTAAATTTTTTAGTAGAAATGATTAAAATTAAAAAATGTGTGTAAATGTTCAAATTTCCGTAAATTACAATCAGAACAAATTTGACTCAGAATCATTACTTATTCGCCGATGACATTTTGTTTTAAAATGTATGGCAAACACTTTTTTAAAGAATAAATTTTCAAGCATTACATATTATATTAGAATAATTACAATGGATTCCAAAAAAATTATTATTTGAACCTCTATGCAGTTTCAAACACACTGTTATTTCAAGATGCCAATCTTTTTCCTAGCAGTTCAATATAATTCGTCAAGGAGCTCATTTCGGACTGATAATTTCTGAAGAATATTGCATATATTGTCTTACATGCAAGCTGGATATTATTTATTAAAGTAAATATTTTGTAATTGTCAAAATGACACGATGTAGTGCATGTACTATCGCTACTTGGCCGCCATTTTGAAAATGTGAACTTCATCTATCGGTCAAACGGGCAGTAGAAACATTATGCAAAGCACCGAATTGTGCTTATCCCATCAAGCTATGACTTCTAAACATAAAAAAATATTTAAAGAAAATGTTAATTTCACAAGAGAAATTGTGTTTTGTCAACTAAAATTAATAACAGCCTATGAATAAGATTTCAGAAGTGTTAAAAAAGGACTCGTATGTTGAAGAGCTCTTAGAAGACAACTTTGACTTAACCAACCAGCTGGCCAACAAAGAGTGGGCGACTGTATACGAAACAAGCAGGTTTTCCGTCCTGTCATAACTGATCGGAAAATTACTGAAAATAAAAATGAAAGCGGAAGATTTCTTTAACAAACGGAAGAGCGGGAGATTCGAGGTAAGAGCAGGAGATTCTTCCACTAAAAGCAGAAGGTAGGCAGGTCTGCTAATCTTTAGGAGCAACATTTTTCATAAAATGCGCTTTTCAGCTCAAATTCATATTAAAATCTACAAGTCGTGAATACCCCTGTACATTAATAATTAGTAACAATGACATACAGAATGAGTTTAAAATGTAACTTGTTCTTGTAGCATTCACATACATAGATCTCAAACTCTATTTTACAATAATAAGAATTAAAATGTAAAACATAATTTATTAAAAGTAAACTTCAAATGTATAGAAATAAAAAATGTGAGGAAAAAAAAATAAGCAAATCAAAATAAATATGAAAAGAAAAATATTCAACTGGATACAGCTTAGGGGGGAAAAAAGTGTGGGCCTTACTTTAGTGAAGCATTTTTCCATATGTTTAATTGCCCCTCTCTGGTTAATCTCCTGGCCGCAAGTTACACAATAAATACTCAACTCTGTCTCATCATCCCCTTCAGCGCCCTGTTAATAGAAATTTTTTTTAAATTCATGAAGAATATTCAAATAAAAAGCTACTGAATTTTTTCTCAGCACTTTTAAAAAGAATGTGCTCTGATTATGGTCATAGAAAATTTTTAAATTATCAGTAATTTTTTTTTAAAAGATCAACTTGTCTAGAACGTAACATTTTTTTACAAAGATTTCAAGTGCACACTTAAACTAGCTGCCTCAAAGAGAGCCCTACAAATTATTTCAATTTCAAAATATTTCATAAATTTCTCCAATCTCGTGCAAATAAACCCACATTCTAGTCAAACAAATATTTGGTGCACCCAGTAATTAATGTTAAAAAAAAACATAATTAAATGAATATAAAATAAATAATATAATATCTTACATCAAGATCTGGATCAAGCGGGACTAGCTTGCACTTCTCTATTAATGCATCAAGATCCTGATTTTTCCGGTCCAAATCTGTGATGAAAATGCGACATTCCATCTGCTCCTTGCGCAGTTTCTCCAAGACTTTCTTGTTGTTTTCTTCTCCCATGCAAGGACTGCTTTGCCACCGCTGAATCTGGCTTGGCAGTATCTCATAGATGCGCCTGACCCACAATATGTTTCCAAAATTTTTTAATTTTAAGCATGGAATGCAAATATCTTAATAATTTGTCTGAAAATCTATCATTCTTAATAAATGCACATGCACTCACGTGCACACACACAAACTATATTTTATCAAAAATGTTATATTTCTTAAGTCATGCACTAAGCATAGATTTTAATTTGTCTAATATTCTGTCATCCCTAATATAGGCGGCATTCACACACATTGAAATTTATCTGAAATTTTTTTTATCCCTAGCATATGCACTTGTGTTATAATTTGGTGAAATCATCCCTAATCCATACACTCACTCATATGCAAGCTTGTTCAAGCAAGTACAAAAATAGGATGATACAAAATAATAATAACTGGTCTGTTTCCTCTGCATTTTCTTTTAAAATTATCAAAGAATTAATAGAACTTTAAATCAACAAATAAAATTTATATTTGTATAAAACTGCTCTTGAATGGCAACTAAGTTCCTGCTGAATTTATCAAGATTAGCCTAGGTGATTCTCTTTTCTTTGTAAGACTGATCACTTATGGCACACTCTTTTCTCTGTAATATTTAATCACTTATGGCACACTCTTTTCTTTGTAAGACTGATCACTTATGGCATACTCTTTTCTCTGTAATATTTAATCACTTATGGCACACTCTTTTCTTTGTAAGACTGATCACTTATGGCATACTCTTTTCTCTGTAATACTTTAATCACTTATGGCACACTCTTTGTAAGACTGATCACTTATGGCATACTCTTTGTAAGACTGATCACTTATGGCATACTCTTTTCTCTGTAATACTTTAATCACTTATGGCATACTCTTTTCTCTGTAATACTTTAATCACTTATGGCACACTCTTTGTAAGACTGATCACTTATGGCATACTCTTTGTAAGACTGATCACTTATGGCATACTCTTTTCTCTGTAATACTTTAATCACTTATGGCATACTCTTTGTAAGACTGATCACTTATGGCATACTCTTTTATCACTTGTATTCTAAGTACAACATCAACCTGAAACCTTGGTCAATTAAAATGAACTCACCTTTTAGCAAGTTTCATGCCACAGTCATCCGAACAATACTTGGAGCCATGTCTTGCCTGCTTAATACACCCAGGGCCAAAGCACTGTCTTGGGGCACTGTCTTCTGTCTCTCCAACATCTTCATTTTCTTGTTGACCCCGGCGCCAGCCTGAACCGCCTGATCTTTGTTGTGACTGGAAGAATTGCAAGAGTAAAAAGAGAATCTTTTTTTAGTTTATCTGAAAAATGAAATGCTTCATGAACCTGATCTCAGGTTCTATACCATAATTCTCAATCTTGCATACACAGTTTGGTACTGACATGCGGTACAGCCAAGTGCAAGCTCACTTCATACTAAAGGTGTTGGTGCTCTTTTGGAGGAAGAAACAACTATTCACAGTGTTCCTAAAACTTCAAAGTCATTTCCTCTAACTTTCCAGCACATAAATAAATATAGGAGTCATGCTTTCCTTATTATTTTTTTGTTGTTGAGAGAATCCACATCATAAGATCCAATGATACTCTAATGATGGGAGTATGCAAAGTTCAAATCAACTAATCTATGCTTATTTCAATAATACTAATACAACTATGATTATACAGTCAACCCGGTTATGTCGCCAGCCTATGGGTTTCCCAAAAAGTGTCGAGAAACCCGAAAACCAATATGGCGGCAATATATTACAGTACAGTACTGTAACTTGCTTGAAATTTCTTTAGGTACATGATGTGCGTTAATAAATGAGAATGTACATGCACGTGTTTTTGGTGATTTTATACACTATAGCATTGCTGCAATTTGTTTGTTGATGCAATCAGCATGCTATAAAAATGTACATGTTTGCTAATAACAAAAGGCTTATGTACACGCGGTTACTATGGTTTCTTTACAAAATCTAAAATGCCTTGTCGCTTTTTGCCTTTAAAGTAACATGAGCTTGAAATTTCTTTATGTACAAGATGTGCGTTAATAAATGAGAATGCACATGCACGTGTTTTGGTAATTTTTTACACAAAAGCGTTGCCGCAATTTGTATGATGATACGATCGGCATGCTATAAAAATGTACATACACTGTACATGTTTGCTAACAACAAAAGGCTTATGTGCACCAACTAAGAGCAAAGATTTACCAGTACATGTATATAATAAAAATGTACAAACCTTTCATTATATTCTCCAACATTGCAAACACAAATATTGCTCACAAATCACAAAATATCTGTGGGGTGTACACTGTAATTCATTTTTACAAAAAGCCAACCAGTGTCAAAATTAAATTTGTGAGTCATTTTGCTCTGACACAGCTCTGAAAAGTGTGCGTGTGTGTTCCGCTCATACTCACCCCAGAAGCCGCAATAGACCATTCATCTTCATGATGTTCTCAGTCTTGGTCTGCTTCTGGGGGATCCCCACAGCCTCGCGGTGCATCTGAGGTGGAGGGCAGGTGGGCTGGCAGAAGGGGGTGAAACGGGTCGCACCTATTTGGCACACACCCTCCATCTGGGGTGAGGGTGAGGAACAGACGGCAAAGCCGCCTCTAAAAAGTATCGTACACACAGTTATTTCAAAAGTGGGCTAATTGAGTTGTGAGCCAGTTGAAGGGCATCAGTGTACTTATTTTTCCTGTAGAAACATCACACCCGATGAGGGAAACAATGCCCTTCTTAAGTTTAAGCTGCAGATTGTTAACAAGCTGTTAGTCATCACAGGGATCAATATAACCAATGTTAAGTAGCAATTTTGGCCCTCTTTTGTGCTCGAGATATTAGGGTTCCGCGACAATAAGGAATCGACATAACCAATGAGAAAATGCTAAGACAAAGGGAATTTGGCAGTTCCACTTCAAAAACGTTGACATAACAGGGTTGATGAGTTAACCAAAGTCAAGATAAGTGGGATCAACTGTAGTATGATTAATGAAACAGGCATTCATCTTTGTCTGCATCAGTTTAATTTTGTTAACTTTATTGCTATGACCATTGTAGATGCGAGAAGTATCTATTGTAAGGAATACACTGCACTCTGTTGATGTATGGTGACAAGATATGCTGACTACATCGAGCAATTTCTGGTACAAGGAATTTATTGGAAATTGCTACAATTGTTGTTCTGCATGAGGGAGCTAATACAGCGAAGGAGCACCCAGGTTAGCCTCGCGAGAATATCGGCTAGTCAATATCGGCTACAACGAGAGGAGGGAATCACAAATTTATTGATCTTAAACATATTGATAACCTTATGTTGGAGAAGAAAGTGGATGGATGGGGCTTGCTAAATATAGATTAAAAGATGGATTTATCTTCTCCTTTAGTAAGAAGTTTTCCACCTACACAAATATTGTGTTATAGTAAATGTTTGTCTTTAATGTTGTGGAAGAAATAAAACGTTTACAGCACCCGCATAATCACCAATTGAGAGAGATGAGTGGTGTCTGCTAGAGAATTATTAATAAAATAAATTAAGATTCTCATCACTTGTAATTAGTTATGGAAGATTAATTAAATAATAATTATTATAACCATTAACTAGGTGGCAATGGCATCACTGTAAGTATTCTTTAAGGAACTCAGTAAGTAACCCTATATTCTCCTAATTTATATCCATCTGGTTGTATGATGTAATTAAACTCAAACTCTCCCACTGTATACCCACATTATTGTAAGATTTAAAAACCACTACTTTGGTGTATCTATGCATTAATTTCTTTAAATCTCACTCGCTCACAAACAAAGCACTGACTCAATAGCTGGTGAAATTGACTGAGAGTTAGAAATAGGTCTCAGAAAATATACAAGACTGTAGATATGAAAGACACTTCATAATGCTGTAGACATTTGGTTAATATAGTAGAAAAATCCATTTCATAATTCTGAGCATGCAAAAAAACAATACCCCCAAAATTTTTGTAATAAATCATTAATGTCAATCATATAAGGCTGCATGAATCTACATAACCTACCTTTGCTTTGTCAGGAGAACGTTTGAATTTTTCTTTATGTTTAATTTTCTTCTTGTCCTTTTTCTTCTTGGGCGATGTTTCTAAAAGCTTTCGCTTCTGAGAGGAGAAACATATATCTTCTTAGTTCTATGCCATAAATATTCAATTACATAAACTACAACACAGAAGCAAAATGCACCATCATATAACTACAGCATGAAAAACAAATTCTTTAAATGTTTTACTTTACTACATAACAAAATAACAATATCTTTGCAACATAACAACCTTAACAGTGTGCATTACTTTATTTGAATTAATAAAAGAAAAACAAACATTTTAAAATATTACAAATTAAAAATATTGCTTCATACCATATTACAACACTTACATATCACTTAATAGCAAAACAGTTGAAATTCAGTTTAATTAATTTGTACTTATGCATTACAAAACAATTGTTTTGCTTCACTTGAAAAATCAAATAACAATGAAGCAATGCAAATCAATGCTAGTTAACTTACAATAATGGCTGAATGGCTTAGTTGTACAGAAGATTACTTCTAAATAAGATCAAGAAACTGAATAAACATGTGAATTGTCAACAACAAAAAATATATTACTAACACGTTTTTTTCATAAATGTCATTTTATTTTTCAGCATAAAATAATAAAGACAGGCACATAAAATAAATAACAATATTCAAGGTAAAGTTTCATGAACTGGCAAACTGTAAGTTAAGTGTCATCACACAATGTGAGGATGTTTAACGTCAATATTTGGGGAAAGTTTGAAAACTAAAAACTTTCAAAATTCAATACTGCCAATTAGAAAACATACAACCATTTGAATTACTAAAAATAAGAATAATAATGAATGAACAAATATATTTTTTATGATTGCTATCTATAACTAAAATTCAATGTATTTTTTTAAATTTTAAAATACTATCACTTGCTTTTGAAATGTAAAATGTAAGAAGAAAGAGTGAAGTGGTCATTCTCATAATTAATGCTGAGAGCAAGAAAATGCAATGTTTTTTTACCTTTGGTGTCTCGGGTCCTTCAACATCAGATTCCTCTCTGCAATTAAGAAAAGTAAAAAATTATGGGTAAGTGGAAGTGTTTTATTTTGCTCTTGATTATAACATGCGAATTTATGAAACTGTAACTGCTAGAAGCAATGACCATTATAAGCACAAGAATCAATAGCAGTATTTGCAAAAACCAAAGCTAACAAATGTTGATATCTACAAAAGCCCCTTCACAAAAACATATTGCAACTTACTCAGAAAAGGCATTTCCACCCTCCAGAAACTCATCAGCTTCCAAAGCAACACTGACAAAAGAGTAGCTTCCCTTGCTCACTGATATGCCCTAAACAAGCAAATCCAACAAAATTAATAAATAAAAGTAAGAAAATTATTTTTTTTTACATTTGTTCATGTTAGGAATAGTGTTTCATTAAATCTGCATTGTACTTACTTTCATTAAATCTGCTTCCTTAAATAATAGTAAGAAATTAAAAATAAATTCAGTTTAATTAATTTGTACTTATGCATTACAAGAATTCATGGTGGATGATTTGAACATTATAACTTAATTCTACTAGAAATACACAAATCTACGCTGTAAAGCTGCCTTATTTAGATAATAAGAAGAAATTAAAAATATGAAATCTAAGTTATTTAATTTGTACTCAGGGATTACAAGAATTCATGCTGGATAGTTTGAACATTATAATTTAACTCTATTAGAAGTATACAGAATTCTACAAATATACACAGCTCTAAATATATTTTTTATTTATTTTAAAGATTGTTCCCAATTATTTTAGCATCACCCTTTCATTTTTTTAAAATGGGTTAATGCGGTTAACATTTATTCATCCAATAGCAAATGACCCAAACCCTCTTAACATCAACTCAAAAAGTTACTAAAGAACTAATGCTTTAAAGACAAACTATTATAAACAATAAAACTTACAAAATTCTGGCACTGGCGCAGACGACACTTTTGGCGGATTTTGTTTGGGCCTCCAAATTTCCGCATATCCTTCAAAGAATAGAATGGCAACCTATGTAAAGCCAAACCTACTGATACATGCTCATGGTAATCACCAAAAGTCATAATGTGTTCTGTAACCTAACCTTGTGTTGTTTGACTGGTGTTCCTAACCTACCTGCAACTTACTCCTCCATCAACTATGCAAATACACCTGTCAAATGAGCTTTTCTTATGCATAAGCTTGCAAGTAACATATTTTACACAACTAGAATTACAGAATTAAATTACATTAACAAAGTGTAACTTGTAAAATCATATACATTATATGACTATTTTGCATTATAAAATTATATTAACAAAGTGTAACTTGCAAGTAATAAATATTTTATATGGCTAGAAATATAAAATTAAATTAGGCTAACAAAGTGTAACTTGCAAGTAATAAATATTTTATATGGCTAGAAATATAAAATGAAATTAGGTTAACAAAGTGTAACTTGCAAGTAATAAATATTTTATATGGCTAGAAATATAAAATTAAATTAGGCTAACAAAGTGTAACTTGCAAGTAATAAATATTTTATATGGCTAGAAATATAAAATTAAATTAGGCTAACAAAGTATAACTTGTAAGTAACTAATATGTCATATGCTCACATAATAAATGTGTAAAGTTTAATTAACAAAATTTTTATAAAACTAGCATTACAATCATTTAATTTTACTGAAAACCAAAGAAAGAATCTAAACTAAATATGAAATTTTTAAATGTTAATAAGATTTTTCCCGGTCTCAATAAATATTAAAGAAAACAATAATGTTGTACAAGTAAATTTTCAATAACAAAAAAGTATCTATTGCACTCAGTCAAAATAACAGGTTTTGTTTGTTTCTTTAAACGAAAGCATGCAAAAGAATCTACTTTACCTTACAAAAGTCACATCTCCCACAATCAGATTTTATGTGGCAGGCTGTGCATTCACCGCATCTTCGTGATGATTTCTTTCCTTTCTGTTGCTGTTAATAAGCAGAAAACAAAATCAAATTAAGACACAATTAAGACATCATTTTTCTTCCTACTATTTCAATTTGATGTGATGATCTCAAAGATTTTGTTTGTAACTGAAGATTTCAAGCATAAAAGATTTTTATAAATAAATTAACTCTCCAACACTATAATTTCTGTTTTGTCAGCATGGCCAGATTCACAATAAAAAGTTATCAAAAATGATACATTTCAAACTAATCAAAGGATCATGTTTTTGAATCTCTGAGAATCATAACCATGCAAATGATGTGGGAGGAAAAAGGAGGAAATATGGGGTGAAGAAGGGGATTTACTACATTTCATACCAATCTAAAAACACACTAAACCAAAAGAAATTTAATTTATAGGACAAGGTGCAATGGCCAATCTAAAATCTCCATTTTCACTCACACATAATCTCTATCTGTAATCTTTGAATCCAAACATATTAAAAGGTATCTGTTCAATTTGATGTGTATGTTGCTGGTTACGTAAAACAGGAGTTACTGAGTAAGTATATATTCCGTCACACAAAATACATCCTGCTTTTAAGAAAAAAGAGTATTAAATAATTCTTATTTTTCATCAGGTCTCGGTCTTCTGTTGCTAACAAGAATGCAAGAAATAAACTTACCTTCTCCTTATCCCTGAGTTTTGATCGATATTCCTTAACGACTTTCTTTTCTGGGTCTGCAGACTCAATTTTTCCTTCCGTTTTCTTATTTTTGTACTTAATCTCCAGAGATGGATTTTTGCCTGCATTACAAACAAAGATGTCTTACATGATTCATCATGCCTCATACTGAATGAAATATCCACTGAAAATCATTAAATTATGACCCCAAAAATATGTTTCCTGTCACTTAACTGCCTCACCTTGATTCATTTTCCTACTTAAGCTGTGCAAATTACACAAATTCTCCTTCACAAACTTCTCCATTAGCACAAAAATTTAATAAATGTTTTCCTTAATGCTTTCAACTTTTTAGAAAATTCTAATTAGAAACCTTTTAACCCATTAAAGTAAAAAACATTTTACCATATCTTGGTGTTTCTTGAAAGACTGATGTTTCTGAGTAAACCATAATGCACTTGAAATAAATGTTAGGTGAAACAAAAGATGGAGTACAACAGGAGAGGAAAGCAAAGTCACCATATTCCATCGTGATGTCATGAAAAAGTGTGGATTTATATTAAGTAGCCTCAAAAATATTAAACATTTTCATATTCTAAATGAAAATGGTTTCAAATTAAAGGAAATTAGGCAAAATGAAAAAGTGTCATCTTGATATCTCAATTATGAATTAGTTTAAAATATATTGCAATTTAAAATTACATAAACAAAAGTGCAAAATATTCATGACAGCAGGACTTTGGTGATCAAACATGCATCAATAATAACAATGTGGAGTTTTTTACATTGAATTTTACCTGTAGAATAAGAAAACTGCAAAATATAAACAATAAAACTAACAACTATGACTATCTAAAAATAAAGACAAATATCAGAAATATTTAATAAAAAGCACCATAAAACTAATATGTCAAGTTTGGACAGCTGTATTTCATAGCCATGATAGAGGGATCACCCATCCATTATTTTTTTTACATTTGGTTTGGTCCATAGTATTAGCCTACCTTTTCCCCCCAAGTTGGAAATTATAAGTTTTTTGAAAGTGTACTTCAAAAAGTTAAAAATGTTATTTTGTTCATGCATTATTTCAATAATGCTATTTTTCAGTTTCAGGCTTAATTTATCTTTGCTTCTATTTGTCCTATAAAAAAAGTGTCACATATCAAAATGTTGCATTTTAACTGTTCTGATCAAAGCAACCATTTTTAAAAGGTCTAATATTAGATTCACTTTATAAAAAAAGCAGAAGCACATACAAATAAAAAATAATAATAATAATATTAAACAAAAAGTTCAAAGTGCCCCCACAGTGACTAACCAGTATATCCAATAAAATTTGTGTAAAAAACAAATAGAAATCATCCTTATTGATTAATATTTTAAACAAAATACATTAAATTGTTTAAATAAATAAAAATATCAACTGTTGCTTACCTAGATGAGGAAGCAAATTTTCGTAATATGAAGCACATTGTGTTCTGTGGAAGTAGCCATTTTGAACAATAACTACTTTAGAAAAGAGGTTCTACATTTTCTTTTGCATGGCACGAAATATGATTGCGTTGTGGTTTGCTTGTTTTAGTATCATTTTAAAGTGCTTTAAATTCTCTGGTATAAATCCATTTACGATGCTTTCAGACATTTATGAGCTAGATATGCATAAAGATTACCCTTTTGGGGGATAACATTTACGGATATTTTAGTAAAATTTCGTTTACAGGACTAATATGGATAGAAAGCTAAAAGTCTCCTCTACATCACTGGATAGTATATTTTTAGATATATGCCATTCATAACGCATGTTGCATAGCGTACAGAGCTTAGTGAAAAGGGAATTTTGGACTGTGCGATGCAAGAGATGCATCAAATTCTCGGCAGCACAAAATTTCGGTATATAGCTACCTCTTTCAAACCAACCTACAGAAAAAGCTTTAAATATTAAGAAAGCAAATGAAAATGACAATGATATATATATTGACAAAAAAATAGACTTTCATTTGGTTATAACTGTTTTAAATTTGAACAAAAGTGAAGGTATGAATAAAGTGTTGGAAGTTAAGCAAAATTCACAATTTTTCACCATTTCTTGGTGCTAGCCTAGCAATGAGACTACCTATTTATATATGCAGAAGCATATCAATACTGGTTTATGAAAACAGATTCATTTTTGTATTTGCAAGCAAGAGTAACCCCAACAGTCAGAATAAGAAGTTAAATCTTATTACATTTTATTATTTTAAAGTAAAATATAATGGTCTGTTAGCAGAGGAAGCCCAATTTTACCTCGACATGATTCACAATAATATTTTTTTATACAGCGAGCATCCAGTTGGGTGACGCCAATGCAGTCCCCATGATACCATTCTTCACAGCAGTCACAAGCACTGTAACAATTATTGAAAATGCAAGAACCACAATCTATTCATCCAAAATATAGAAATGCATTTTTTTTTAAATTAATAAATAAATACATTATAGTGAACAAAGCTAAAAAAAGAAAAAAAATAAGACAGTAATATAATTTATAAAATAAACTATTTGCAAGGAAATTTTTACAATACAGAATCATTTCATTTTATAGATTTTATAAAATAAAAATCATAACTTTCATAGCTTTAATATTTTTCAACTCTAAATCACTATCAACCAAAGAAATTCTTAGCAATTATTTTAACAAATGTAGTATTATTCATAACCAGATTAATTTAAAATAGGAAAATTATCATTATAAAAAAAGATTATCAAACTTTACCTATATCCTATCCTCTTATAGTTAATATAAAAAATCTTAACTCAGAAAACTGACCCACATTCAGTCCCAAAATAAAATATCCCACATCACTGAGTGATTTGTGCAGAATATTTTCCTATTAGGCCTAAGCCTAGTTGATATCACAAACTGAAAATTGATGATAGGCAACTTTCAACAATGTAATGTTTGGTTAATAATTTCTTTAACTTCAGCCTTAATCTGTGGAAAATTTTCATTGTTCTTACTAAACTGTTTATCCCACATAGAAAGTAAAAAGTATGTCCTAATCATTATAAAAACTACAGTTGACTGAAAATTAAATTAAAAGTTTTTCTGAGGAAAATTATTTTGATAAAGTTAAAATATTTTTTCTAATACCTCTTTTCATAAATAGACACTCTTACCTAATTTCATTTCATACATAAAACCAGGGTTTCTCAACCAAGGTAACACAAAAGGTAGCATCATGAGAGATCATGAATGAAAAACAATAAACAGTATAGATATGGTAATTTGTAAGCAGGGTTCCTGAAAGTTACTTCAAGGTTCCTCCTGTGTAAAAAGGTTGAGAAAGGCTGCATATACATCTAAAGTATATTCTATTAAAATAGAATAGCACATAATGACAGATTAAGGGACTACAAAATAAAAGAGAGCAATATTAACAAAAGAAGTAGGAACAGAACTGGTAGTATCCAAACTTCTTTTTGATAAGCTACTGCATAAATAAATGCTGAGTAGCCCTACCATCAGAAGCAGTGCCAGTACTGGTAGTATACGAGTTTCCTGTTCTGAAATCAGATGCAGCAGTAATAGTAACAGTATTAGTAGCATACAAATTCAACCATAAGCTTACATCATGAAACGATCACAGTCAGTGGATCGACAAATGCAGTAATACTGTGGTTCTCCATCAATATCTCCAGCAGCTTGCTCCATTGCACGAATAAGTAAATTCACTTTTGCCTGTCTCTCTGGAAGCACAAACTTCTGGGCAATTTCTTCCTTCTGAAGAAATGGAAAAAAAATTATATGATTATTCAAAATGTCAGGTGAAAGTAAAAAACTTCCAATCACTAAATGTAACACTGCTCGATTGATGTCACAGAAGCACTACTAAAGGAATGGTGTAAATAGAAATAGAACATAGCATTTTTTCAAACAATTTTACAAAACTAGTGAAATTTAGGGTCCAACAATACCTCTGGGCCATAATGTTATGGTGATTAATATTGATGAAAGGGCAATGAGCAATTTAAGCTTAAAGGCATTGTCACCCTAGCATGAGTATGTGAAAGTAGCATTATTTAGGGGCCAAAAACAGCTTTGGGTCATAATTGATAATGTTAATGTTATGCCTTATGGTGATTAATATTGACAAAAAGGGCAATGAGCAACTTACAATTAAAGGTACTGTCACAACATGCATATGTGAATGTAGCATTATTATCAAAAGAGTTTACATTTATGAGAATTACCACATACTTGCTTTTTATTGTTTTATTATTTATGCAACAATCACTACTAAAAGTTTCAAAATGATGTGGTCTTCATGCCAATATGGCCCAGAACCATTTTGAGATGCTACAACACCTGTTCCTGTTTTGAAAGTTAATGTTACTTTAGTGATTGATGTAGATTAGGGTTTGCAACTCCCAATCATGTTACTGATGCAAGGTTTTATTTTTAATATTTGACTTAAAATACTGAACTCTGATGAAAAGATTATTTCCTCTTTAATCTGGATTGCCTAGTTTTTATGTAAATATACACTCAATTTCCACAAAATAAATCAAAATGGTTCATAAAATGAGCAGAAATTTTAAAGGGACGAGAAGAGGGAGAGGAGAAAGATTTCATAAAACAAGTATGAGTGTGTGTGTGAGGGGGGGAGAGAGAAGAAAGATAGTTTATAAAATGAAATAAATGTTTAACAACAGAGAGAGAAGAGTGTAATACATGCGTAACTTTTATGTCCTTCAACTATAAATTGTTCTTCAGTTCAATGCAAATGTATAGCACAGTTAAACAAACATACACTACATCAAGAAACGCTAGTACTACTTCTAAAGTTCTAGTATATAATGCATAACTGGTAAACACAAAATCGAGCGCACTCACGCAAGTAAGACCAAGTCATGCACACAAAATAGCACATTAATATATTATAAGTATATCAGATGAGATATCTTGTGATTGTGTATCATACAATATATCGTTATCACTATAGTATATTACATACAAATATTATTTTACCAAACTTATATAGTAAAATTAGTACATCTACTACATCAGTACATGTACATGGACAGAAGCAGACAAATTTTGCAAGCTACATTACCGAACGCGATCCTGAGTCGCTTTCAGACATGATGAATGAATGAAAATCACGGGATAAAACACAAAAGATTTCTTAGTGTAATTCTAAAGAGACAATCTGACGTGTGTGAAACAATATAACCAAAGCGTCATAAGAACTCAACAATCCGCCACATTAACTCAAGCTACGAAGTTTAAGCAGCCGAACTATTTGAAAACCAAACTCTTTGAAACTGGTCCCTTTAAGGATACATAAATTTAGTGCTTAGTGCGCGGGGGGGGGGGGGGGGGGGGCTTGTTATATAAATTTAATAACAGCGTTAATCATTTAAATAAGTACATGAAGTGGATTTATTATTCAGTATCACTCAGATTATAGGCCGCAATCGTCCCCATGGTTAGGCCTAATACTAATAGGTTTGTTCCCATCGCATTCGATCGAGTGGTGAAAAATACCTGTCTCGAGTTAGCTTCCGTAGTTCAGTCGAATTTTTTTTCTTTTGTCCACAGTGAAATTCAGGGTTTTTTTTAAACAAAACCGTATATAATGTTCCTTCGTGTTTTCATATACTCCCCACCCAATCCTACACTGTCCAACTAGTGTGGTCGAGACCCCAGAAGATGGTGAGAGGAACAAGGTCCTTCCAGAGCCGAGACTATCCTAAGTCTAAGACTAAGAGGAAAGGTCCCACGCAAGCTCTGGAGAGGAAGGAAGGTAACACAACCACCACCACCATGTTTAATAACTGATAAAGTCATACTGAAAAGTTCTTGAAGACTTTGGAGGTGAATTACGCTAGCTTATCCATCACCACCACCACCATACGTGTTTAGAAAAATGTGTTTGTCTCCGGATTTAGTAATGTTGAATCTTAAGTGAACTAAGTGAATTAAGTGAACTAGGCAGTTATTTCTTTTCCCCTGGATAGTTAAAATTCTGTCTCGTTTGAAATAAGAGCTTCTTGGGAAAAGTAGTACTGATAACATAACTTGTATGTGCGAAAGTTAAAAGTTATTTTAAGTAATAAAAAAGAAAGTTGTAGATCATTCTGTGAACTGATTTAATGACATACTGGTAAAAGAAAAATCGTGGTTTTATGTTAGAGTTGTCTTATGCGACAACGCCAACTTCACGGTTGCATAACAATGTTTACAAGATCTAACAGTGTAAACTATGTCGATCAGAATAAACTCTCTCTTGTGAAATAACCTGTACTTTGCTTATAATATTGCCAAAAAGTGAATCAACGAACAGACAAGGGCCTCCAGGATTTTTGGGTGACGTAACGTAGTAATACAGACAAAAACCTTAGTAGTGCTGTGTGACGTAATAATACAAACAAAAACCATAGTATTGATGAGTGACGTAAACGAAAAAGTAATGCTGATGTGTTTTCTCAAATAAAATCAGATTTTAAAAAAAAATTAAATCCAAGACAACTTGGAAAAAGCATTTGAATCCATCTGTTTGTAGAACACGGAAGCGAACTGTAACTTTGAAATTGGCAAAAGTGTGGTCGGCGTATATTGAAGTCTACAACGATGCAAAAGATTAACACTACGGATTCAGTTCGGGTTTTCTTTCCGACAGTAATCCGACAGAGGGCCGATCGTGTCGAACACGAAAAGTTCTTAACTAGCGTGAATAAGCTGGAAATAGAATGAGAAATGATCAGAGGCAGATTAACTTAAATCGACCTGGCGATGCCCCACAATCGAATGAAATACATTAAAACTCAGTAGATAGATTTACTGACCGCATCCTTTGAATTAATTGACATGTATTCAATGCATAAAAGCAATTCGTGTTGCATAACAATATAAGAAAACGAGAACACCCCACCCCCCCATTTGAAAGAATGATCGGTGATGATATTTTATTATTTTGCTTCGATACTTTTTTTCAATACTGGCATCAATATATGTGGCGCCGTTTCTGCACTACGCTTTATCTTTCTTTGATCTATATCAGCAGTCGGAAATGAATTTAAAGTGCGCATGCTTTTAATCAAACTTAAAAGAATCGAAAATGCTATAGAACGAGGGAACTCTGCAAGACATCTGTTTGAGGAAAGGACAAATCGGGAAGTCACGTGACTGATGGACGTCGTAGAACTGAACCTGGGACACGCTACTCTTGTAGTCAAAGCATGGAGAGAGCGCGGGTAGTTATCGTCCTTGCACCGCTGCAAGAGTTCTGAGGCCAGGAACTGTCGCGCGAAGCGTGATATTTGCTGTTATAACAGCTGGTGTCTATTTTAAAGTATTTTCTGTGGGAAGTCCTTCGTTTACTAAAGAATCAGGTTCTATGAAATAAATGTTTTACTATGATGCGAAGGAAAAGAGAAAAAATGCTGTTATTATTTATTGATTGAAATAGAGTTGCAATTGTTTTGATTTTACTGAGGAGAGGGAGAAGGATGAATGAAAGTAAGCACATGAAGAAAAAAAGAAATAATTGCTGTTATCATTTATCTAATGATTGAAGTGCATGAGTAATGTATTCAGATATTATTGTAGAGAAAGAAAAGAGGGTGAATACATTGAAGCTGATGCTACAAGGAAAATGTTTTATTGAATAAATAACATGTTTGTATATTTGATTTGTAGAGTCTAAGTGTGGATTTTGTTACCTGAACAAGAGTTTTGAGGCCAGCAGAGTAGGGTGCCATTTCAAGATTCAACTACTATTTGAGAATACAGGTGAAGGGTTCCATTTCAAGGCTCACTTATTATTTGAAGCTACCAGAATGTGGATTCAAGTTTAGGGACTCTGAGGATACCAAGGAGCGTATCACTTAAATCAAGTGCTATCAAATTTTGGACTCCACAGGGGAAGGACTCACTTTGCGGAAGTGGGAGAAGGCTTTTCTACTCAAGTTCCAGCAAAACCGGAACTTTGGCAGGAACAGTCTTTAGCGTCTTACTGCTGCACGCAGCTCAACAGGGCAATACAGAACAGTGAAGAATTTTGTATTTGGGTTTGTCGAATGATTTATTTAAGAGAGCGCTATGGACAATAATAACGTAGGCTGAGAGAAAGTGAGATAAATAAAATTATGCTTTTAACAAGTGGTAAAGAAGTCTAATATGTTTGTTTAATAATAGAAAGACAAAATAATTTGAGCTAGGTCAGGCTCTTTTGAATTAAGCATCGTGTTATTGCAGGAAATAGTGGCAGCCGACGTTCCCTCTAATACTTTTCCTGTGTTCTTGGAACTGGCGGTTGTTTGGGCTTGCTTCCAAAACATGTGCGCTCTTGGTTCCCTTTTCTACATCTATCTAGTTTCATGAACTACCGTGATCCCACTTATTTCGGCATTCATCTTGACAGCAATAGGGACGGTGGACAATGACAGACCATAACATCGCTGCTGCTGGCTGAGCGAAGGGGGGCAAATTATGGTCATATATATATTTTAAATGCCTGTCTTATTTTCCCTTTTTTGATGCATGACACATTGTTTATTTGTCTGTGTTGACAGTAGTAATACTTGTGTGAGTCATGTCTATTGGATAATGAATGGACTTTACAAAGAACATTGAAAGACGTATTAGATGTCACAAATCGATCTTTAGTCTCCAAGCAAAGAGAGCATTACTGGTTCTTGATTCTCATATGTTTGTACAGCATCCATATTTTACATCTTGATTCAATTGTTACAAGTTGCGCAGTGTTTGTGAAAAAAGATCATGCTATATTGTTAGAATAAATTTCTAATTTGTTATCATTCACTACTTTCTAGTTATATTTGGGGAGAAGATTTGTCCATTATCGTAGTGAGAGCTGGTGTATGAGATTCAAGAAGATGGACACAAAGGAAAATCTATGAGTGTGGACGTCCCACGACGTGATTAAGGGGTCTTACGTCACGTCGATGTTAGAGCGACTAGCATGGACCCTTTTGCTGACCCAGTCTGCATCAAGAAGTGTAGTCTATTACAAATGGGGGATAGTATAATCCTCAGTACTAAGGAGCACTTCTTAGGCTGAGAAAATACTGCCAAATAAAGTATAACTCATATTCAGTATAGACACATTGGTTACAACTGAGTATAACATATAACACACTGACTAAAGCACACCTACTCTATCACAATGAATATAGCACATACATGTAATGAAACAAAACACACTGGGCTCTACACACTGATTAAAGCACACTAAATATGACACACAATGAGTATTATACGCTAAGTATAACATACTGGTTTTATCACACTGAATGAAACACACATACACACACACTGAATACAGCACACTAAGTATAACATACAGAGTTTAGCACACTAGTATAAGACACAGAGTATAACACACTAGTATAAGACACAGAGTATAGCACACTAGTATAAGACACAGAGTATAGCACACTAGTATAAGACACTGAGTTGCATTGATACTCTATGCATATGTACAGTGAAATACACGCACTCGTTACGTATTGAAGATTAGCAAAGAAACATTAAACTGATATATTTTAAACTCATGTAAAATTTGATAAACTAACAATATTCCAAGTTTTAAAATATTAAAATAAAGAAACACTATGGAGAACACACATTCTTGAATTTTTACTTAAAGTTAGGTTCAAACTCCTTGTGTTCAGGCTGCTAAAAATTTGCGACCTTTACAGATGTCTCTCGATCTAAAATATTGTATAACCTAACGTGACGAGACACTCTCCAAAGTTCCTAATAACTGCGATACTAAAATTATCTTAAAACAGTTCATGAAATAAATGGAGTTTTAAAACGTTAGAATTTTACATGAATTTAAAACACCAACCCCATTAATGTTAATATTGCATAAAGCAGGCTCTTCAATAGTTGTATGTGTCTTTGTGTGCGTCTGTGTGTCTCTTGGTGTACCTATATATTTGCGTGTGTCTACTGTACGTGTGTGTATATAAACAACGTATTGCTGTAGAAGCAGATGACAATTTGCATTAAAATATAAAATCTATTCCGATAGACATAGGAAAGAAGACAGCAAAGACATAATTACATAAAGACACGCAGACGTGTTCGATTCACAGACAAAATAAATTTACATAAAGGCTGCCCATGTCAAGACGACATGTATGTTGTACCAGTGACATATATTGTGCAATTGCTTCTTTTATCCGTAAGAAACAAATGCTTCATTAAAATATTTTTTTAATAAAAAATATAATAAGAGAACAAGGCACGCCCTTTCAATCAATAAGGTGTTCGATCGGGGCATGGAACGTTTGCTCTCTGGTTGCTAAAGGTTTTACCTTGCTTTTCAGAAATAGACGAGTGTATCATCCACACTTGACAAGCCGTTTGGTTCTCTCCTTTCTGCCTTGACAGCAACAATAATATTTATTTATTTGTTTATTTATTTCATGTATTTCGCTGTTCTGTAAATCTCGTGTATCTGTTAAGGAAGCGTAACTTCTTTTCTTTGTTTCATAAATTGTAGTGATAGTGTAATTATTACATCTTCTCTGTCCATCTATATATCTATTTTAAAATCTATTTCTCGGTATAATTGACGCGTGCAGTTCCCATGTCAGTATAAATATTCGGCCAAAATGACCACGGCATTAGGTTTTGACAATGCTGTCTTAACGCATGGGCACGCTGGACAGTTGCCCATGGCCGCTCGAGCATATGGGGTATTTTATCGACTGTTTATATTTTATTCCTTTGACTGATTGTGTAGGCAGGAGCCCCCCAATGCACAGCTTTGCCCATGGGCCTTTAAATGCTAAGACGGCCCTGGGTTTTGCGGGAGGTTGACTTCTGCACTGTTCGGTCTTCACAGGAAAGCCGATACTACAAACCAAGAGAACGTAACGCATAAATGACGTGTTTTTTTTTTAAACTTTGGAAACAAAAGAGTAATCTCTCTTCACCAAAGTAAACACTTAAGAGCTAGCATCTGTAAACATTGCCGGATGGACGGCTTTTTGCTTAAGTCTGCTGCCGTGTATTTTTTATAGACCGTTTAGTGTGAACCAGTTTACCTAGTACACACAGGGCTTTCCGTTTAGTTCACTGTTTGTTTCTAATATAATATTTTTTTATAATATTGAGCTGCGTCTAGAGTAAGGCCGACCACCACTCAGTGGTCATCCAGATTATTTTTACGCGATTGGAACAACCGCAAAATAGGAATGCAAAGTAACTTTCTGCTTACTATTTTATGATTCGTGGCAACTAAGCATCATCAGGCAAAGTAGGCGAGAAAAATTAATCTCTCTTAATAAAATACATTTAATGGGATATCTGGTGATAGCCAATAGAAGTGGGTAAGCTTACTAAAATCATCAACAATTGCAAACAAAGTGAAAGAAACATTAAATTAACCAACCAAACATCAATAATATTTTTATTACACTGATAACAAAGAGGAAAAATACCTGTCTCGGTATATACGCGTACACGTGTTTGTGTATGCGTGCGTTGAATGAAAGATATGGTGGCAATCCTGAACACTAAGTGTTCTTAGTGCCCTGCCTGACTGCGTGACCTCATGACCCTGACTGTCCACAGCTTACCTGTAAAGATCCCTTCATCGCGGTGTACGTATATTTTGTATCGAAAAAATTTTTTTGAGGAGGTTGTGGGGGGGGGTGGCAAGAGCACCTACAGCGTTGTTTCCTGCCGCTATACTGTAATGGGCCAAACACCAAAGAATAAACAATGATAAAAACTGGTTGCTGGAAAGGACCAACATTAGTCATATACGTGACTCTGTTGAACTGGTCACTTGGTGCCAATTCTAACTAGTTTTGGTTGCGTGGCCTGTTAATCCAAACGTGTGTGTGTTGAGAGAGACGGGGGAAGGGGGATTTCCGACGGATAGCATCTGGGTGGGAAAAAGTTTTTGTAGCCTGTGTGAAAGTGAAATTCTGTTATAATAATTATGCTCTCCTAAAATTAACCAAACGATTTTTGCATCTGTGGACACGTGGTATTCTGTTTCTGGAATTTGACTGTCATACAAGTTTAGTAGGAAAGACAATTTCTTTTCTGGAGTCATTTAATTAGTTATTCCCTCCTTGGTGTTAAATCAATTAATTTCTTGCCGTTTGCCTTCCTCGTTGTTCTATGCTGTTTCCTACCTGAAGTGTCTAACCTGTCGGTTGGGACGATATGTCGGGTCATGTGTGCTACAAGCCAAACACGCCGAAGACCGCTTTGCGATTACAAATTATAAAGGGTAGGTCCCGGGCTGCTATCCACACAAAACTGGCTGCACTCGGAGTATCTTTAATTTTTTTTAAAAAAAACTTCTATTAAAGGCATATTTTTCCCTTTCAAACTGATCTGCTGGCTGCATTCAGAGTATCCTTTTTTTACATTTAAAATATATTCTTTTATTGAAAACATTTTTCCCTTTCAAACTGATTTCTCATTTGGCGCTTATACTCTACTTTGCACTTTAGTAGCAGACAAGAATCCTAAGTAAAACAATAGCTCCTAGGTGAGGAGTTATGTGTAAAGCGTGTTTATAGCACATGCAGGTATCCAGTGCCGTCTTAACGCATGGGCACTCTGGGCAGTTGTCCGGGGACCTCAAGAACATAGGGCCCCATACTAATCTATGTATGTTTTATTCCTGTGAATGGTTATGTAGGTAGGGGCTCCAGTGCACTGCTTTACCTAAGACGACTCTGCAGACAGACACACGTGCACGCATCTGAACGATAAAGAAGATTAGGGTGAGAATTTTTGTCGCTCCCCCCCCCCCCCAAAAAAAAAAAAATAGAATATATAATAGTTCGTGTGGTAAAAATAGCTTAACATTTATCTTCGCACATCAACAGCTGTTTGTTTGGTTATTTATTTGTTTTATGCCTGCATCATTTGCGTAAGTGTATGTGCACGCAAAACTGAGTGATATCAGTAGTTCTTTAAAAAAAATATTTCAGGATTCACAACCTTGCGACTAAAGAGTTTATTACAATTCTGTCAGGCTTCAGGTTCAGATTAATCTAACTACCAGCAAATAATACAAAGAGCACAACTTGGCTGGGGAAAAAGAAAATACACGTACAGTTTATAAAACCAAACAAACAAACAAGCAACAATAAACATTTTCGCGGACGCGTTCGAATAGCGAACTTGACAGCAAAAGTCGACATAAGCTGCATAAGTGGACATGATCATTAACCTAAAACTTTAAATAAGCAATCAACTCGTCGGGGAAAATTGGGAGGATGGATACAAGTTTCGAATTAAAATCCACAGCCAGGAACAACTGCCAAGAACTGATGAGGCAATACATTGAAACCTGTAAAATGTTTAATCAATAAATAAAAATAATAACAAACAGCTATTTCGGTGGATTTAATGTAAGCAGTATATCTGAAACATTAGAACCCTAATCGGGGCAACTGGGTGTACAGACGAAGAAGTTGCTTGGCAACGAGAGTCGTTGCTTTTGTGCCCAGCAACACACTGCATGCGACAAGGAAGCTGACGGCCTGTTTATCGAATGAACTGTGATGCATGCGACAAGGACGCTGACGGCCTGTTTATCGAATGAACTGTGATGCATGCGACAAGGACGCTGACGGCCTGTTTATCGAATGAACTGTGATGCATATTCCCCACAGCTCACAACACTGAGGAAAAGAAATGCAGTCATCGTGACAATGGCACACTTCAAAAATACACAACGCCCTTCGCCCTCAAGGCCACCAAGGTCCCCGAATGCGACTGCATGTAGATTTCCTAGATTTCCCCCGGGATAAATGCTCTACCACAGTCTCGGCCAACGTGGCCCAACCAACACAACTCAATTAAAATCCCGCCTTAAAAATAAAAAATAGTTGGGAAATTAACAAAGGGTTTCACGGTGTAAGTTACACAGAAACGCAAACATAATTGCACAGAGATAAATGGATTTACTCTCTTATGGTACGTGCAATCATTTTTATCAAAGCAGACGGCAGCCTCTGCTAGCGCTGGTAGATGCTTAAGGCTACTGATTCTCGTCAATGAGATTAGTGGTACAGATACCGCGATTCTTATTAACAATTTAGGCTGCTGTGCCAGACAGTGTCTTTGCTGAGGCGTATCCTACAAACTCGAAATTAGAAGCTAAAAATAAATTTGACAAAGTCAGTCTAAACCAGTTTACAATATTATGGATAGACCAATTGCAGACAGACACCCTCGAAGATCAGTATGCCCAAGGACGCTCATTCTCGACCTTTGTACGCCTAATAGCCATGCATAATTGAGAACAGCTTACTCTTGAACACGTATATTAGTATGCAAAGTGTTAAAATTATAGTTAACGTTAAAGGTGCGCAGCCGATGTTTAAAGCTCACGTATCAACGGTTAAATTTTAAAGTAAATAAATCCTTGTTTAAAGGCTCACGCGTCGGCAGTTAAATTTAAAAATAAATACCTCTGTGTTTCGGGACATGAGTCAACAGTAAGATTTTAGAGCACAGAGTCATAGTTGATGCCAAAGGCAGACGAGTCAACGTTGCAGGTAAATCAAATAGCATTAAATGTATATGAGTTAGTGTTAAATGCATATGAGTTAATGTTAAATGTATACGAGTTAGTGTTTGTTCCGTGTCCAGTATTTATTTATAGACCCTGTTCTAGAATTTAGGATTTATGTTAATTAAAATTCGTTCTCCTATTCTGAAAACAGACTGGCTGCTCAAATTCACCCTTCAGTCTGATCAAATTTAACGCTTGTAGTTTAAGCCAACAAATTTATAGACAGGCAAACTTGCGTACAAAGCACGGACTGGGAAACGTTAAACAATTATAGTTAATTATATTAGTGTAGGGGGCGCTTCCGGCTTCCGCCGCTTTCGCGCTGGGTTATGCCGCTGGTTGGCAAGGACAAGCAGTTTTAACACTTACCATGAAAATCTCCTAACTGACCATTGGTCAAGCTCGGTGTCTATTGATGAGGGAAATTACATTAAAACTTTTCTCTCCCTTTACTAAATTACTGTTCACACGACCTTCCTCTTGGGACTGATGTATCGGCCACACCATAATCACCTGACTCTACCTCCTGGTCATCTAAGTAATGCCACATGTGTTAGTGATCAATCAGCCTACCAGGCTTACGCGGTTAGGTTTGACCGCCTACGGCCCTACGTCATAAGTGGCGTGACGGGCAGTTTTCTAAATAATACAGATCGTGTAGCTAAAAAGCTTGACTTAATATCTCAATGGGGCTTTTTGTAACAGCTTCCGCTTCGGTGCATCAGGCTAAGCCTACTCTATATCGTTTGTAAATCGGGAGGGGGGGGGGGGTAGTTACGTCGTACTCGCGGGAACAAGTTAAATGTGTATCGAAATATTAAACTGAAAGATTTAAAGGAATTAAGGTCAATAGCAATAGAGAGAAACAAGATTAGTCATAGCTATATAATATATTTCATATTATTGTTTCTACAATTAATAATAACGGAAAATGTTAATAGGGTGGACTTATTTTGTCACGAAATATTATGAGGTCGCAACTCTAAGCAACGTCAAATAGTGTTAGTCAAAGTCGTGTAAAAAAAATAACAATAATAATAGCAACTACTAAAACATCTCTGCATGAAAGCAAAGTCACGTATTACACCACATATATATACAACATTCAAGCAACGTCAAGCATTGAGACACTCACGTCAAAAGTCACGTATTACACCACATATATATATACAACATTCAAGCAACGTCAAACATTGAAACACTCACGTCAAAAGTCACATATTAAAACTTCAACAACTTAAACATTTGCATGAAATCAAAGTCACATATTACAACGTCAGCTAGTGAATCATATGTAAGAAAGCAAATGTCACGCACTAAACAGCGTCGTACACCTTGTCAACTTCTAACATACTGTGTGAAAGCCAAGTCACGTCTTACGTCAGCTAGTGAAACATCTGCATGAAAGGAGTCACGAACTAAACGTCAGCGTAAACCTCAACACACTTAAATACCTCTGCATATCAGCAAAGTCGCACAATGACCCAAGTACAGCACTATCACGAACTGAAGCACGTCTGTCATTAGGTCACGTACTGAGCAAAATTAGTATAATGTCACTTCCTGATACCATCTGCATAAAAGCAACGCCGCACTCAGAAGTATGTTCTTGCTGACATGTGTCTCTAGCACACTATCATCTGTTCATGCTGACATGTGTCTCTAAGACACACTATCCTATCGTCACTGTTCATGCTGACCTATGTCTCTAAGACCATATCACTGTTCATGCTGATATGTCTTTAAGACACACTATCATCGCTGTTCATGTTGACATGTGTCTCTAAGACACACTGTCATCACTGTTCATGCTGACATGTGTCTCTAAGACACACTATCATCACTGTTCATGCTGACATGAGTCTCTAAGACACACTATCATCACTGTTCATGCTGACACGTGTCTCTAGCACACCATCATTACTGTTCTTGCTGACACGAGTCTCTAAGACACACTATCATCACTGTTCTTGCTGACATGTGTCTCTAGCACTATCATCACTTTTTTTGCTGACACACTTTTGATGTAAACAAAGCCACGTGGGTGTACCGGTCTACTGAAAATAATAGATTACCTTGCAAACAATACGTATGGTAAACTGTCGCGGTCAACGTGAACGCCGCGTGACAAACTGAACAGCTTTAAAAGTCGCGAAATACCTGAACAGTTCGTGTAGCTGGAGACAAGACAACATGTGCTCCTGTAAGCGAAACCCTTCCTGTGCATTGTTTCCTGAATACTTGCAAAATGGGACAAACTAACGGTGATGGATTGCCATGTTTTAGTTTATTGTGGTTTTATTTTTTGTTTGCTTGATTTCAAGAAGCTGTCATTTCAAGCAACACTTAGGTGACTTTAGTCAAGTCATCGAGTGTTTTCAAGAGCGAATGAACCTCGTCTAGTCGCGCTAGCACATATTGCATTTAACTTCATGTTACGTTTACTAAACCTTACTTTGGTATGGATGGCTTTTTTTTTTCCTTTTATTTTAACTTCCCTCGTTCTCTCTAATCACTTAATGTTAGCAGCTGTGTTAACATGTGGCTTCATTGATAACAGCGAAAACACGGAAGAAGATTATACACTTGTGGCAAGGACTTTGTGTTCATGCATGTGTTCGTGCATTAGGCGTGTGGTTGTGTGGCGATTGTGTGCGAGTATGTGTGTGTGTGTGTGTGTGTGTGTGTGTGTGTGTGTGTGTGTGTGTGTGTGAGTTATGTGTGTGAGATTGAGTGAATGAACGCAAGCAATAGTACAGTGTGATTGAGCATGTCGCGAGCATGAATGAACGCAATAGGCAATAGAGCGCACTCGCGCGTTTATGCAAATGCGTACGTATTCGCGTGAAGGAGTAGTTGGTGTGTGTGTCGCAAGAAGAGGTAATGTATCGGTCGTGGTTGTGTAGGTTGAAAGTGAGAGATGGCTAATTAAACATAGGCAAATGAGTCGTACTTACGGCCTATACCTAGAGGTGGTGGCTTTCAACCCGGCTGAAACATCCGCATGACTTTCAATCAGAATCTGATTAGGGACAAAACACTAAAACAAAGCAATGCTTCGCCAGTAATTATTTTTATCTCCCGCTCAATTCCTTACCAAGAAGAGAAATACACGTGACGTGTATCTATCGAGTGAAGACAGTAATACCCCGCCTTAATCCTGGTAGATCGAGTGATGACGAGCCTCGTGACTCATGACCTTTTCATTTCCACCCAGTCATGTCCTTTAGTATCGTGACTTGGAGCACGCGCGTTACATGACGTATTATTAAGAAGGTCGATATCACCTAACCTAACATGGTGACGATTTTAAACAAGCACGTACCAGCTCTCTTTTGCTATTCAAAAGGCACTTGGCTCCGTAATGTTAAATAATAATAATAATGGTGCAAGACCTTTATGTTTTTCCTTATGAAGATAGAATCCATATTAATTAAAGTATATATATTTATGATAATTTTCTCATTCAGGAAGAACGTAAAACCTTCTTTTAATCTGCCATCCACAGTATAGGTCTTAATTGAGGCTAGAGTAATCGGAATTTGTATTATTCAGTTTATGATCATCCGGGAGAATGTTGACTGATATTGAACTGACACGAGGGTTAAATCGCAATCTGTTGAAATAAGACTTTTAGAGTACACACACACACACTATGATAAAATAAAATAATGTCTTTATAATAGTAGTCGCAGTCTGCTCTGAAGCACCACGTGAACATTTGTAACTCTTCAGCTTCTCTTAGAGTTATCCATTCGAATCAAGAGTTACTGAACTTGATTGTACCAACTAACACTTAACAAACCCGAAGTTAAAACATGTAAGCTAGTTCATCGGCCGACTCGGGGAAACAAACAAACTCCACACGCCAATAATTGTTTGAAATCAAATTGGCAAAGAGGTGTAAGGCACGGGTCGATGTGCAGTTCGAAGAGGTGCTTATTAAATTAAAATGCATACTAGTTCGCTCGCTGCTTGCTGCTTGAAGAATTTGCAGGAAGACAAAGGGCGACTACTGACATTCTGATGTAACATTGTACCTGGTGTGGGCAAGTTACTCGTATGACATTCGAGATGTGAACATGAATAATTGGTATGCCTTTCATGAGTCCATGATAAAAGTGTGGGCGCATGTTTGTGTGTGTATATTTATAGGTGTGTTTATGCTTTATATGTATTTATGTAAATATATTTGAGATTTCTGGTTTGCATGTGTGTGGAGAATGGTAGATAGGGGTGTGATAATATGTCCAGAAATAAGTCGATGTAAGAGCTAAAGAGGTTTTTAAAATTAAAATAAAAAACTGGATACTTTTATCCGCTTTCCACGAAGAGACAAAGACATTTTTAAGAAAGAAAAAAATACCTGTAATTGAAGGAGTGTCGATAATGTGAGTGGTTTGAGGGAACATCTCAGGACATTTTATCTGCCTGATAAAATTCTTGTAGATTACATGTGTGCAATTGAACAAATTTCACACACACACACACACACACACACACACACACACACTATTTTTATTATTTTTAAACACACACCTTGCGATATTTATAACTCTCTAAAACTCTAATTGATGTTTTATGAAATTATCATTAGAAGGAACTAACGGATTCACAACATTCCTGACCTTATTTAAATATGTCAAGGTCGGTGATATTGGTAAATCCTCAGGGATTTTGTGGTCATCCTCCGGTTTGTGAATTTGTTACTCATAAAGTGTATTTGCTTTGATGCTTCCATTAGAAGTTTTATTCATTTAGAATCTCAGAAAAAGCATAGATATTTTGAAAGTAAGATGGGATTATCAAAAAAATGTGTTAATGAGACGATCAGATGGGTTAGAATTGCCGGTACCCGCCAGCAGTTAACTTCCCACCACCCACCATCCCAAGTTTGACTGGTTTGCTTGTATATGTATTTGCAGCAGATGACATTGTCTCTGGACCCTCACCAGGAGTGGATACATTTTAACTATCTTTTATAACCAAGATTTAACTCCAGTATAATGTTAACAATAGTAGACATTTTTATCTGTGAAATGAAAAAAAGCATATACTTATACACTCTACGGAAGATTTTTCAGTAGCAAAAGCAGACAACCACTACCTCATGAGGTTTGGCTCCAATGACATTCAATAAAAAGTGAAGGGTGCATCACACTGACCATCACAACATTTGATTAGAAAATGTTCAAAACAAGATTGATTTAATGCCTCTTTTAATTATCTCTGGCTGCAGGTACATCCACGCATTAATGTTTTGGAATAAATTTCATGACTGTAACTAATGACGTTGTGTCAATTTCGTTTCACTCTAGAGTCTAGAGCTTGCATGGGGCCTTTCACTTTGCAACGTTCTCGGCCCTGGGTAGCTCTAGGGAGACTTCGTTCCCCTCATTAATCCACACCAAGATGACCTCTAAGTATCAAAACCTCTAAAAATAAAATATTTCCTCCCTCTGAAGTATAACTATTCTTCCCCCACCCCATGCCGTTGACTTCTCTCCTCATAGAGGCTCAGTAGACTGTTTTTTCATCATGAGATGTTCTCGGTCTTGGATGGCTCTTGGATGCAGTGCTTTTGCATCCTTATATTTTTGTGTTCTACAGACAATAGAGTAAGTTGCGCAAAGGGCGTCAACTCTCGGGAGTCAATTTTTACATGGGAGATGCATCTAAGGACTGATTCGGAACATCGAAATTTAGAACGAACGACACACGTTCAGTGGCTTCTAGGAAGCAAACCTCGCCACATATTGACTGTTATAATACTGTTACTGACTATTTGGAGAATGCAGAAGTGCGCTGAGCAGTAAAACTGACAACTAGAACAATGATTGAAAGTTGTTATTGACAACTCTTTCCCATTGTCAGCTTTATGCTCGGCATACACCATGAAAGCTTTACTGAGCAGCTCTGACGTCATTCAGTTTCAAACAACAAAAAAAGGAGGGCGGTTCTGAGGTGCTTTATTATCCCATGCATCATCTACATTCTGTCTTTGGTGCATAATTTTACTTAATAGTCTCATATTTAAAATCAGTTTCTTATTCGTTTATATATTTCATAATTTATAGCAATGAGATACCCACCAACGGAGGCGGTGTGAGCCAAAACCGTGCGACCTCCTTCACCCCTTTCCGCCAGTCCTCCCCCTTGGAACAAAAATGTGAGGTTGTGTCCCACTGGGGCACTCCAGATTAGATATCGTCTGATGACGAAATGATCAACGCAAGCGCCAGTGGTGATGTAAAACTGCTATCGAAACACACACACACAAGCACACAAACACACGCGCGCGCGCGCGCGCGATGAATATTGTTAGTCACAGCGAGCAATAGATGCACGTCAATTGCAAAGATAATGTTTCTCTTGTTCCCCAAACCGAATAGTAGGCTTTGTTAGAAAATGTTTCAATACTAAGAAAAGTATTTTGCATTTTCTTTGGTTTTGTTTCTCAACTAACCTTTTGCAATGTGATATCGCCTATAGTATGTTCTCTCTGTTCTTGGATAAAGCTCATTCTTTTGCGCCAAACTAACGTGTGAGAAAAGCTAGGGTTCTGAGATATTTCATTATTGTTTGAGTTATTCTCTCTCAAATGACTGATAACAATTCGTGATATTTTTATTTCCTTAAATTTAGAACTTACTATCACCATTCATTTCCTTTAAAGACCTTTCGTATCTAGGACCCAATCTTAGCAGAAAGCACTCGCTCTTGCTTTAATAAAAACGCAAAGGCCACTCAAACCATCATCCACCATAAACAGGTTTCAAAGCAATCAACAGGTTGCGACATGCCGATACATCCCCACCCCCACCCCCCACCAACAAAACTTTACTATAAAATATGCCGTCCTTCAACACAATAATCCACTTCCTGCTACAATGTACACAACACAGCGACACACACACTTCGAGCACTAATCGAAACAACGGGTCTACTTTATCGGGAGAAACATTGCTCAACCCGCCATATATAAACACAATGCTCGATATAGTCACTTTGCGCGAAAGCGACACACACTTTTTTTTCTCCAGGCCATTACTTCTACCAGCTGAGAACTTCCGTCACAAAAGAGCAACAGGTCAAGCTGCTGTTAAAGAGAGGAGGAGGAGGAGGGGGACAGTCGATCTTTCAATCTTGTCCTAGTCGCTATCTGAGAAGCAGTGTTTTAAATTCTGTTCCTGTGTTCATGTCTCTGAAACCAGTTGTAGACTGTTAAAACAGCCTTTATGCTGCTGTTTCACGTTTTCTATTGTTTTGGTGCTTAGTGATGGTAAAAGGTAATTTACAAATAAAATGCACATTTCTATAGATCCCATGTTTAACACGCTGAGAGTGTTTCTACAATTACTGATTGACAAAGGCTGGAGCTGATCTCGTTCTAATGCCGGAGATTCGGCCCTCAAAATGCCCTTATCATTACTAATTAGTCTTAGTAAACTAATGTAACGCCAACGACACCTAGTTAATGGTTATGATTATTATTAATTAATTAATCGTCCATAACTTATTACAAGTGATGAGAATCTTAATTTACGTTATTAATAATTCTCCAGCAAAGTGCCACTCGTGTCTCTCACTTGGCTGATATGCGAGCACTGTAAATGTTTTCTCTCTTACACAACATTAAAGACAAACATTAACTGTCACACAATATTTTCGTAGGTGGAAAACTTCTTACTAAAGGAGAAGACAAATCAGTCTTTAATCTATATTTAGCGAACCCCCATCCACCCACTTTTTTCTCCAACATAAGGTAAACAATATGTGTAAGAAGGTCAATAAATTTAATAATAAATTTATTAAATCAACAATCAAATTGCATATAGCAAAAAAGATGAAAAAGATTACTTGACATCAATATTTCCATGAAACAATGTTTGAATAATTTTTATACTGTACAGTTTTATATCCTAAAATACAGTTCAATAGATTAGTGTCAATACTTATTAGAGAGCAGAAGTGGAGTTATTAGACATAAGCGATAATAGTTTTTACATAACCTGAATTAGGCACTGTCTCAATAGTGCTTCCTGCACATTTGTGTGTGTGTGTGTGTGTGTGCAACAAAGCAAACAAGTTATTGTTTAATTCCTACTCTCAATTCCATGAAATTTTCTCCTCACATTGCAGAACACTGATTCTGTGTTATTCCCTTGAGGCTTAACCTTCACCGTGTTTAGCTCTCTATAGTAGAACAACAATTGTAGTAAAATCTTTGTACCAGAAATTGCTCAGTGTAATCAGCATTACTGTGCCACCATGCATCAATGGAGTGTGGTGATGGTTCTGTTTCAATAACAGTAATATTACCTGTTTGCAAAATGAGTTAAATGAATGTAATAAAAACTAATATAAGAAAATGATACTATGATTCTAGTCCATTCAACATTTAAATAAGTTTTCAATTATAATGTGTAAAAGGATATTTTATTGGTGTGTATGCGTGTATTTAATCACATTGAAGCTGGATGATCTTTGAGGCAAACATAACTGATCCTTTTGATGGCATGCTAAATTATCTTGGCATATAGATCTACAACTATTGGACCCAAAACTATAAATGTATATCTAGATATAGCTTCTTGAAAACCTTCACCTTAGAGCAGTCATTATAAATATAATATTATTTTGTTGGGGTTATTTTTTTTTAAAAATAACTTTTTACATTTCAATAACTTATAGGCTTCGAGTGACTTCAATGAAGTTATTTATTTATTGACAAAACACTGTCTTCTTTCAATCGTGGATTTGTTACAAATTTCATATCTTCATCAAACAATATATATATATACTGAAAGAGGAAAACCACTTTAAAGCAATAACACATAAAAAATAAAGCAAGGATTCACTCAACTTTGTTATCACTCTCTAGATGACGTCATGTGCACTAGGTCAGAGCTCTATATTTAGAATTCCTTCGAGATCTTTTTTGAGTGTCGAGCAAAACGGCCAGAATAAATATCTCTTTTAACTTTTCGACAGGTACAGATATATTTTTAATGGGGTTTAATCGATTGTTTGTTCTTAGTGTGTTACAAGGGGGGTATGATATCAAATGGATTAACAAAGGGTTAAATAAAGAATACTTACATTTTTAGTGTTGCGAGCCACAAGTGGGATCATACTGGCAGATGCATTGCTGCTCTGCCTGCGCCACTCTCGCTGGCTGTTGTGAGCTGTTGTGTGGTACAGCAGCAGAAGATTGCCAGCGGAAATTGAATTTGACAGTTGTTTCGCCATCTATAGGAATCTTCCAGTTCACAGGTGTGGCTCCGTGTGAGTTGGATGATTGGCAAAACTTTAGAAAGACTTCATGTGGTTTTCTTTCCTGGCTTTTAGTGGTATACATACATGACAGCGTGTGATGATAGTGATGGGGTAATGGGGGGGGGGGCGGTCGTTTTTCGTTTTCATATCTTGTGGTGTCTGCTTTTGCCTTTGACAGAGAAATCTTAGAAGTCTTGGGAGTCAGTCTGATAGAGACTCCTGATATAGTTTCCATAGCAGGAGTCTTATTCTCTCTTTCTTTAATTTGTTACTATTCTAAAAATTCCAGTACTGCATTGCTGAGCTGTAGCTTTGATACTCTAGTTAGTCTAGTAGGTTTTGTAGCTTAGATGCAGATCAGATGGTACCTTGGATTCTGTGTATTCATTATTGCTGCAACCGTCATAGGCCTCCATTCCAGTGGAGGGTGTATTGCATTTTAATTTTTTGTTGTGTTGGTTGCACGTGGTTGGTTGTTTTGTTGGTTGCCCATGCTTTGTTGTCATTGTGCTGCTTGGTTGTTTTGTTGGTTGTCCATGCTTGGTGGTTATTGTGTTGGTTGTCCATGCTTGGTTGATACTGTTTTGGTTGTCTATGCTTGATTGTTGTTGTATTGTTTGTCCATGCTTGATTGCTGTGTTGGTTGTCCATGCTTGATTGTTGTTTGTTGACCATGCCTATTTATTGTTGTGTTGGTTGTCCATGCCTGGTTCTTGATGTGCTGGTTGTCTCTTCTTTTCTGTTGTTTCTTGAAGTCGTCATCAGCCCCATAGATGTATGCAGATTTTTTTAACGCTTTATGCTTAATTAGCGAAAAGACCATCAGCGTGTGCGTTGGGGGGGGGGGGGGGGGCGTTTCTCGACCTTACTACTTTCTTTGCTTTGTTGGTGGATGTAATTTTGTTGTTATGATTTGTACAGCCACCATAGGAAATTGGTAGGTGGAAGCTCGATAGTCGTTATAAGGTTCTGCTTATATGATGGTGGTATTTTATTGTGTTCTGACGTTTAACTGGGAGATGGGTAAGATTGTGGTATTTTATTGTGTTCTGACGTTTAAATGGGAGATGGGCAAGATGTTGGTGTTTTATTGTGTTCTGACGTTTAACTGGGAGATGAGCAAGATGTTGGTGTTTTATTGTGTTCTGACGTTTAACTGGGAGATGGGCAAGATGTTGGTGTTTTATTGTGTTCTGACGTTTAACTGGGAGATGGGTAAGATGGTGGTATTTTATTGTGTTCTTACATTTAACTGGGAGATGGACAAGATGTTGGTGTTCTGACGTTTAACTGGGAGATGGGCAAGATGTTAATTTTCCACCTTCCTGGGCCACCCGTAACCTTAGGCTAATCCTCCCAAACACACCTTTTGGCTGGCACACACATTAGAAAGATGAATGATTATAATGTAGAAAACAAGAGTGATAATTCTAGAAGATAGCTCGAGTCTCCCTGATACAAACAGCCAGGATAGTAAGTAAATACAGGTGACAGACTACTATGTGAGACACGCTAACATGAGTGGTCTATGTAATAACAATAATTGTATTCAACAAGAAATAAGACAGTATGGTTACATAAAGCAAATAGTTCGACTGTTACAATTATTGTTATCAAAAGTGACTTTGATAGTATTTGCATGTCCGTCGTGTTGATGAAGGAAATCAATGTGTGGTTGCGTTTTGTCCACGAATATCCATTTAATGCTGAGTGTTTGTTCCAACGTGAGTTTGGTGGATCGTGACAAGTCACTTCCTGGTCCTCTCTGGAATTGGTGGTTAGTATTTTGACATTTCTTAGGTGGCTGTTGCCTTGCTTCTCCAGGGGTCAGCATGATGTTGATAAGGTCATCTTGATATTGACTCCTATTATATGTTATTTTTCGTCTTGTTGATGAAATGCGAAAGCAGGGTGTCTCGTATGTGATCGTGTTGTTGATGTCCGAGCAAGTAGGACAGTTTAATTTGGTACTAGTTGTACAGAAGTTTGGGAGGCCATTTTGTTTCTGCTCGCGGTCGTGCTTCAGCTGCATTGCTATTAGGTGTGCATGTTTTCTTTTAAGATGATGGTAAGCCATTTATACACATTTCTGTGACTAGGTTGATTGTAAGTAATAGTTGTCCGTCTATTTACACACAATTCTGTGACTAGGTTGATAGTAAGTAATAGTTTTCCATCTATTTAAACACAATACTGTGACTAAGATGATGCACTCAATGGACATGCTCTAAGAATAAAATAAATCTTGACCCCGAGCAATGTTGTTATTGCATAAGATACGATTATAGAGTCATGGTTAGCTGCTGTATTTAATTCTATGCATGACATTGAAAGCAGAACTTCAGGAAATGAAGTAGACAGTCAAAAATCCCGCAGGCTGAACAGGGTCAGCCTTGCCTAGCGAGTCATTTTCTAGGAAACAAAAGGGTAAACTGGCGGTCATTATATTTCTTCCTTAACCTTCCTTGCTAAGAATGTTTCAATTCAACAAGGATTTTACTTCCTCAATTCAGCATATGCATACACGCGTGCACACCACACACACATATATATACAAGTGTACTCAAGCAAATGACATTTAAAAGACTTTGTTAATTAATCACTCCATGAAAGCTTTAACTTATGTTCGTTTATAACGCTAGGAAAGTCTTAATTTCTGTTACTTTCCTGCTCCAGAAAAGTCTTAACTTCTATTAGTTTAGCACTCCGGGCAAGTCTTAACTTCTGTTAGTTTAGCACTCCAGGCAAGTCTTAACTTCTGTTTGTTAGCACTGCAAGAAAATCTTAACTTCTGTTTGTTAGCACTGCAGGAAAATCTTAACTTCTGTTAGTTTAGCACTCCAGGCAAGTCTTCTGTTAGTTTAGCACTCCAGGAAAATCTTAACTTCTGTTAGTTTAGCACTCCAGGAAAATCTTAACTTCTGTTAGTTTAGCACTCCAGGAAAATCTTAACTTCTGTTAGTTTAGTACTCCAGGAAAGTCTTAACTTCTGTTAGTTTAGCACTACAGAAAAATCTTAACTTCTGTTAGTTTAGTACTCCAGGAAAGTCTTAACTTCTGTTAGTTTAGCACTCCAGGAAAATCTTAACTTCTGTTAGTTTAGTACTCCAGGAAAGTCTTAACTTCTGTTAGTTTAGCACTCCAGAAAAATCTTAACTTCTGTTAGTTTAGTACTCCAGGAAAGTCTTAACTTCTGTTAGTTTAGCACTCCAGAAAAATCTTAACTTCTGTTAGTTTAGCACTCCAGAAAAATCTTAACTTCTGTTAGTTTAGCACTCCAGGAAAATCTTAACTTCTCTTAGTTTAGTACTCCAGGAAAGTCTTAACTTCTACAACACAAGCCTTCTCTCGTGCGATTCTGTTTCCCCCCAAATAACACATGAAACAACTATTTTGCAATGAATAATTAACTAAAACAACTAAGAGAAATAATTCTTTTATTTTTACACTTATTCTATCGCAATAAATAATTACAGAAAAAACATTTTATAAACCACAGATTACGCAGGTGTACAATTCATATTTGAAAGTTTGGAGATAATAGTAAAACAATTTTTTATTTTGGAGATAATAGTAAAACATTTTTTTTATTGTGGTCATGGTTGTGGTTGCTCTTAACGTGAGCCACTGGTAGGAGAGATCATTTGAAGTTAGTGAAAAATTACACAAACATTTGCCACGAAAACTAAAGAATATAGCCATTATATGTACTAAATGATCTGCCACGAAAACTAAAGACATTTGTCCATTATATGTACTAAATGAACTACCTACGAACACTAAAAGTATTTGGATATTACATGTACTAAATGAACTGCCACGAACACTAAAAGTATTCGGTATTACATGTACTAAATGAACTGCCACGAACACTAAACGTATTTGGCCATTACGTGTACTAAATGATCTGCCACGAAAACTAAAGACATTTGTCCATTATATGTACTAAATGAACTACCTACGAACACTAAAAGTATTTGGATATTACATGTACTAAATGAACTGCCACGAACACTAAAAGTATTCGGTATTACATGTACTAAATGAACTGCCACGAACACTAAACGTATTTGGCCATTACGTGTACTAAATGATCTGCCACGAACACTAAAAAGTATTTTAGCCATTACGTGTACTAAATGAAATGCCACAAAAACGAAAGAAACGAACACTAAAAGGATTTCTTTTGACACTAGGTTCGCTGCCCAAAGACAGAAAATACAAATAGGTCTTTCCAAACCACTCAACCGTTAGAACCTGACGACGGATCATTGCCTTATTTTACGGAAAACAGTAGTTGGTATTATTATTAGATTATTCAGTTACGAGCTGCTTGATGACGTCATCTGATCAGTTATAACAATCATGGAAAGGACCTGTGGGCGTAAATGAGTAAAAATAGATGGAGAACAAGAGGTGATGCATAGTGTGTGTGTGTGCGTGTGTGTGTGCGTGCATGCTTGCTTATGTGGAGGGCACACGTATGTATGGGTACAGTTCAGTAAGAGCATTATCGAGAGTTTTTTGTTTATGAAATTGAAGAGGAAAAAATGTTGCTGCACACACACACACACACACACCATATATATTTTTTAATGCTTTGCTGGTTGAATAACCGAAATAGATGTTTGATCCAAGGGGGCTCAAGATTGACATGACAAACTTGTTTTCTTTGCTAAATTATTCTTGGCCAAGTGCCAGCGACGTCCTGTGCTGGCATTGTATTCACGCTTCCTAAAGTAGATGGCAGACACCTTCGGGTTAACTGGCTTAAGGATATGTCTGACCTCTACACTTCAAATAAAATATATAACTGTAGAGACGTGTAATTTTTTTCTTTATTTAGTTGAGCTGAGCGCTGTCTACACAATAAACAACAACAAAAATTGAGATCGTATGTTTATACTTACTTAACCGAACTGTATATACATTTCATTGTGCGTGCTTTCCAATTTGACGGTCACGCGTGTATAATTAAATTAATATGCACTGGAAAAACCGCGCTGCTCAAACGCGTTTTCTTGGCTTGCCTGCAATACAAGATATGCAATAGGATGGTGGCACTCTGACTCCTATACGGATTGACATGTTATCTACCCTAGCCATTGGTCTGACTCCTATACGGATTGACATGTTATCTACCCTAGCCATTTGTCTGTCTGGAGACCGGAAGCGAAACCCATGGCGATTTCATATGAGTTTCCTATCTGCTTCTAACTTTCGCTTATTTCGCTAACGGATGCACGTACCAGAGACAAAGGTGTGTGTGGGGGGAGTATATACATTCCTGAAGGGAGATGGAGATGGTAGAGAGCGCGAAGGTTTGAGTAAGTTTGCTGAAATTTTTTCTAGTTCAATTCCCCTTCCCTCACACCCATCCCCCCCCCCCCCGGGCAGCCTCCAACGGCTTGCGCTTTCCAATTTTTAACAAACTAGGAACTTGCAGTAGACGTGACCCGATTTATTGTCCCATCCGTCGGACTACAAGACCATGATCTTCAGCAGTTAAAGAAAAAATATTTTTCGTCGCTCAAGCGTACGTTTAGGTACTTCCGGTTATCCCGCGGTTAGCAGACATTGGTCAGCGGCTACCGATGTCGGATTTATGAAGCTTATTATTTCCTGCGGTGTTTTCATCACAAATCCATGATGACCCTTCAAATTATCGCCCACGTGCTATTGCAATCAAAACCCGCTCATATATTCAGACTTTGTTAATTCATTAATGGTCTCTTCACACATTGATGAGTCACTAAAGGACAATTCACACATTGCTGAATAGTAAAAGACAATTCACAGCTTGTTAAGTCACTGAAGGATAATTCATACATTGCTGAGTCACTAAAAGACAATTCACACATTACTAAGTCATTAAAGCACAATCCACACAGCTCAATCCATTTGTTGTTGATTCACAGGTGACGTTAATTAAGCGGACGAAAAAGATATTTGGCATATTTGTGGATGCATAGGCTACATCCTCGTGAAAATTATATTATTTACTGATTTAGAAATTAACTTGGCTACTATGTCCATTATAACAGATTTTTTAAAAATATGCTTTGAAATAAAGTTCACACATTTTGCACTTTATACACACACACACACAAACACACACACACACACACACACACACACACACACACACACACACTTCCTTACCTTTGACTATATTAGAACAGGACAATACTTTACACTTCGCTATTATTTTTATTTTTTTTTAGAGAAAGAGAGAGGTCCTTTTCTGATGTCTTTATTATATTTGCATATTTACTTCTGATATAATTTTTTGTTCATTTTGGAAATCTATTTTATTCTATCTCAGCAAATCAGAAACTCGATGCTCTTGATGAAAAACTTAATTGGAGAAAACCCGGAAGTAGTACACATTTTGTTCATTATTGCATGTGGCAATTCGTAAGAAAATAATGCAATATCTCTTAGCTAAAAAAAATATATGTTTGAGAAGTAAAAGCAGGCAGCGAGCAAGGATATTAGTATTTATAACTACTATTACCACAGTATGATATCGAATAGTAAAACTGCTTTAATCTCCAATGAAATATTTTGATAATTATTAAAACGTATTTGTCATGAACTGTAAACATTATCACTGACATTTTGGAATTTAAAAAAAATCAAAAGCACTTAATTCAAGACATAAAACCAGGAAAATAAATAATTCTTTGCGTTCTCATTAAAATTACCTTCAACATAGAGTTGTCTTTGTGTAAGAAAAATTGTGTATAAATTTATAAAATTAATTTGAAACAATTCATTTATCCTTAGGAGGCATTTTATGATACTTCACGCATTTAATAGTAGTAGTAGTAATAGTGTAGCAGTAGTAGAAGTAGTGGTAGTATTAGCAGTAGTGGTGGTGGTAGTAGTAGTAACAATGGTAGTAGTAGTAGTAGTAGAAGCAGCAGTAGTAGTAGTGATGGTGGTCGCAATAGTAGTAGTGTAGAAGCAGCAGGAGGAGGAGGAGGAGGAGCAGTAAAAGTAGTAGTAGCAGCAGTAGTAATAGTAGTAGTATTGAAATAGTAGTAGTGTAGAAGTATAGCAGCAGTAGTAGTATACTTAATAAAGCACTTCCTATTACAAGCTCTAAGCACTTGACAATAATAGCACATATAAGGAGTATACATATTACTTAAGCATAAGCAAATTAACGATAACATAACACAAAATAAATGCAGTCAAACTAAAGTTATACAGCAGATTACTGTATTTACAAAGTAGAAGCATAAATGGAACGGCTTTACAAACACATTTTCAGCACCAAGTGTTTACAGAAGTGACACGGCACTTATCTTGCCGATCAAAAATGTGTCTTGAAAATGAACACGATCACTTGGTATCTGAATCCTGATTAGTAGATAAACGAACGTTGATCACGTGACTAAATCTTTGCTTACGGAAAGTTGAAATTGTGCGTCTGATGATGAGCGTAAGAGTACACACACGCGTGCGATCAGATAGGCACTTGGGGTTGGAACCCAACACTGAAGTGTAATAAAAAAGAAGACATGTTGCCGTCTTCTGTGGGCAGATAGCCAGTGAAGAACTGTGGGGGCCGGGATATATTGGAGTTCGAGAACAACCCTAGCCGTAGTGCAAGATTTCTCAACCGGGATCGTTGGGGATTCCCCGAAAGATCTTGGTTGATCAAAAAGAAAAATAAATAAAGCATATAATAATTTGTATGCATGGATTTCCTGAGACCTGAAAATTGTTTCAAGAATTCCTTCAGTGTAAAAAGGTTGAGAAAAGCAGTTGTAGTGTTTGAAGTTTGTGATATACAAAGGTTGTTGCTTTGTTTTAGCAACAACCGTGACCAACTTACAAATGGTGCTGACTCCTCTCACCGTCAGGTCTACTGTTCAGGTATTGATGATGTGTTGCTGTAGACTGTAGAGTGTAGAGTGTAGAAAGAGAGAGTTGTCAAAATCTCGCACCCAGTTTTCTGGTGACTAAGGGCAGTAGGAGTGCCACCGATATTCATAGATTCTGGCAACGGTAATGATTTAGAAATCCTTTATACCAGTAAGGTTGAGGACAGTTTTTATTACCACTTTTAATTATTAACTGTCATCAGACGTAGTCGATGACATGCGATGAAATGAACTAAGAGCGCCTGCAACTGATGCAAAATGAGTTTGTAGTCCCCACTCTAACATTATTCAGCCACAGATGACCTTTTCCCCTCGACTTTAAAGAGATTACCATCGTTAGAAAATTGATGGTCAAATGACAAGATGTTGACAAGTAAAAATTAAACATTATGGCTGTCTTCGCAGAGAGTTTGGATTCAAATATCAGTGTCTGGTCACTGTCGAACAGTTATGAGTTTGCAACCACAGCTAACTGCTTTATAACTGCATGCGCATAACTATATGACTGTTATCCATACATAATTAATAGGTTTATAAACAGTCAGTCAGATGATTCGTATCTTTATGACAATAATCCATGCATAATTAATAGGTTTATAAACAGTCAGTCAGACGATTCGTGTCTTTATGACAATAATCCATGCATAATTAATAGGTTGTTTACGAGAGAAAAAGCCAGTGCACATTAGAAATGACCACAGAAAACGTGCAGCACGGTCAGAACTAAATATCCAAGGGCAAATCGAGTCACAAGGCACAGCTTCTGGAAGTTTTTGGAAACCTTCAGTGAAGCTATATCAGAGGCAAAAGGAAGATTTTACTCTCATTGTTGAAAACGTCGATTCGTCTGAAGCCAGTCTAACTTCACGTATGAATTATCTCATGTACAGAGATTTCATAAAGGAAAGGTGCAAAAATCTCTTTCCATCCGTTTTCCATCCGTCTGATGCCATATATTGAGTAACGAGGCAAAATTACTTCAGTATAATTTTTGGCAAAGTGGGGAGTTCACTGTCAAGAAAAACCGATTCGCTGGTTGTATGCAGTTAACGACACGAGGGACCAATTTTGTTCTCCCCCCTGTCTGAGTTTGTTCGACAGTCTATACCACAGTTGAGAGGCTAGCACCGAGATAGTCTTACAGATATCCGGATTTCTACACTCAATAGGATGCGACGACACATCCCACTGGACGACTTCATCCGATAATGCTAAACGTCGTTGGGGTGTCCATGACAACCAAGAAACAACGACAGTTATCGAGGCTGACAGCAGTCAGCTAAATATCAGATTTCTCCGCAGTGATAATCTGAAAGTGGTGCCTAGATTCTGCAGAATCTTCACCTGTAATGCGACACCGCAATTGCATCCTGTCTTCGCTTTGAAGTGCCCCTTATAAGTGACGTGTGAGATTACGTCATCTTATTGGAACTCTGACATTAATAGTGAGTAATAATTAGCACGGCTAACGCGCACATACTTAACTCTAGGACTCCAAAGAACATAAATACTATTATATCATTTATGAAATATGAACTTTAATTAATTAATGTTTATTTTATATGTGAACTATTTTTGAAGCAGCCCCATTTGCCGCATAAGAATTGTGTAATTAATCTTTATTTTATATTTTGAATTTCATCATTTTCATCCCCCCCTCCCTTATTTCCCACAGAGTGTATGACATTGGAAAGTTGAATGTATGATTAATCACTGTGCGAAAGAGTAGTGTCCCTTTTAAATCAGGGAATAAATAACCTGATTTAACCATTTTTCAACTCTCTTGTTATTCATAGTTTTTGAGAGGGACAAAAGAAATTGTATTAGTATTGTTTTGTATCGTTCGTCTGTTCGTCCATTTATTCACATTTATTTCATGATACTCACTCACAACACACACCGCCAATAAAACGTTCCTTGGCATGACATAATAAAACTGGGCCCCACCCAAACATCAATGGTGTATGTCATGTGTGTCTATGTAACAACCTGACACGACGTAGTACTGGCATATGTCATACGGGCTTTTCTTGGAGGTGCACCGGAGCAGGCCAAAAATAGACTTCACCCCTTGCATCTCTAAACTTCTCAGCTCGGGTCGGCTTAACAGTCGACATTATTTTGTGACACAAACCATGTGATTGTGAACACGTGCCAGCAACAGTGTCAGCTGCCATCTTTGAAAAGGTTATGTACATTCACTATAATTATCTCGCTGAAACTCCACTCTCATCTCTATGATGAATTATATCTATAAACCTGAATTATATCTATAAACACACACACACACACACACACCTTCTTGTACATATGTTAAAACTAATGTTGGAATAATAGTGGGTGAATGGGAGTTCATTAAATATAAATTAAAGTCGTATTTTTATTACTCCTTTAGTAAGAAGTTTCCACATGCAGAACATTATAAGACAGCAAAACATATATCTTATTATTGTGTAAAGAGTAGAGTTTTACGTCATCCTTATAATCCGCCAAGTGAGAGACATGTTTGTCATGTGGGAGAATTATTAATAACTATAAATTGAGATTCTCGATCACTTGTAATTAGTTGTGTTATTAATAAATAAATAATAATCATGACGAGTGATGGGTGCCCAGAGAGTGTCACAGACAGTAATCCATACATAAATAGCTTTATAAAAAGTCAGTTAGACGGTACCTAATTTATAAAGTTAATCCATGAATAGTTAATAGATTTATAAGTCTATTAGACGATACCTAATTTATAAAGTTAATCCATGAATAGATTTATAAGTCTATTAGACGATACATAATTTATAAAGTTAATCCATGAATAGATTTATAAGTCTATTAGACGATACATAATTTATAAAGTTAATCCATGAATAGATTTATAAGTCGATTAGACGATACCTAATTTATAAAGTTAATCCATGAATAGATTTATAAGTCGATTAGACGATACATAATTTATAAAGTTAATCCATGCATAATTAATAGATTTATAAATCTATTAGACAATACATCATTTATAAAGTTAATCCATGAATTGATTTATAAGTATATTAGACGATACATAACTTTATACATAAATAAGAATGAAATGCATCACGGGGAAAAAATATTACCAAGAAAAACAAACTATACAATCTCAAAATGCATTTATATTTCCACACCTCAACTGCACGCTCCCCAAATTCCAAAATTCGAGGAAACTAGTCATCTGTTGTTTTAAACTCTGTACACCGACTTCTCTGTTTTGAGATCATGCTTGTTATTTGTTTAAAAAGGTTACACATGAATATTGGGTACGCAAGGACCTTTAGTGATTTAATAAAATCTATTCTGGGTTTAAACTATGGTCGCTTGAAAAATGTCTAATTCAGAAAACTGATACTGTTAGACCCTCAGTGTGAGTAAAAGGAATGTGAGTGAGGTTTTTTATTTATATGTGCGTGTGTGTATATGTTCCTGCTTTTATGTGTTCATATGTGTATTATGTATATACGTGTGTGTATGTATTCTTGTACGTATGTGTATAGGCCCTATTTGTGCGTGAGAATGTGTTTGCCTGTATGTTGTATGCGTAATTCAATGCATGTATATGAATGTGTGTGTGTGTGTGTGTGTGTGTGTGTGTGTGTGTGTGTGTGTGTGTGTGTGTGTGTGTGTGCGCGCGCAAGTGAATATGCGTAAGTGTAAATGTGTGTTTCCGCTTGCATGTATTTGTGTGTATATGCGTGTGTGTGGGTGGGTGTGTTTGCATGTGACCATACATTAGTGTGTGTAAGAATGTAAGTATGTGTGTGTGTATGTGCGCTTGTGTGAATATGAGTGTTTAGTAACTGCGCGGATGTATGCTCTTAGTGTTTGTGTATATTATGGGTAGGTGTGTGCGTATGTCCATGATTGTATGCATGTTCATGCCTATGTGTGTGCGTTTGTATGTTGCAGAACATTTTAAGCTATATATTTAATATTTGTAACTCTACAACGGTGGGGTTAAGTTTGCTAATTATAAATTCTGCATTCCAGAGTCACATCTTATTTCTATCTTCTATTAATCAGAGCCTCCTTTGATAAATTTATGGCTCGCAAAAAATACCCACTCTGGTGGCTTGAGAATGACTTATGAAGACAATAACATGCCACATTGTGAATGACGTATGAAGACAATAACATGCCACATTGAGAATGACGTATAAAGACAATATCATGCCACGTTGTGAATGACGTATAAAGACAATAACATGCCACATTGAGAATGACGTATAAAGACAAAATCATGCCACGTTGTGAATGACGTATAAAGACAATAACATGCCACATTGTGAATGACGTATTGTGAATGACGTATAAAGACAATATCATGCCACATTGTGAATGACGTATAAAGACAATATCATGCCACATTGTGAATGACGTATAAAGACAATAACATGCCACGTTGTGAATGACGTATAAAGACAATAACATGCTACATTGTGAATGACGTATAAAGACAATAACATGCCACGTTGTGAATGACGTATAAAGACAATAACATTCCACATTGTAAATGACGTATAAAGACAATAACATGCCACATAAGTTACGAACGACGTCAAACAGCACATACAAAACAATTATAATCATATCAAAAGGTATAACAATGTAATAAGCCAAATGCATGTAAATAAAGTATGAGTCAAATACAACAATAATGCAAATATTAGAAATGGTCCATCCAAGAAAAATCAATGCAGCCCAAATAATACTATAGTAATAGTCTTTAAACGAGAGACCTTAAAAGTAAAAATGTGACACAACAATAACAGCACAAGCACATTATAGGCAGAACACAGGAAATGGCTAGCCATGCTCATCTCACTATAAACTTCCCGAATATAAAAATAAGATTTTCGTAACTACCAGTTGACCTCCGCTAGTTCTTCCACCACTGACATAAATGCCATGCTGGCACATTCAACAACCTCTCAGAATCCAACTATAAGTGACTAGAGCTCCGATATCTCACTACGTCATGCTGCCCCACAGCTGTGACCCTCCCTCCCCCAGTCAACTATTAGAGTTCTACTATAACAATGACAAAAATACCCCACCCCCCCTCATGATGCCCACACTCCTCCAGGATTATGAAGATCTGGGAGTGTGACACCCAGTCAGCAAACTTAGAGCTCAGTAACACTCTTAAAGCCAGATGGTTTTCACTGCTTGGTCGCCCAGTACATGTAGGCGACGTATTTCCGGCCAGATGGTATGGATCAACTTTTCAGGATCGTTGCCTAGGATTCTTTACCCTTGAGTGTAACAAATTTTAAGAGGATATCCTGGGCCTAATCATCAAGGCAACTTCTGCTGATCCAAACATACCTCTTTCCCTCCTGGACATTAAGCAGTTCCAGCCAAAGGAGATCAGTTAGGAGTATTACTTACCAGTGGAGGGGGTAAATACCAATTAATGGGTGCTCACTCACACACACGGCCTCAGAGTACAGCATGACAAAACAACCAACATTACTATAACTGTACATTGAAAAAAATTTTTAAAAAAGTAATCTCAAGTAATTTTCGTGAAACGTATGCAGAACAAGTGTCATAATAAATAAAACATAAAGACTATTAATAGATATTTCAAAAGAAGAAAATAGGGGTGATTAATGTCAAAATAGTGTATAAAAAAATACATTTCTCCTGACAGACTTTAAACTCTTAAGCATGATATTTTTAATTTTAATTAATTTTGCTTAATTTTTAACTTAAAAAAAATAATGTTAAAAAGTACTGTGACTGTTGTAATCTATTGAAGCAAGCAGTAAAGACTATAAAAAATACGCTGAACATATTACATATGAAAAGCCAGAAAGTGTTGAACTTGTAGAACCATAAATCTTCATCGTGAGAGCCATTGTGCCTGTAAAAATCAGACGAAAATAATTTATGAACTTTATGAACGCAATTTACTGAACTGGAATATGGATAAAAAAAAAAAACAGACTGCATGTTTGAATTCACAAACTTGTCTCAGATACAGATAATAATTCACAAACTTGTCTCAGATACAGATAATAATTCACAAACTTGTCTCAGATACAGATAATAATTCACAAACTTGTCTCAGATACAGATAATAATTCACAAACTTGTCTCAGATACAGATAATAATTCACAAACTTGTCTCAGATACAGATAATAATTCACAAACTTGTCTCAGATACAGATAATAATTCACAAACTTGTCTCAGATACAGATAATAATTCTACTTGGCAAACTAATAGCGTAGGCTAAACAAGCACGGGCTTAAATCACCGAATGGAATTATGACTCAAAAGGGATATTGGCCACAGCCAAGAATTAAATTATAACCCAACAGGGATATTGGCCACAGCTGTAATTGAATTATAACCCAGGAGGTACGTTGACTATAATCATGAATTAAATTATAACCCAGAATGGATATTGACCACAACCATAAATTAAATTATAATCCCTTTAGGATATTGACAACAATCATGAATCAAATTATAACCAATACAAATATTGACCATAATCATAAGTTAAATTATAACATAGAAATGAAGTTATGTCACCATTCAAGCAGTTAGTTCATTTAGATCAAGTGTTTGAATGAGGTGAGGTTTTATTTGCCTGCCTGAAAATGTAAGATTGTGGATAGCGGTTTAAATTCTACTTCACAATTTCAATATCTATTCCTGAAACGTTAAAGGGAAAGGTGCTCTTCTTGTCTTCGCCTTATGTGAAATGGGTCAAGTAAGAATATAAAATATCCGTTGAGCACATGCTAATACAGTGACCAGACAATTAGTTGTCTGCATGCAAAGTGAACTGAGACAGACAATAATATGCACTGTTCACTGACCTTTGAATAATATAATAATATGCAAGGCAACAATCACATCACATTGTGAAATAGTACAAAGACACAGAATTGCTCCTTATAGAAGATGGTATTGAGAGGTAAGTTCACCAGCCAATCAAATTTGAGATCAAGACATTCTTTACTTCATACAAAATTGTAAAACTTGCACACACACACAAAAAAGAATCGGCATTTTCAATGTTTACAAACTTCGGTTACTGAAGACTAAGTTGCAGTCATAGAGTCAGGATAACAACATAACATAATAGAGCATCTGTGACAAAGCAAAGTTGCCTAAATAACAATCGTATTTATGCTCCTAATAACAGGAAGAATTGGAAGCAAACTTCATGTACTGCACCTTAAGAAATATATAAAGAAATCAGAATTCTCCAGAACCATAGCTAACGTTCAACATCACCCTTTGCGGAATTTTTCATGGTTGAAGTTTCTTTCAAGTGAGCAGATCAGGCTGAGTAATACTTCACCCAGTGACGCCAACCAGGTCTAGGCAGCTGACCAGTTATAAGCGACCAATGATCTGATACTTCCCAATAATAAATCTAAACAATAAGAGTCAGGCAAAAAGTGACCTGTTAGAAAAATCCCTTGTTCTTATCACTTTGATTTCATCCGTGGTCAAGTCTGGTCTTAAAGGCTGATCGTGAGTTGGTGAGTTATTTGACTGATAAAGAAAGAGTGGACTTAGAAAGCAGGTTAGCCTTGAGAGAATAGCAGCTAATCAGTGCTCCACGTCACGAGAAGGGAAGCACATGCAGTTGACAGTAATAATGTAAACAATAAAATTGTGGCTTTGTTACAAAGAACATGCAAAAAGACTGTGACTTTGCCCTACAAGGTTATGTAGAAACTATCATCACTTATCTCTAATAACTCTATTTCTGTTCTCTGATAAGAACTATCCTGTGATTTGTTTTGACACTAATATGTTGAATGGTGTTTTAAGATATAGGACTGTATAGATATTAAAATTATTTGAAAATGGCTTCATGGAAATATTGATGTCAAGTAATCTTTTTCATTGTATTTGTTATATGTATATTTGAATGCTGATTTAATAAATTTATCATTATCATTCTTACACATATTGATAACCTTATGTTGGAGAAGAGGGTGGATGGGGGCTCTCTAAATAAAAGATGGATTTATCTTCAGTAAGAAGTGTTCGCCTACAGAAATATTGTGTGATGGTAAATTTTTGTCTTTAATGTTGTGGAAGAGAGAAAACGTTTCTAGCCCCCGCATATCCGCCTAGTGAGAGAGACAAGTGATGTATGCGGGAGAATTATTAATAACAATAAATTAAGATTCTCATCACTTGTAATTAGTTATGGATGATTAATTAATAATAATAATCATCATAACCATTATTTAGGTTGCACTGACGTCAACTGTAGTATAAGTGTCTGTGTTCTTTTTTCAACTGTATTCGTTTGTATGTTTTGATTGTTGATTTAATAAATTTGTTGTTGTTTCTTATTTGTCGTTCTTATGCATATTATCTAAATTATGTGTTTGGAGTAATAGTGGGTCGATGGGGGCTCATTAAAATAAGTTAAAAATGGACCTAATTACTCCTTCAGTAAGAAGCTCCATCTACGGAAGAAATTATGTCAGTAGAACGACTATCAAAATGCTGTGAGTAAAGGGTAGAGTTTTGCAGCGCTGGTGATCCACCAATTGGGAGACAAGTTTGAACGTCTTATTGGGATTTATTATTTTATTAAATGAATCAAGATTCAAGCCACTTGTATTTAGTTATGAATTATTAATTAGAATATAATAATAATCATAACCACCAGCAGCCTACGTCACAGCATCATGGTCATATTTTGAACATTTGTAATAGCCAATTATAGTCAGGTAACTAAGCGTGACAGTCAGTCAGATAACCAAGTGTGACGGGCAGTCACAAGTGACTAAATGTGCTAGGCCAAAGTGACTTGTAGTCGTAGACAGGTAGACAAACAAAAACAAGACTTACGTCCAGGTAAGAATGGGTCTCACAGTTGCAAACCAATCTAGACACCAAACCTGCAAGAGCACAAAAAATCCGCACTGTAGACCCGACACGTCAAACTGGCACTCCCCGAAAACGAACGCTAATGAATTGAATGAATGCACGCACTGTCAGTACAGCGACATATCCACTAAGTACATACATTGTATTAAATCTTCCAGAATTCTGGCTAGACACATTTCTAATATATATATTGTAACGATATGAACATCTTTTGACAAACACTTGCTGGTATATTTTTGCTCTGCTGCTTGTTGATCAATCAATATTGTTATTAGTAAAAAATATTTATTCTATTGTGCATGTAAATAATAAGACCTGCGCAGGCTGACGATATGATTTAGGTCCATCTGGGCACAGTGGGCAGCAAGCTTTCTCGAACATGTTCTGTTGACCATCCCGTTTTCAGTCTCTTCCCATTTGATGTCAAGTACTCTCTGATGTGTGGCGCCAAGTTTTTGCGTTGACTGTCTTTCTTCCGCTTTCCTGCAGGTGGCGTTCATCGTATCGCAGTTCTTGTCGTGTCGTTGATTTGGTGGACGAAGAGCGTGACCCGTTAGGCGCATTTGACCTACTGTGACGAAACTGACGATATGAAGAAGTAGTAACTAAACGACATGCAGATTAAAGCGAATTGGGTAACTCCTCTTAATGTTCTTTGAAGACCAAATACGACACAGAGAGAAAGAAGTCCGATGGAGCCTATGACAACAATTTGTAGGAAAGAACACAGCGGATTCAAGGTCCTTACTCCAGCGTTATACTGCTCAGATTTTATCCCACTAGTACTGCGGGGTGTTTTCACGGCGCTCTTGCTCCGATCTCTACTGCACTCTTGCTCCGATTTCTACTGCACTCTTGCTCCGACTTTTACTGCGCTCTTGCTCCGATCTCTACTGCGGGGTGTTTTCACGGCGTTCTTGCTCCGACTTCTACTGCGCTCTTGCTCCGATCTCTACTGCGGGGTGTTTTCACGGCGCTCTTGCTCCGACTTCTACTGCGCTCTTGCTCCGATTTCTACTGCACTCTTGCTCCGATTTCTACTGCACTCTTGCTCCGATTTCTACTGCACTCTTGCTCCGATTTCTACTGCACTCTTGCTCCGACTTCTACTGCGCTCTTGCTCCGATTTCTACTGCACTCTTGCTCCGACTTCTACTGCGCTCTACCTTCTTGAATCGTGATGTACACCGGTAGTGTCGACCACTGACGTCATGTATGAAACAATCTACTTAAGCCAAACCAGGAAGTGCACACAGAAAGCGCTTCAAGAGATACTTCACTTAAAGAATCGATTATATTTCCATGATTATTTTTGTTGTTGACATACACAAGGATGTATTGAAATAGTTGAGAGGAAGCCATTAGTACCCCAAACTTATAATTACAAAGTGGGGAGTGCTAGTAGGTGGGTTTTTCTTATATTTCATAAATAATCATTTTAAAGTTTATTATGGAACATGTTAGGCCTACATATTTTTCGGTGAAAATGAATAGATGAAATAGAAAGATGTAGATGTTGCTATTTATTTCTGTCTACAAACTGTCACTCTGTTTGTGTATTGTTACCGTGGAGGAAAAAAAAACTACTCACATACTCTCTCTCTCTCTCACACACACACACAGACACGCACGCACACACACACACACGCACGCGCGCGCACACACACGCACACACACACACACACACACACACACACACACACACACACGCACGCACACACAATTTTCTGTCACATTCTGACTCCCGATACTGTACAATTTCTATTTGCTTTCACATTTAACCTCTCCCTGCAGGTGAAATTTATGAAATTTGGAAGCGAGCTCCTAAACAACCTATCCAGCTAGTATAGTGGATAATTTTGATATATTAGTATAACGTTGAAAAGAAAAAATGTTTTTAATTTTAACGTGGTTACAAATAACTTTACAAAAAATATATATAATTCTTTGTTTTCTGTTTCTTTCTTTTGTATTTGTCTGTGAGGCTGGATGAGTTTATGAAGCTGCTTAATAATGCTTGTCATTGTTATGATTAACCCGTGTTGTCAGTACGTCAGACCTTTCACCGGACATCATGACACGTCATCAGAGAAAAACTTAACTCTGTCGCGTTGTGTGCGACATTTTCGTCATGCTCTACTTAGCGGCGTGACGCGGCAAGGTCAGCTGCATAGGCAGTTGTGGCGACCTCGATTCTGCACTCACAGCTATTTGCACCTAACCGACGACCTCTGACCGATATACGGTACCACACTGTGTGAGAATGCTGTCAACGATATGTTTGCTGCTGTCAGGCGAAGTCTGTATTGGTGAAATGAAATGGCTCAACTTCTGCTTCCAACTGACAAGTTCGACTGCTAAATAAGCTAAGACCCTACTGGCCGACGCCCACATAACACACACTCTCTCCAAAATAGCACCGGCCAACACTCACGTTCGCTCAAGACCTAACTTCCAAAAATAAACTGTATGAAATATCCAAATCATACAAATTACAAACAGCGTTTTTATTTAAAATTGCGGATGCCATTTGAAAGTTTAAAAATAAGTTGGAAAATCCCACATCATGTGACACTACCTTAACCAGCTAACAACCTACTGCAGGGACCACAGTTGTACTAAAGTAGTTTTGCAGGCTACTGTTGGGTAGCTATGATTTTGAGGTCAGTGCAACTAGTGGGTGTGCGGTGGGGAGAGAAGCAGTAGTCAAAAGCTAAAACAAAGTCATGCAGGGGTGTGGTTGCTGCCCTTTGAGTTAATGGTTGGCTAATAGTGGTGGCGTTGGTTACGATTGCATTTTACGTCACCACTGTAGCTTTCGTGTATCATTTCATCATAAGACGTTCTCTGATCTGTAGTGCTCCAGTGGGACCGGCTCCCCTCACGGGTATTTGGGGAGCGCTGGAGTTGGTGTTGACTAATAAGAGAGAGAGAGAGAGAGAGAGAGAGATACATAGATAGTGAGTAGTCAGTTTAGCATATGGTACGAATAGATTTTTTTTAAATGTTTGTTGTGTTAATTTGATTTTTTAAAAATTTATCAGTTGGCCTCAAGGAAGCAATCAGCACGACAAACACACCGATCTTTTTTCTTTCTCTGTTTGTTAACAATTCTATTAACTCGACTGCACTGTTAATGAATTTAAATTCCGGTAAGATGAATGAACAGATACTAACACACAGTCGAGGTATTTGTTTAATATAAACCAACAAACTAACAGGTCAGTGGGTCATTGGTCGTAGTTGTGCTCTTCTCTCTCACGCACCCCCCCCCCCCCGATATTCTCATTAATACAAACAACACACTCCCTCACATATATACACTTATTCACGTACACATATTCACACATGCACATATATATATTTATGTGTCCCTACACATATAGTACAGTCCTTCAAATATATACGCTCATATATATATATTTATGTGTCCTTACACATATAGTACAGTCCTTCAAATATATACGCTCATATATATATTTATGTGTCCTTACACATATAGTACACTCCTTCAAATATATACGCTCATTCACGCACACAGACATACACACTCATATATGCATATATCTAAATACACACGCATTCATACACACACACTTTAAAATTCTTCTACTGGATATCTCTCAGTGGTCATTAAAACCCTGTCAACTTACTGAATCGTCTGGTAGTAGTGGTATGAGGAAGAGAGGAACTCATGTCTGACATCATTAGTCACAAGTAAATTTAAATCTACAGGTCAAAGTGGAAGTAACTGCCTACGACACACCTCGTAAGAAACCAAACAGCAAAACACGCGCGAGAGCACCCTCTATCTGTCCCACACCTTCCATCACTTCAACAACCGAGAACTCCACATCGAAGAAAGTCTGGCACTGCGGACAAGGCGAAGGAAAAATAACCCAAATGTTTGTCCTGTTTGTAATACCCCACACACACACCTGTCACCCCGTCTGGAATCTCTTCATCATGTCTGACGTTTGTTTGCCTGCCTGTCGTGTTTGCACGTCTGATATTTTAGAGAGGTTCTAGCCTGTGTAGGAATGATCTGAAACGGTGACAAAATGTGTTGTTGTTTTTTTAAATTTCGGAGGGAGGGGGGATAATTTTATAAGCTAAATATTTCTTTTAAAATATTATAAAATAATTGTATACTTAGATTCTATCACATTAACCTTATAATTATATTTATCACAGATAAACTAAAGTTTATTTTAAATCTTGTTGTATTAAATGTCTAAGATCAGCTGTAAATGGCTAATTACTTTAAGATCAGGTAAAGGAATTTAAAGCAAATAAAAATACTGAGACAACCCTTCACTTGTTCTGACCATGAGTTTTTGAAGTAAAATATATATTTAATTTATAAAGAATGAAAAGATTCTTATTTAAGGCCACAAAAAGTAAAAAGAAAGTTCGCATAAAATACGTAGGCCTACAATATTTTTACAGCTGACCAGACAATGTTTTGCTTTTATATCATTGAATAATGGATGAATGTCCCGCAAGTCATTTGAATAATCAGCCATGTACAATGCGGTGAAAAATAAAAAGATTCGCACATAATGACACGATCTACTTAATTATTATTCAATGAGTGCAGAACTCTTTCATATAGAATAACCTATAAACTTATCAACAAGTTGAGGATAAAAATAACCCTAGGGAGTTTCAACCAATCACGACGTCTCCTATATGGAGCGCGCATCTAATAAACTTCCTGATGACGTCACTTACAGTGCGGTGCTTCCGAACCGAGCGAGCGCCATTGAATCGATTTACACGAAGCTCAACATGGACGAACAACGAAGCTTTCGCCGATAGCTCACTCAGTAGCGGATTGAGCAAGGGATCTAACATCTCGTTGAATACCGAGCGCTCCTGGGAGGATCTTTTTTATCGATCGAAAAGTAAGTTCCCTCTTTTGCTTCAACTTAGTTTTCTCTATCAGGAAGAAAGTTCAACATTTCCTTTCCTTACACTAGTTACAGTTAGTTACCTCTGTCAATCAGAGGTCGGAATATTTGAAATCGACACCCTAGTGCCCGGGAATGTGATGTTGACAATGGATTTGCAAACTGAACAGTGACTAAAGCGACAAAGTTATCAGCTTGATCTCTAACTATTTTATTAATTAATGCAGTTAGAATACGTTTAACAGGTTCAAGAGGCGAATTATCCGTAATTGATTTTATTTACAGTTGTGCACATGAGCTTGTATCTCGACCGAAAGAAGTTGTGCGCCTGTGTGTATGTGGGGGGGTGGGGGTGGAAGAGAGTTTCTTTGGATTGTTGTGATGTTCTTCTGTATTATCTGTCTTTGTAGTTTGCAATGTATTCTGGTAGTGTGTTATTGTCATCTGTGCTCGATAAAGTTGTTGCGGTCCGTTTACCTTACTTGTAAAAGGGAGTTCTGTGTGGTATAGTCGTTCACTGGCACCGGTTACGCCCTGAAGCGCATCGGGGACATAAATGGTGACTTTGTAATTGTACATGTATTCTTTTACTATACAGTGCCTGCCTCTCCTAGTCTCCATTATCATTAAATTCTGCACGGTTTTTTGTTGTTTAAATGGGTGCTTAATATGTACGAGTGTGTTCTATAGTCGCCAGACTTTGCCATGTTTTGTTTTCGTCGTTCGTTTTAAACGTGCGGTGCACACTAATCTATTTCCTGATTCTGTACGCCCGCAGGTGTGTAGGTGCTAGGGTCTCTAGGTAAAACTGAGTCAAAGCGCAGCGCCCTGATTCGAGCTCAGTCACGTGCAGTGTGACTGTGTGCAGAGCGGATATCACACACTGGTCTCAGCTGTCTCACCACGCGTCCCTAAAGAACACTTTAAAGGCCTGTTCATGATTTAAGACAGGAACAGTTTAAGGTTGTTCCCCCCCCCCCCCCAATGCATGCAAAGGAAAAGTCCCGGTTAAGTTCATGTGTATAACTGTACAGACCGCGTACTTAACTTTATAAACGTCATCGATTTCATTGATTTTCAAAACAATGCTGGACCATAGCCTCTTAACGTACAAGTCTTGGTGGGGTGGGGAGCAGTGCCGTCTGTTGTGACTTGCTGTCAATTTTTATTCCTGTGAGTGGTTATGTAGGTAGGGGCCCCAGTGCACTGCTTTGCCCATGGGCCTAAAATGCTGTTAAGACGACCCTAGTGAGGAGTAGAGTCGACGAAACACAGATGTTATGAATTAGCACAAGGAAGTTTATTAACCGAACCGTCTAGTCACTTTTTTTTATTTAATGTAAAAAAAATCTACTCCTCGTGCGCGCGCTTCCTATTGAAAGTTTGCGATCATACTTAGGCAAATTTAGTGAAATGAGAGATATGGTGATTATCCTCTGAACCACCACCACCACCACCCTTATAGTCCTGCAAGTCAATCGAACGTTACTGTTAAATTCTAATCAGCCGCTTTATGACTCAGTACAATTTTTCTGCACATAGAACTTAAGTCGCCTTAATAGTGACAGTCTGGAAAAAAAGTATGCAAGTTGCTGACATGCTAAAAGTTGTGCACTTAAAACGTTTACTGTTAAGCATGTTAAATAATGTACCACCACCACCACCACCACCCCAAAAACCCCCGCCCATTAAAAGATTAAACCTCACCCACTCCTTTTTTTTTTTTTAAAACCACAAAACATTAACGAGAGTTGTGTGGTAATCACGTCTTTTGCAAATGCCAGGGATAAGTCAGTGAGGTCACGTTGTGTCTCGACCGCACTCTTTTGCACATGTTTTACTGATTGGAGTCTTGATTCGTTAACTGGTAATTGCTTAAATGGTTGCATACATGTAACTAACTTGCAAACGATCCCCCCCCCCCCCCGACACTCTTTCTCTTTATGTGTGTGCAGAAAAACTGTTTACACATTAACACAAACCCTGCACATATACTGGTAACAGTTGCATTTCTGAAATATGAGTTTTGGAATTTAGTACCACTTGAGGGGCTTTATTTAATGTAATCTTCAGATAATATTTTTCATTGTACATATTTTTGAAAATAATTCATTAATTGCCTGTTAAATAAGATTGCTTTTGTTTGTTTTTATGTTTTCATATTCAGAAGAGAATGTTTTACTTACTTCTGGGCTTCTTTATCTTTCATTATCGTATGACCCCCAAAATTTGGTTTTCTTCTAGACAACATATTAATTATTATCTTCATATACTTTTCAAAGTTAATTTAGTACACTTTTTAATTAATTTATTTTAATTATTAGAAAGATTGATTTGGATGAATTTAATTTTTTATTTATTGTAACAGGCTACATTGAGCTCTGATAAATTCTGTAGGGAGTGTAGGCTGTCAAAGATTATTTTGTATTTAGCTTTCTTTGCTGCATGTTGTAAGACTCAAAGTACTCATTTACAAAGTGTGCTTTGTTCTTTCTAAATTACTAGATGTATTAGACTATTACTCAGTTACTTAATAGCTGTTTCTTTCGTTTTTGTTTTGTTACTGCTTCTGTTTGCTGAACTAAAACAAGCTACGTTTACAGTGTATACTTTGCTGCATTTTTTAGGGTAGGGCTGAGTTTCTTTAATAGTTTAATTGTAGGCTACTAAAAGTCTGCTTTGCAATTTTCTGTTTTCCGCTAGGGCTGCTTGAAGTCAGCTAGAGTTTATTTTGATATAGCTAGTCACTATGCATATTGTTTCATCTCCTGGCTAGCTTAACAGGTTACATTTCACTTTATTTCATGCATAGTTGTTAAACAATAAATAGTTTAAGAGTATATTGTCTATCCATGTATGTTAAACAATAAATGGTGTAAGAATATATTGTCCATCCATGTGTGTTAAACAATAAATAATGTAAGAGTATATTGTCTATCCATGTATGTTAAACAATAAATACTGTAAGAGTATATTGTCTATCCATTGTATTTTAAACAATAAATACTGTAAGAGTATATTGTCCATCTATGTATGTTAAACAATAAATAACATAAATGTATGCTCTTTTAAAAAATCCACTATATGCAAAAAATGAATATCGTAAACATATATTCATTCATAGTTGTAAAACAACAAATTATATAAACATGTGCTCTTCATCCATAGTTAAAGAACAAATAACATAAAAATGTACTTTTCCACCCCATTATTATTAAACAACAAAAATCATCAGTATATATTGTTGATCCATAGTTGTTAATAAAAAACCTTCAGTATGTATTGTTCATCCATAGTTGTTAAACAACAAAAATAATTAGTATGTATTGTTCATCTGTAGTTGTTAAACAACAAATATCATCAACAGGTACCGTTCTAAATAATTGTTAAACTTTGTTAAACAACAAATATCATCAACAGGTACTGTTCATCCATAGGTGTTGAACAACAGCCTGTAAATATTCTGCCCATTCAGAGGAGTTCAAAAGCAATTGAACCAGTTGATTTTTCTAGCACCACTTGGAAGGCAGGTGGCATTGCCTCTTTGCTAACTGCAACATTTTTTTATATGTTAACAGTATTTTAGTCCCCCAAGGCACAGAATGTTCTGAACCTGACATGTTACCAATCATAATCAAACAACATTCTAAAGTCTAGACAAGCAGTTCTTGACAATACAATTTGCATTAAAACTAAATTTACATTAGTACATTTCCTTCAGCTGGTTATGGGTGGATTTTTTGGCACATGAGTATGAACACTATGCAAACTTATCCACATACTCAACATTCTGTGTATGTATATCTTTCTGTTGTGTGAGCATGTGTGGTTGTACTTATATCTGTGTGTGTGTGTTTGTGTGTGTGTGTGTGTGTGTGTGTGTATGTGTGTGTGTGTGTGTGTGTGTGTGTGTGTGTGTATGTTTGTAAACACACATACAATGTCAGACAGACATATGGATGGATGGAAGAAGTTTGTTTATGGGGATGGCAGAAGTTGGGAAGGGAGAGAATTTGTTTTGTGCACTAGGAAGGCAATATTTTTATTCTCTCGCTATTCAATATTTTCTTAATCTTTCCCTAAAAAGAGATTTAAGTAATTCTGTAGAATAAATGGTGACAGTATCAGTTCATTTTTTTAAAATATCCACTGATTACACATAAGAACACTTAAGAAGTGTTAAATTATCACTTGTTACAGTACATTATTTAATCCCTTTCTACTAAAGTTAATCTGATTGTACAGTGTCTCATTATCACTTCAACCTAATTGTGATTCTGTAAATTTTTTATAAGTGAATTATCTGTTTAAATTATTTGTTCATTTTTCTCTCACATTAATATATAGTTCAAAACCCATCCAAATAATAATAATAAAAAATAATGTATATTTATTTACACTAAATGAGTAATTCTCTAAAGAACTTTATACAACACAACAGTAATGGCCACTAAGCTCAATATTCATGACCTTGAGAGTAGGTGAGGATCCATTAAGGGAAATCCTAATGATCAAAACTAGGTTTGAATCCAAGGCCTTTTGAATGCAGGTCTAGTACCTTCTATACCTCAGTTGCCAAGTTCCTTAGTAATAGTATATATTGACACTTCATAGTACCTGTGAGTGAGTGCTAGCATGTATTATCTTAATCATTCATCACATTGCAAATGCTACTATGTATTTTAATCTGAAATCACATTAAGAGTGACTGATAGTATATGGTGCCTGAATATGAAATCACATTAAGAGTGATAGTATGTGGTGCCTTAATCTGAAATCATATTAAGAGTGATAGTATGTGGTGTCTTAATCTGAAATCATATTAAGAGTGATAGTATGTGGTGCCTTAATCTGAAATCATATTAAGAGTGATAGTATGTGGTGCCTTAATCTGAAATCATATTAAGAGTGATAGTATGTGGTGCCTTAATCTGAAATCATATTAAGAGTGATAGTATGTGGTGCCTTAATCTGAAATCATATTAAGAGTGATAGTATGTGGTGCCTTAATCTGAAATCATATTAAGAGTGATAGTATGTGGTGCCTTAATCATAAATCACTTTGTGTGGCTAGCATGCATACTTTTTTGTTTGTTTCTTTTTGTCTGAAAATTTTTTTTTCACCCAACATCCCCATTTTTTGTACATCTGGCATAAATGAGGGTTGAATGATGTATGCTCCAGTCATCTGTTGTGGTTTTACCTAGTGCATGTTTGCTAATAATAATAGAAAGACATAGTCATTTGTAGTTTTATCAGCTAGCATTGCATCGTCAAAATTTGAATCATTGCTTAACAAATGCCGAAACAGTGCATTGTAGTAGTCTTTTAAAATAAGCAAGTTTGATTATGATCTCACTCCAAGTATTGTGTGGCAGGTCTATATTCATTTAGACACTACAACTGTATTAGGAACTGCAGTTTGACAGTAAAGTCTTGCATACAAAATCATGCAGTAGGGAAAGTGGGGTCAAGCCTCCACCCATTTCATGATCATTGGAGTTTTTCTAACCAACAATCACTCCTTGCTTTAAGATTGTTGAACTGTGCCCCAAAATTTGAGAGATCTATTTTCCTGAGGACAAATAAGTCACTATTGAGTATTGTTGTTATTTTAATTTTTTATATATATGCAAAGTAGAATATACCTCATTTATTTGATTTCACCATAGTTCAGCTTCATCAGTTAATATATAGGCCTACTTTAGATATAGCCTAGTCTTAATAATGTCTTAGATACAACTTAGCTTTTACCTTTAGTATGAACCTCAGGTATACCATATAGTCTAGCTTTAAGTGTCTTAGGAATAGCTTAGCTTACCTTTTAGTATTCATCTCAAATATAGCCTAGCTTTGATGGATAGTGCCTTAGATATAACTTAGTTTTACCTTTCCTATGTGCCTCAAATATAGCATATCTTCAATAGTTAGTGCCATCTTAGACATGGCTTCATCAGTTAGTATATAATCCTCTAATATGATATAACATCAACAGCAACTATTTACTTCTGGTATAGCTTTAGCTTTATCTGCTAGCAAATAAGCAATGCTAGTATATACCTTTAAATATAACTGAGTACTAACTACTATGATTGTATGATTCTCGTAATACATCAGTTCATCAGTTAGTAAATGCCTCAGATGAACTAATATTGCTGATGTGAAACCAGTGGGCATGCATAGTTACTGTCAGTTATAGTTGACTGGTATAGTCACATGCAGTTATTTATCCTAGTAGTGATGTGTATCATCAGCTTTGACTTAACATCAGAAGTGTCATCGATAGTGTAAATTGTATCAGACTCATTTGCAGTACTTCCCAGAAGTTTAATATTTGGTATAATACATTATTATAAAGTCACCCCCAAAGTATCTTGCAACACTCTAATACTGATTGATCTTTCATTTCATTTTCTGGTTGAAAATTATTTTATAGCTAAATCTCTGAAAATAACTGAACTTTATGTCAAGGCTAGGTATATAGTATTCATTGAACTTTTTTACATTATGGCTATCCAATAAATCTCAAATACTTATTGACCTGTATTTCATAGTTATGTAAGCAATACTGATTGACCTTTATTTCTTGACTGGTTAAGCAATACTGATTTACCTTTATTTCATGGCTACATAAGCAATACTGATTGACCTTTATTTTATGGCTAGGTAAGCAATATTGATTGACCTTTATTTCATGGCTAGGTAAGCAAACTGATTGACCATTATTTCATGGCTAGGTAAGCAATACTGGTGGAACTTTATTTCTTGACTAGGTAAAAATAATATTGTTGGAATTTTTTTCATGGCTAATACTAATACAATTTGATATCATGACTAAATAAATAATGCTGACTGAAGTTTATTCCATCCAACACATTGTAGACATCGGAACACCCTCACTCTCCCTATACCATCCAGCAGAAGGTAGATATCAGATCTCCCCCCTCCCCAATTCTATCCAACACATTGTAGATATCGGATCCCTCACCCACCAACCCCATTCAATCCATTTTAGGTATCGGATCTTCCGCGCCCCCCCCCCCCCCCATTCCATCCAACACAATTTAGGTATCAGATCTCTCTCCATCACACTATCCAACACATTGTAGATACCAACCCTCAATATCGTTTCATTCCATCCAACACGCTATATACACCAGCCCCTTATTATCGTTCCACCCAACACCCTGTAGACACCAGCCCCCTCTTTATCGTTCCATCCAACACACTGTAGACACCAGACCCCTCTTTATCGTTCCATCCAACACACTGTAGATATCAGCCCCTCTCTATCGTTTCATCGAACACACTGTAGACACCAGACCCAGCATCCTGAAGTAGGGTAAACGTCCTCCCTCAGTTTGAACCATGGTCTTTTGCAGGCAACCTCAAAGGTAATTTTTTTGTTGTTGTTTTTCGCTGTCTGACATTCGCTATATATCTATCTATCTATTCTTCTATTCGTTAATCTAGTATTTCCAGCTTACAGGAAGTTTGATCTCAATGATTCGGACGGTTAACTTGGGTGTGGTTGGTGTTAGTGCCTTGGCGTGACGCAAATTTGCTTGAATTGACATAACATTAAAGGTGAGAAAAAAAAAATATATATTCATTCATTCAAGGTCCTGATTTTGAATGCATGTCTGTCAGAGCCTCAATGGTGGTGGTATGATTATGGTTAGTTGTGTGTGTGTGTGTGTGTGTGTGTATGTGTGTGTGTGTGTCGTAACTGTCTGGCTCCCATTCTTCCACTCACACAGGAACCTCTATGCACAACGGTACCTGCCGTGTATTCGTCTCACGTATTCATAGACTTACTTGTGAACGAGGTTGTTAATAGTTTTAGTACTGACTTGTTGAATCTGAGGTGTTTTCAGACACCACCAAACCAACCACCACCTCCCCCCCCCGATCCCCACAGGTACACACATCCAATCCAACAACAGTTCAGATAAACTTACCCGGACACTGCAATTTACAGGTTGGGTCAGTGGAAGGGAAATAAACAACCTGAACAGTCCACCTGAGGAACATTGCATGTAAAACTCACACAGCACAAGTATGTAGATGAAATAATAATAGTTGAAGAGAATGGCAGCTTCCAGGAATTGCGATACATAGAGACCACAGAAGGACGTTAAAACCGGTAATCATAGCAGGATGTTATCACTCTCTCGAACTACTGGTGGCTTGGGCGGCATTGTTCAGAATTTTTTTTTCTTACTCGGTGCGTGTGTGTGTGTGACATATTAAGGTCTTCTCCTCAGCACAACCTACTAAGCGGATTTATCTCCTTTTGAGAAAGGGTGCGAGGCTGTTATTCCTCTAAGCTATGCAACTCTAATTTCTTAATAAGAAGTAAATATGTATTAAAATGTTAGCCTTTCACCTTATTTTTCTGTGAGCAATAATAATGCATATTAGTTTTTATTCTGTCTGGGAGGGGGGGGGGAGTTGTGTGACATAATATTTACACCAGTATCGGGATTGGGTTTCTTACTTATTATGATGGATAAAACAATAGTGTAGATAGTGCTGCGTTAGTAGATGTCGTCATCTCAGTATCATGTTTAGCTCTCGGTAAGATGTCAGATGAAAATACCTTGATTAAAACAACCTCTTACCTGGTCTGACTTTGGATATCCAGCAGCGTCAACGTTTTTTAAATCAGCTGACTTGAGTAATTGGTTTTTTTGTGACCGTCACGTCTGCAGGTGTGACAGCATGGAGAATTAAAATTACCTGCCCCTCACAGTCGAAATTGCAATCAGTTCAGAAGTGCAGAGGATCTCTTTCTCTCTCCCTCTCTCTCTCTCTCTCTCTCTCTCTCTCTCTCTCTCTCTCTCTCTCTCTCTCTCTCTCTCTCTCTCTCTCTCTCTCATAATGAAAAATTCAACAGCGAACAGAGTGTAGGCCGGTAGGGGAGTAGGTCTCCTGCTGTGAGTACACGTGTTGTACTTCCGGAATTGCACTGAAATTAATTGTGACCACCAACTGCTCCGCCTTTTAAAGATAAACTATGGTTGAAGTCTTGCTTTATTATTTCACGAGTACGTTCGTACTGCGAATAAGAATTGCTCAAATGTAAAGCAGACTTTTGAAAGAAGGGCCTAGGACTCAAGGTCGCCCGATTTACATTTACACTTGTGCGGTCCCATATTCTGCAATAATTCACTCCACCTGACGAACTAATCTTTTCACCCATTCCGCTACAGCGGCGTGAACACCGGCAAATTCTCTCCCTTTTTTCTCATACACGATAAATTACCGTCGTTTTTTGTAAAATTATGCAAGACAACTTTTAAATCGTAGACAAGCGGGGAAAAGACACTCACAAATTGACTTATCGCGAACCCGTTTCTAAAAAGGAAATAAAGACAAGTCGACCGTTAGACGTTGTCCCCTGGGCAGTAACGTAAAGAACTGGATGAAGTTTGACTGTCCTAGAATCGCTTTACGAAACAAGGTAGAAATTGTTGTTGTTGTTTTCCCCCAACTTCTTTTCTCCGTTTTACTGTGGTAGGCATTTTTGTTTCTGACTTGTACTGACCGAAGAGCGAATAAAGTGCCGATCGTCAAACGTGTGTAAACATTTTAAAAACTTGTTGATAACGATTGCAATTTGTTACAAATAGTTTGTGCCCGTCAAGAGCCCTGCTGATGGAGTCCTCATTGATGAATCTTTTGAAACAATATCTTGGCCAACTATGCCAGTCGTTTGTTGTCAATATTGCTCATTTCCTTTTAAGCAGGGGAAGTAATTCTGGAACTTGAGGCAATCCGCGAGATTCATTTCGTTGGCTCTGGACAGAATTGACGCATTCTCTGTAACCGAATAGAATATGTTAAGACTATTTAGGGTTTGTTTGTTTGTTTGTTTGTTTGTGACTAGACATCGGTGCTGCTCTCTCGCTTCCCCTGTTTCACTCCTTTCTTTCTTTCTTTCTTTCTTTCTTTCTTTCTTTCTTTCTTTCTCAATCTCTGAATTTCACGCTCTCTCTTTTCTTGTGTCTTTAATCTCTCTCTCTAACCTACTTTGAGGTCACTGGCTCTTTCTCAATCTGTCTATCACTCTGTCTCTTCCTCCTTTGTCTATCTCTTCGAAACTATTAGTATCACTCATTCATACTCTCTCTTCACACACACACACACACACACACACAGAGAGAGAGACGGAGTGTGTAACATCTCAGTATACGTATTTTAAAAGATTTGATAGGTGTGTGTGTGTGTGTGTGTGTGTGTGTGTGTGTGTGTGTGTGTGTGTGTGTGTGTGTTAGTTATAATAGGATGATATCCAAAATTCAGCCAGTCCTAAGTTTCATGGAAAATTAAATGCAGTACAACTAGCTCTTGGCCCGGAGTCATAGATTTGGGCTGCGCAGACTTCCGACGTCCACAGTTCCTAAATTCAAGTTTTACACCTTTGACCCCATGTCTTATAGATTTTTTCCTTTAAAATATGTTTTAAATCGATATTTGGGGATTGCAAATTTAATTTCTTGAAAGTACTTTATTTCGACGTAGTCTGCTCGGGGTCATCAGTGACTTCATATAATGCTACGTGTTTAGAGAAAGAGTTATTTCCTTGTAATGAGGATCAAACGTATTTCTGACTATCCTCCATTTACTACGGGATAGAAACCGCCCTCATATTTACTGATTGATGACGAAAGAGTCACTCAGTAACTGTACATAAACAGGGTTGTTTGGACATTGGATTTTTAATTATAATTATCTGCGGGCGGGAGTGGGGGCACGTGGCAGGAAGGAAATAGATAGCTGAGCCAAAAGAATGGCGACGATTGGATGAGAAATGATTTGTCTTTCTTAAGTGCTGCTGGTTGGTTAATTTATTTCACCACGTCTGCTTTCAGTAGTGGACGTATTTTTAAGAATAATAATTCGCAGTGCTCGAGTTGGAAGATGGTGCCGGGCTCAAGACACGCACATGCGCATACCGTGACAAATTTAGAAAGCGCGTGCGTGCAAAATAATTTATTTAAGCTAAGTAACTGTGAATAACATGTAAATGATTCTTTTAATAATTTTTTTTTTAAATTAACACCTATAACAGTGTTCAAGCAAAAGTCAGCCGGTGTTTGCCTGTGTTTTCCTTGCGTCAGAAAAACCTTGAGTTAGTCCAGGCTTTGATCCGGTCCATCACGTTAGGGAGGGCGCTGCCAGTTTTCTTATAATTATAGTTGTGCCAGGCGCGTGCCCGTATATAAGTTCTGCTGTCAGCGCGCGCTTTCCACCAGAAGCAGACCCCGGTAACTCATGGAGTAAAAGTGTCTTGGAAGTAATCTTTGCCGGTGATGTTTGTTCCTGGAGGGGGGCAAAAAAAGTTATGAGCACGAATCCGGCAGAATCGACTGAGAGCAGAAATTACCAGGTGAGCTCACTCATATATTTCCCTGAAAAGTGTGTGTGTGTGTGTGTGTGTGTGTGTGTGTGTGTGTGTGTGTGTGTGTGTGTGTGCGCGCGCGCGCGCACTAAATGAAATAAATATATATTTACTCTTACACCCCAAAACCCCACTGGTGTGTGTGTGTGTGTGTGTGTGTGTGTGTGTGTCCACTAAATGAAATAAATATATATATTTACTCTTACACCCCAAAACCTCTCTCGCCCTCCCCCCCCCCCAATCAGTTATTTAAATTAAATTATGCATGACTTATTATATGACGTTTTTTCCTCGTTCTCGTATTTACAGACCGATCAACATGTTTTGACAAGTTATATATAAATTTAATCATATTTTTATGCCCTCATCGTTTTGCCCCTTAGCGTGTAGGGATCCCCTGCTCAAGACACTAACGAGCTGACTTGATTTAACTTTGGGCTCTATCTCCACCCATCAACTAAGATTTTGACGTACTAGAGGCCAATCTAGTTTAACGTGTACGGGAATGCTAAAGTAAGCATTTCATAAAACAAAACAGAGAAACACTACAGTTGGCAACAGTAGCGGTGATAGAAACTTCCTCTCTCTTCAGTGGACAGTTATAGACTGTACGAACTGTTCATGTTTGTTACGTCACTTGAAAGCTGTAAGACCCTTATTAGATCTAAGAGCAACTTCACACTTTCTTGAGTCCTGGTGTGTAAACTGAATAATTAACATATTCGTACATTATGACTTAAATATTCAAAAATGCAAAATAAATACAGAGTGGTAGCGAGATTAGCAACGAGTAAAATAATTTGTAATGTAAACTGGGGTCATGCAAACATTAATATATAACGTCACCCGATGTTATGCAGTAACGTAACCTGGAGTCATGATACTTTCACATGTAACGTGACGTAAGGTCATGATTTCTTTAATAAGTAAAGTGATCTGTTTATGCATACTTCAATGACGCCGTTTGCCGCAGATCTACACTCTTCCTCGTAAAGGTACAAGAACAATCAAGAAATTAGAAAATTATATTTTTTTCAAAAATCGCAGTTCCAGCATGCATCATAGTCATCTGATAGCTTAGAGATTGAGGACGATCCCAGTCTTGCAATTGGAAGTACGCGCTAGATAACAGCAGTACAGCATGCAGTCCCGACAGTCCTGCTTTAGGCTCTTGCAATGCTCGGACTCACATATCTCCAATCTTTGCAGACCGACAGACGCACCGTCACAGGTGTATCACAATGCTTTCACCGTCACTCACATATCTCCAATCTTTGCAGACCGGCAGACACATCGTCACAGGTGTATCACAATGCTTGCACCGTCACTCACATAACCCTTACTACATCCAGTCAGTTCCTAATGTTTGCTTCACCTTCACTTCATCTGATGTTAACGTCACTGACGTAAGTCATTAGGTAAGCGTTACTTATCTTCACCTTCACGACACACTGACGTGGACTTCTCACGTGATCTTTGCGTCACACTGACATAAATCATAAAATAATCAGGAAATCATAATGTAAGCCTCACCATCTTAAGCTTGAAATTAAATTAGCATCTCTTCACAGACACTGCAGATAGGTGAGCAGACTCGAAAATTTGTACCTTTCGTATACGTTTCAGATTTAAATTTAAATTAAATACACACACTCTGTCTTAATTGCAAATTAATGAAAGAACATTGTACCTCTAAATGCCGACAACCAGGAAAGAAAATGGCAGTCTGCAAAGAAGAAAATTGTTAGAACATTTTCAACCTAAAAAGAAACAGTTACCCGGAGTGAATCTTATTGACAGGTCCGAACATTTCTGGACAGGTAGGTAGGTAGGTAGTTTAAACCAGCTGTCAAGAGTCTTCTACTGACCATTAGTCAGTCTTGGGTCACCAGGATAACTTAACGGACACATCTTTGTTACGTGCCTTCGATCTACTGATTGCCAACTTACATAAAGTTTTAAACCAGAATTAACACCCAGTTAACCAATATCCCATTTTCTTGTTTCCTTTGTTATTACAGAATGTCATATGGCCAGGAGACAAACAGCCGACTTGTGACCTGTAGCGATCACACATAAAGCGCCCGACTTATGATCTGTAGCGATCACACATAAACGGCCGACTTGTGACCTGTAGCGATCACACATAAACAGCCGACTTATGATCTGTAGCGATCACACATAAACGGCCGACTTGTGACCTGTAGCGATCACACATAAACAGCCGACGTGTGACCTGTAGCGATCACACATAAACGGCCGACGTGTGACCTGTAGCGATCACACATAAGCGGTCTACGTGTGACCTGTAGCGATCACACACTCTTGACAAAACCTACAGGCTGTAACCTTGTATGATTTGAAAAGAATAAATTAAAATATCAATCACAAGCACATGTATGGGAATAATAATTGATAACTTTAAGGGGGCGGGGGGTATTTCGCCACAGAGTGTATTATTTCTCAACAGTTTTAAACTAGGACAGACTTGAAAGAAACTGGCATGCTAAGATTAGCCTGTTTATCAAATTGACTTATTGAAGCCATTAAGGAATATTTTGTTTGGACGCTGCAAATGATGTTAGTTTAATCTATTTTAATGGTATATTGACAGTTTTTTGTTTTTTTAAATTAGTTCTTTTAATGCTAAAGAGACCATTACATAAAGCTATCACATTTGAATTCTATCTTTACCGTTTCAATACGGAACAAACTATTGATTTTGTACCAGCGGAGGAAGCTTGCACTTTTCCAGTAAGTTGATCTCTACGTTCCTCGTAAGCGTGCATGCTTCAGTCTCACACACACACACACACACACACACACACACACACACACACACACACACACACACTCTCTCTCTCTCTCTCTCATACGCACACACTAACACTCAGTCACACACAAGCGCGTGCACACACACACACACTCTCTCTCATACGCACACACTAACACTCAGTCTCACACAAGCGCGCGCACGCTCATGAAGCCAGTTGAAGTGTTAAAACACGTACTAGGAACACCAATCAATTTTAAGTTAAAAATCTTTGCTTTTCTTTACGAAATTAATTGCCAGAAACATAGGTTGACATCCCTCCCCACACGTAAACAAAGTTTTCTGTTCCAGAATAAATTAAAAACTAGAGCTCCTTTTCAGACTGCAGCCGCAGCTCGCTAATTTTAAGACAGCACTCTTCGGTATCTTGTGGTAAGTTGTGATTAAAAGACTGTCGCGAAAAAGCTGATAATTAATTATTGCTTGTTATTTGCGTTCCATTTGCTACAGTATCTTTATACACTTCATAGTTTCTTTTATTATAACTCTCAAAAAATTATAATAATATCTTAATGGTTTCTCACTTTATACGCTAGACAGTTTTATGCATGATCGCTGCATCAAATACAAGATTTCATTTATCAAGAGACATTTACATTCAATTTGGAAGCAATCTTTAGCAAATTTTTCCGCCAGTCATCAAAGATGAACTACGCACAAATTGCGTTATCTACAGTAGAACGTCAATCAGTATCTCAGCATTGACGTGCAACAAGATTAACCACAACATCAACGACACTTTTCATATCAAGAAATAATACAGTTAAAAAAGCTCATTTATAATAACGTCAGTCACGGGACTTCTAATGCTTTCACATTAGGTCAATGGATTCCGATTATGTCTGTTGCCCAGGACAACGAAAGATAAGAGTACTTCTAAACAGCATTTCCCCCACAATTCGTTGTCTTCCTTTAGCGTGGATGTAATCTGCTTGGTTCTACTTTGGTCATGCCATTCTTAGCAGTGGCGACTGGTTACTCAACTGTCATACCAGCTTTTTGACGTCACTTAAGTGTTACTAACTGAGGGTACATAATAGAAGTCAAGCCTAATATACTCGACTTGCATCGAGGTTCTGACTCGCAATTATGAATGTTATTTGATTCACATAAGTACAAAATAGCACACACACATATATATATACGTACGTACATACATCCCTGCATAGTTAACGAGGTTGCATTGATTGTCTGGTGTGTGTAATCGCTGCGTTTTGACTTTCAGCTCACCAACTCTAATGAAAAATCACGGTGCACGTTTTGAGAGTAATCTATTAATTATTTATTAAAGATCCCTTAACGTAATCAAGCCATTGCAGTAGAAAAGTTTGCATATACGAAATCTAGCGGTCGATATAAATTTGGCAGTCTACCAAAGACTTTACAGAGCAGCTTTCTAAATCAGTTGGTAATTTTAAAATACATAAATTCATTTTATGTCAGCTTCTCTTCCTCTCTCTCTCTCTCTCTCTGTCTCTCCCTGACATGCAAAAACAATAAGATCTTTTCGCCCAGCAGACAGCGAGTAGCGTTAGATACACGCCGTTCAGAGACGATGAGCATTTTGATGACAAGTGACTTTTGTCGAACGGTACCGTTTCAAGACGCGTCAATTTTTTGTTTGGCGACGACGAGTTCTGAACAGCCAGCTGTTGGTGTCGAGCAACCCTTGAGGAATGCGTAATCTTTAGATGACAAGTTAGGTTTTATGATGAGCAACATTCGTTGATGAGTAAACAATCAGTACGAGTAACTTTTTTTTTTCCTTCAGCGAGCAGCATTTGGCACCCGACGAAAAAGTAGCTTGTAAATGTGTGCACATCTAGCGTCACGCTGAAGCCTCTGATATCTGATTGTATTTTGGCAGGAGATGTTGACATAACGTAATAAATTGATACTGAGAGTACATATTTTATAAATATATATGCCTCTTTAAGTATTGATATAAAAATCGTCTTAAAATATATTTTCCAGTGATCTAACTTGGGCAATAGTTAACAAGCACAACCAATGACTGTATATACCTCACTATGATTTGACGTCATTGAGGTATACGTAAAACCTCTTTAAACTAAAGCAAACTGTATCTCCACAAGGCAACGGTTACCGCCTCCACTCTTCAAATGACATATCTCCAAAGAAAAATTCCTCAAAAGTATGTGTATGTGTTATAGTTAATATCTTTCCTGTTAACATTTCCCCTCCCCCCCCCCCCAAAAAAAAAAAAAAAAAGAAATATAGCTTCTCACAACAGGCGGTGTAGTTATAATTATTTGAAGAGTGCACCTTTACTTGCTATATTTACACTTGAATGGGTTTTATGGGGCGAAACATTTTGTTTCTTTTATTTTCCTTATACTTTGGAGACACACACACAATCCATTTCATTGTGTTGGTAGAAATTCTTATGTATCCTTTCTTCCTTCTGTCACTCTCTACGTCCTCACTTCGATTTTTTTTTCAAAAACGTTGTGGGTTTTCGCAAGCCGTAATATTAAAAAAAAATTTAATTTATTAAATTTTGGACATTGACATTGCGTATTAAATTACGCTCTCGGCCATCTAAAAGTCTGGAGACACATTAAAACTTAACTTTGAAAGAATAGTGTTTCGTTTCTTTATGTCGTGTGATATGCTTCTTATTGTCTGTGCGTTGTTGTTATTGTGGCTCTGTGTGTGTGTGTGTGTGTGTGTGTGTGTATGTGTGTGTATGTGTGTGTGTGTGTGTATGTATGTGTGTATGTGTGTGTGTGTGTGTGTGTGTACTTTAAAGAATGAAAATAATACACAAAGTGCACTTGTACTAAATGTAATGTTAATATGAAAAGGCATTTTGGTTTATTTATATCGTGAGGTCTGTAAATGTGTGTGTCTACTTTAAAATTAAAACAAAGTTTTTACAGGCGCACTTGTACCTTTAAATATTATGCTAATGTTAAAAGGTATGTATGGTTACGCCTATTCATGGAGCAGGAGAGAAAAATACTTGGGGGGGGGGGGGAGGGTACGAAAATATTATGCTGGTTGAAAGGGTTGTTAGAATGAAAGGGTTGCCCCTATTCGAGGCGCAGAAGGAAAAAGTGCTTGGTTTTGAGACTTGGGAAGGTAAGGGTGATGAGTTTTATGTGGGATTTTACCTGCCCATTTTCCCCATCAGCTGTGTAGATCTAGACAGAAATCTGGCTCAGTTGCCCTACCAAAGCGAGCGCCAGAACAAACATGTCTGTCGCACTTTACGGCGTTTTGGAGCTTGCATGCAAACCGGACGAATTGAAGAAATAAAAAAAATGGAAATTCCTTTCTTCTGTCTTCGTGCCCAGCTCTTGAAGTCTTCGGTTAGTGCCATAAGTAACGCCTTTCTGCTCCCTGGTAAAAGACACTGACTTTACAAGTCGGTCATTCCATTACCATTCCCGAAGTCTATGGACTGGCTGGCATACAGTAACATATATTTAGCAGCAATTAACCTTTTGATAACGTTATTTTGATAAATGAACACCTAAAGCACCTCATACTACATAATAAAAATGATTTTAATGCAAGATCATAACAGTTCTGTGCACTCGGGGGTGGTGGTTTTTCTTTTCTACTTTTTCCTTCTTTTTTTTTTTTTTTGGGTGGTGGTGGTGAGGGGATGCTGTGATCTCATTTTTTGACGTCATCACAGGCACTGGCGCCGCCGCTTTCGCGTGCAAAGGAAACTCTGGATTGTAGAGCATGTACAATACGATAAGCAATTTTTTTGTCGGCACTTCTTGTTAGTTTTGTCATTCAAGTGAATGTCAGCCACTGCTCATCTTGTATCAGCATACTTGGATTTGATACACGCGGAGAATGTAAATTATCTTTTTCTTCTTACTCCCTTGTGAACAGTGGTTAACAAGAGTGGTTGATTTACAAGTATTTATTCTTGATTTAAAATAAACATTTGAAGTAGCCATGGTGAATATTTATAGTAAAGCGAGCACATACCATCGCGATAGCCTCTTGTAGTTAGCGTCATGTTTTAGCCAACCAGCAGCAAAAGGATATATACTCAGAACTGTCATGTTGCCCTGCACTGTGCTACCAACTACAAACAAATGGCTCGTTTGACAGTGACTGTCGAAAGAGGTGTGTACCTTTACGGTAGTTTGATTGTTGCCTGCATGTGGGCTTACGTGACAATAGGCACAATAATCTGTGACAGGACTTGCATTGTGTCCGCCATTCTCCATGTACTAAAACAGTCACGAGGTCTTTAATATCGGAAATCTGTGTGTCTGAGCTCACATTACATCCCTTTTGTTGACACCACTCTTTTAAAATAGACCGCGCAGTGCCTTTGGCTGCATTCGTTAATTCTTACATTTGTCACATGCCTAATAAGTATACAGAAAATTGTATCTTAGAAAAACGGGAAATCTTCCTTAGTGATCTTTTAATAAAAACTAAGACACAGAGAGAGAGACCGTACGTAGCTTAATATTATTGATTTTTTTTTTCGCTCCCGCCATTGCTTTCACCCCCACCCCCAACCCCGTCTCACCTTCCTATTATTAGTTGATAATTTGCCATTCACCGACACAATCTGGGACTCATTTGCACCTTACCCCGCGCCAACACTCGTTCAGTCGCTTAGGCTTACTGGATTACCTGCTCTTGTTCACGCACCATTCCACTGTCATCGTCATCCATCATTCTCGTGCTGTTGTTTCACGCACTGACAGTATCGATAGAATTCACAGAGAGCAATATGACAACACTGGAGAATGGAGGAAATAACAACTACGACACATAATTTATTTATTTTTGGGGGAGGGGTGACATTCTAATAATTAGCTTTCTTTATTTTCATTTTCTCAAATCACCTACTTGTCAGCACCTACTCTCGAGCAGTGGCTTTTAAGGTATGATGGCTTTAGGCCCGCGGTCACACCAGGAAATAAGCTGCTGCTTTCGGTTGTGATGTTTCAAGAGTTGGTCCTTCTGTGCTACATTAACTCGTTTAGATCGTACGCAACCTCTTCACGTGTAAAAATGTGCCAGTTGTAGGCAGAAACCACACCGAGTTGTTATTATTCCGATGTTAAACGGTGTGCTGATTGCAGTGTTTAGTGATACCTGTGTCATAACATTGAATTACTGATTATAATATTTAGTGATTCCTGTGTCATAACAATGAATTACTGATTATAATATATAGTGATTTCTTTGCCATAAAAAAGTGAATTACTGATATGACGATGTTACAATCATTGCCTTCAAAGCTCGTATTCAGGTGTTAGGATTTTATTCTGATATCAGTCGGAAGGGTCAATAATATCTTTTATTTACGTTTTAAAATCTCGTCTTATGCACGTACTGATATCATTTGTACGCGTTCTAAAATCCCGTCTTATCCACGTACTGATTTGTTCACGTTCTGTAAAGTACGTACGAATGCGCATACTCATATACTTCCTTTGACGTATACTGATATCATGACGTATGCGGGTATTGTTATCCTGCCTTAGAACTAATACCCAGTCTTAAATGTGTACTGACACTGTCTTGTACACCCTGACTCATTCACGTGCCGCTATCCTATTTTATTCACTTCTTCTTTATGTAGGGGGCGCTTTCGGCTTTCGCGCACATATTTTATTCACGTTCTGACGTCCCTTTTATATACGTCAGCATTCCTGTGCAAAAACTGACGTCACGTCTTGCACACAGCGCTCCGGGGCGTGTTCTTCGGGATGAGTACGGCAGTAGACTTTGGGACTTGATCTACAAGGTGCTGCTTCCTGTAGAGTTAATAAGCGCAAACCATTCTACCAAAGCAGGCCTTAATTTTTTTTATTATTATTCTTTCTTAGTCTTTAGTGAAACCCGGTGCCCGAGAGACGTTTATGGTCCGTAACCAAGCACGTGTCTGGCATACGGTGCCACACGCTCCGAGGTGTTTTGGTAACAGCTGTTCTGAAAGCATAGCAGACGAATATAAATAGTTGCACTTTTTCTTTTCTTTTTCTTTTACCGATTCTACTAAAACAAAGGTTAAAATTTTGTGCGTTTTTCTTTGTTAATGTGTGTGTGTAGGGGGGGGGGTACACATAATTATGTTAGACGAATTGTGTCGTTGTTTTTACACGTGTTCTCCTGTTTGTAAGTCGACGGCTTTAATTGATGTAATCCGTGCCCTAACCGAACCCTTATCGTGCAAGGATTCAGGTTGAAATCTGTTCTCAGTTCATTCTGACGCGCGCCTTCCCTCCAAAGGAGATCAGCTATTTCCTTTCTAGCACCGTCATTTTTAACCTGACAGAACCTCTCGATAAGCGATCAACTTTTTGTGTGTGTTCTGATTCTGATCCAGCCCCCCTCCCCCTCAGGTTAATTTAGAGTTGCGCCTTCGTTGTTTCTTGTCTCCATCACCACCCTGATCCTCTGCTGTTTTGTTTTTTTTTAATTTTTATTTTCCTAGCATTCGCGTTGTTGATACGTAGATAACAACATCAGACAGGAGGCGTCAGTCGCCACCGGCACAAGACATTTTTTGTCGGTAGCAAGGTGCCCTTAGCTTTATCCATGAACATCACTCGAAGATGGTTGCATGGAAAGGAAAAAAAATTTTTTTAAAAATAAACTCCAGCCATCTTTTGTCAATGGCAGTACAGTTATTTATTGCCATTCATATATAATAATGATTCATATATTACTTAAGAAACTGTCTGCCGTTCATATATATTGCCAAAATTATTAGTATATATTTGTCACTCACATGCAGGCATGATATAATAATACATCTGTCAGTCATATATTTTTGTTGTAACTTTAGTTGTTTGCTTTTGGGGTATATGTGTTGGGGGAGGTGTTTAGTTTTTCAGTCAATTTTCTTTCATCATGACATGTTTTAGTTTATAATGTACAGCAGAAAGTACAGGTGGAATATGATTTGTACATTGCAAACATTCATTGCTGTCACATAATGGCTTCTGTAGCCCACACCCACCCCTCTTCAATAAATAGATGCACGTAAACATACCTGAATGCTCCAGACAACTCACTAAACTACCAACCAAAGCACAACTCAGCCACATGAATGAATATACCAGAAACTTACCTATAAATCATTAGTCGAATGCACCTGACCATTGAGGCAAGACACAGTTTGACTCCCAGTATTAAAAAGTATACTCATACTACTAATTTTATTGCTGGTTATCAGCACAGCAGGAAATCATCCTCTGTGTATATTACTGCTGAAGAGCAGCACATTGTCTGAGACTTTATTTTAGATGTTGGTTTGATGAGCACTGAGCCTGAAGCCACACCAGAGCAGAATGACCCACGGGCTAAAAGTCCAGTTCCACAGACAACATGCATGTCCGCTAGTGACATTCACTAAGCTCCTAAACTACACGTCAGGAAATCTAAAGCTATGTAATTATAAAGTCACAACTACACAGCTTCAGTCAAGTTGTAAACAAACTACCAAAGTAGTTTTAGTTTGGTTCACTCAGAAACATTCAGTGTTCTCTTATAATCTCATTTATAGTTCACTCATAGGAATGAACCAAATAACTACTACAGTGCCATACGACTCAAAATGAACACTCCCATGGTCATGATTAAAAATAATATATTTATGCACTAATTGTAACTGTTGAACTGTTTGCTAAATTAACGTGCTGTCTTTTATTACTTGTTGAATACACTTATTGCTGATACATAGACAACTGTGTTATTGACTCACATGTTATATGTTGTAGTCTGTCACCTGTATTTACTTACTATCCTGGCTGTATGTATCAGGGGGCTCGAGCTATCTTCTAGAACTATCACTCTTCTATTCTCCATTATCTATCATTCATCTTTCTAAAACGTGTGAATATGTGTTTTGGGGATAAGCCTAAGGTTACGGGCAACCCAGGGTGTTGGAGAATTAACATCTTGCCCATCTCCCAGCAAAATATCATAGTCACCGACGTTATTCATTAACATAACTTTCGTCATTTTAATCGCACCCACGAACAAAAAGGTGTGTGTGTACCGCGACAAGACTGACGCTTTCTGACACATCAGCAGTCTATCTGCGTTCATTCTCCTATGATGTACTGTAGTCTGCTGGCGTTTGTGTGTGTGTGTGTGTTCATTTAACTTGTCTGTATATTTATTTCTGATATTTTGTGTCTATTCATGAATGCATTTATTTATTTAAGCGTTTATTCATAAACATCTTCAAATTTTAGTTTTATTTTAGGGAGTGTCTATTTTCTTGTATAAGATATATTTTTATTTTATTTTACAAAATTTTCTCCTTGTTCCGAGTCTTCTTGCCTTCGTTTCTAAGGTCTTTACGCTAAAAAAGCGTGACTTGTGTCACGGTACCTGAATTTGGAAGCGTCAGATGTTGCGTCACGATGTTGTCAAAGTTTGCCGTCATGCACGCCGTTTTCCGCTGCATTGTGTCCGCGTGACGTACCTTCCTTCCCCACCCCCATCGTCTGTGGTCCTGGCGCTTAACTTCAGAAACGAATGATTATCTCATACAGTTTTTCCGTCTTTTTATGACGCAACTTAAGCAGAGTTCACTATCCTAATCATATATTTGTCTTGTCTGCACACAGTGATTTATTTATTTATTTGTTTTATTTTTAAGACGATCTCTGGTATCGACATTACAGTTCTGCTCTCTGCTATATTTTTATCATCTGCCGTCATTTTTATCATCTGCTATCATTTTGTTCCTCTTTTTTCATTTTCTCTTCTTCGGTAATTTGTGTCCTCTTTTGTCGTTTTCCCCTCTGCTATATATGTTTTGTTGTTGTTGTCAACTCCGGTCGTATTGTAGAAAGATTTCAGACATGTTCACGGATTTTTCTTGGCTCTCTTCTGTGCTTGATTAACGTTAAGATAACCGAATAAACCATTTATCCCACATGTCAATTGAACAGACAAGACAACTAATCAACCAGTAAAGCGAAACATACAGACCAACTAATGCACAGGTAAAATGCAACAGGCCAACTAATCCACAGGTAAAACAAAAAACAGGCCAACTAATCCACAGTTAAAACAAAAAACAGGCCAACTAATCCACAGATAAAATGCAACAGGCCAATTCACTAATACGTAAAATGAAACACACCAACTAATCCACAGGTAAAATGAAACACACCAACTAATCCACCAGTTAAATAAAACACACCAACTAATCGACAGGTAAAATGAAACACACCCACTAATTCACAGGTAAAATGAAACACACCAACTAATCCACAGGTAAAATGAAAAACACCAGCTAATCCACAGGTAAAATGAAACACATCAACTAATCCACAGATAAAATGAAACACACCAACTAATCCACAGGTAAAATGAAACACACCAACTAATCCACAGGTAAAATGAAAAACACCAGCTAATCCACAGGTAAAATGAAACACACCAACTAATCCACAGATAAAATGAAACACATTCACTAATCTACAGGTAAAATGAAACACACCAACTAATATAAAACAGATCAACTGATCACACAAAAAGTGTAATAGACCAATTAATCCACAGGTAAAATAAAACACATTCAAAGCATATAACCCCCCAAGTAAAATCAAACGGACAATCTATTTTAACTACGTGTCGGATGAAATTAGCAAAACACCACACACCGCCAACATAACAAACGCTATCACCCAAGCAACCAACCTAACCTTCCCACTCAACCAATCACGACAAGCCTCCTCCCTCCCCTCACACCATGGTGGAACCAAAAGTTGGAAAAAATGAAACAACAAAGAAAAAAAGCACTACGACAATTCAGTGCGTCATTGGGTGTACGATTGCATTTTAAGTGGATGGTACCTGTGGCTGGTGTTGCACATTTTCGTTTCTTCTTCCGTTTTCACCAGCCTCCCACCGTCGAGTTAAGCTGCAAGCGTTAAACTTCAAGCTATTTGGAAACTGTCATGTAATTTGCGCGGTATAATATTATTCATTGCGGTGTTTGATCAATTATCCGAAGCCCATCCTACTATCAGGCACTGACATTTTCTTTTGATGATTATTTTGTCTCTTAACGTATTAATGACCTATTACCGGAGGAATTGTGGCTGCGGCTGTAATCGCATCGATGACGGGAATAGATAGTGATATCAAGGCACGCGTTTAGTGTGTAGACACTTGTTTTTCATGAGTGGAGAGAATAGATAGTGATATCAGTGCACGCGCTTTAGTGTGTAGACACTTGTTTTTTCATGAGTGGAGGGAATAGTGATATCAAGGCACGCGCTTTAGTGCATAGACACTTGTTTTTTCATGAGTGGAGGGAATAGATAGTGATATCAAGGCACGCGCTTTAGTGCATAGACACTTGTTTTTCATGAGTGGAGGGGAAAAAAAGAAGAGTTATGTTTTTTTGTGTTTTTTTTGAGGGTTGGTGGCAGAGGGAAATGAGAGAAGAAATGTAGTCTGAGAGACAGATGAAGATGCGAGAGAAATACAGAGTGGAGAGCAGATAGAATAATTTTATATTATACACATAGGCAGGTAGGTAAGTGTGTTTGTGCGCACATATGAATGCGCGCGATCTTCCGTGTGTAAGAGAGAGAGAGAGAGAGAGAGAGAGAGAGTAAATGTAAGCAACCAATAGTTATTTGTTTCGTTCCTTTGTTTTTTAAATTGATATCTATAACATCAAGGTCCACAGGTTATTATTATTACAATTATTTAGCCCTTTCTGGTAACGCATCCATTCAGTTAGAAAACTTTAAACAACGTTGCAAAAAACCGCGTGCTTAGTTTTTGAAGTCTTCTCTTCGACTCTACAGTCCTGATTAGGAAGGCTGTCATCTTAGTTTTTGAAGTCTTCTCTTCCACTCTACAGTCCTGATTAGGAAGGCTGTCTTAGTTTAAGTCTTCACTTCCACTCTACAGTCCTGATTAGGAAGGTTGTCGTCTTGTGGAACCAATGTTATTTCTTGGGCAGGGACTGTTTCTGCTTCCACCAATGGTTCATGACGTAATTGTTATTCCGAAATATATTAATGACTTGGCCGCACATTTTTCAGCAATCTGTTGCGGATAGTTGTTTGATCTAATAACTGTGCCTTTTTTTGTTTATAGCTTACAATGATGAAAATACGCCTATTTCTGTATGTAGCTTTGCAGTGGTGAAAATTGATCTTTGTCTTGATTATAGCTTTGCAGTAGTGAAAATTGATCTTTGTCTTGATTATAGCTTTGCAGTAGTGAAAATTGATCTTTGTCTTGATTATAGCTTTGCAGTGATGAAAAATGCCATGCTTGTTTTGTAGCTTTGCATATGTGAACATAAAGAGTGGGAAAAGCCGCAAGGATAAAAGAAAAATGTTTTGCTAGTGGGAAAAAAAGTCACAGCTTTTGCTGGGGGAAAAACTCTGAAGTTTTCAGTAACGAAAACAAAATCGAAATTACACCGTTCTTGTTTTTAGCTTTACCATGATAAAATCTTGCTTTTGTTTAGTGTAGTTTTGCCTTCAGTAAATATGCCCTTCTTGCGCTGCAATAGTGAAAATTTGCATTTCTTCTATTAATTTTTTGCCAAGGTAAATTCATTTTCTTTGTAGTTTTTACCCTGTACCAGAGTGAAAATTTGCTTCCTTTTATGTAATTTTGCTGAAGTGAATACTCCAATTGGTAGTTTTGCCATGGTGAAAATTTGCCTTTCTTTTTGGGGGCTGTGCCAGGTGAATATTTGCCTTTTTGTTTGGAACTGTGTCGTGGTCAAAATACGTTTATGATATCTACGTCACAATTATTTCTCTTTAATCTCTCCAACGTTGACACAGTTAACACATTTTACAAAAGCGGCGTCGCGTGTTGGTTAGCTTCAGTCTGTATTGTTGATTTTTATTTTTTTTTAGAGACTGCTTCGATGGCTTCACTTTTAATAAGCCGCTCACGTGTGTGTGTGTGTGTGTGTGTGTGTGTGTGTGTGTGTGTGTGTGTGTGTGTGTGTGTGTAAATGATGTGCATGCTTGGCACGTATTTGCGTTTTGTGGAAAATATTTATCTATCTGATTTCTTCGAAAGACTGCCATTACGGCCTAGGCTTCAATCGATTCCTGATTCCTTACGCCTCGTCTAGACGAGCTGTCCAATAACTGCGAGAGGGTATACTCTCAACTTAAGTGACGTGGAGTTTTATTGGGCTGGTGGTGTTTTCTTTCTCCAGAAAATTGACGTTCTCGTTTCGGAAGTACTTCCAATTCCATGGATTGTACAATCCCAGGTGCCACACTAACACAGAATAGTATTGGTGGGTGGGTTTAAACGATTAGCTTCCCAACCCGCTAATCTATCTACCTCCACCCGTGACGGGTCTTCTTCAACAGAGACAATACTCGACAAATACTTTACTCTATCAGTCCCAGAGTGTTACCAGTTCAGAATTCCAAATGCTTCTTGCAAGTTCGAACACTTCTAGATTGCCTATGTATTCTGGCCCTCACACGCTCCCAATCCACTTAGGGGTACACTTCCCAAGATATGCTATCGACTGACTTAGTTACAAAATAAAATCTAGTCCCCACCCCATAAGCATGCATATCTCCTTCTTTAATTAAAATACAAAAGTGCTGTTTTCCAATAACAGATTTATTCAATGCAGTGAATAGAAACAAAGTAAGTAGTACCTAATTTATATAAACAAAATATAGTAAGTAATCACAAGGCAGGCATTATGAAAAAACAAACAGTGCCTCTTCAACCTATGTTAGGAATTAAAAGAATCTATTATTAAATCTATTTTCAATTAAGTATAGTTCTTGAAATAGTCTGAGACAAATACAGTTCAGTTCATAATTTCCAGAGTCTCTACTTGTTCGAGGATACAAATGTAATTTAGGATATTTGGTTGAACTATTAAAGTTTTTATGATTGTGGACAAAAGTAGGAAATCATGGAAAGAAGATAAACAGAGTTATAGAGTTTGGAAACTGAGTCACCTGATATAAGTTGCGCAGACGGGTTAACGCCCCCTTTGCGTGTTGTCGTGTATAGGAGTTGAGACGGCTTCTGTGCGCTGATGTGTGACCGCTAAACACAGCGTTTCGTCGTCAGGAAAATTACTGTCGCTACCAGCGGCGAAGTTATGACTTTTGTTTGAGGTCTTTAAGAGAGTTCTTTTTTTTTTTTTAAACTCCACTTTCCAACTGCAGAAAATATGATCCAGTAAGTTGAAGTACGCCAGAAGAATAGAGGACAGTTCTGTTAAGTTGAGGTAACTGAAATTTCGTTGTTGTAGAACGAGGCTGGACAAATCGCAGAACAACGCTGGTAAGAAAACCGCCGAATAATGCGAGGCTTGAAACACCTGAAAATAGTTAATGTGGTGTCAGTTCGTGTGTAGGAAATAAGTTCAGTTTCCCACTCCTTTCACCTCTCTCATTTACATCCACACACACTTAATATTCATAAACCAGTACATTTTCAGCCACAGTAAATAGGCAGAAATATATAATCACTGCATTACTCATAAAATGAGAAAAAAAGGCAATTAATTTTTTTTTATAAGGCTGAAACGAAAATGTTCTATATAAGCAGAATACAAAATTTTGTCAGGAGAAGTTCCTCCTTCCAAATTTACAGCTTTCTACAGAGTTTTTTTTCTGAAAAATGAAAAATGCAATTATACAACTTAACAAATTTAAATTACAGGAAAATCCTTAGACTTAGAGCATCAAGAAAAGGTTTAGTTCTACAAAATTCTACGTTCAAAATATTAACTATTCCAAACATTCACAAAATGTGCCTTTAACCAAATCTAACCACAAATTTGGGACAAATATCTACGACAAGTGTGTCTGGTTTACAATTTTGGACTGTTTATTTACTGGCGTACAAGAAAAAGAAGTTAATTGGCCTGAGTGGCTGACATAAGAGCCTTGAGATATATTTCCGTTCTTTCGAATTCGTAAGTCAGAGTTATCTGATCTTGTAAAAGGATGATCTTTCAAATTAACCGTCTTAGAAGTTCTCGTAACTAGAGCCGGTCAGCACTGGTCCATGTTCTAAATTAAGTCATTTATAAGAGTTTTACTTTTATTTACAAAAAACTGAGAGACGTGCCTGCAGGCACTCCGTGTGTGCTCATGCGTGACTAAGACATGCGACGCACGGGTCTGTTGGGTTTGCTAGACAGTATGATTACGCAATCACCTAGCTGTCATTAGACTAGACCGATCGTCCTTTTTATCAGTAATCTAACGGTTATTCTGTGCTCACCTTCACAATCACAGGGAAAGTCTTCCCTAGAGTAGTGAACATTCAATTTAGTTCAAGAAATTAATTAAATTTAAGGAAAAATATAATAATTAATTATTACCTATGCTATTTGCGTTTCGAGCGTAACAAGTATATATTGAGAAGAAATATTTTTCATTACTACAGAATAGTATACATTAACAGGAAATATTGCACATTAATTCAGACTATTTATTATACATGAGCACGGAATACTATACAGTAAGTGATTAACACAAAATATTATTAATTATCAACAATTATTATATATTAGCACAGAATGTTACACATTAACAAAAACTAGTATGCAGAATAGTACAGTATAATATACAATATTATACATTAACAAAAATATTATTACAATAGCACATAATATTATGCAGTCCATTTCTTAGCATTCACTAACTGAATTGTAAATATTGACCACGTCAAGGTCCATTGCGAGAAAAACATTCTAGCATCAGTTTGATTCGGCCTTGAGCGCGTCAGATTAAATAGTAAAACCCGTATGCTGAGAGATTCTCAAGAAGGGTTATCTTCTGCTGAATCCGCGCGCGGGCAGTTTGGAATCTCTCACCGGAAGTATGTCATTCTAACACCTGTACTTTTCTCGAGTACGGAAACGAAATAACTAAATTTTAATGGACTTCTTATACATAGCTATAATTGCTAAGACTGGTGCATTCATTCATTTTTTAAAATATCCATTATCATTATGTTGTTGTCAAGGAAGCCAGTTGTATAGAATTCCTATTCCAAAGAAGTGTGGGTGACTTATCGTCTCATAACCATGTAACAGGATATAAATGCTTTAACGTAATCGCTTCTACTGCCGATCTGGCTGCTCTTTATTGCGCGCTGACGAGCAGGGGTGGTTGAATAAAACGCACCCCAGCAGATAATTTTTATTTTATTTAATTTTACATTTTAGTGCGCTCAATTTACGTTTAATGTTTTAATAGTGGGGGGGGGGGCTGCAATAATTTATGTAGGCGTGTTTTATGTATCTCTTTCCTCTAGTGGTGTATACATTCATTGACGACATCATATCCAGCCAAGGGTTAAGTGAGTATCGTTTACCAACTGATATCTGAGTTAATTTTATGCGACTGGAAGTGTTGAAGCATACTGAGACAGTTATCTCTTAAATAGTTTTGAAAACTATGCCTTCGGAAATTAAGGAAGAAGTTCAAATTGATTGATTTGATTGAGTGTAGGGGGGGGGGGGCGCTTCCGGCTTCCGCCGCTTTCGCGAAGAAGTTCAAAATTGACAAGAGCTCTTTATATAATTGCTGCACTGGCTCTTGAATAAAGTCAACCAATGGGCGAAGTTTGTAAGGACACAGGAGACGTGTTGAAACCAATTTTGTTTTGCGAAAATTTAGTGCAACAGTGCTACAACAGATAATGACAACATTCCGTAAGACCATTAACTGAGCTTGTTAAATTGCAGCTGCAGAACTGGTTGTGTTTTCTGAGTGACCCTTTGCAAAAACCAGCAGGCTATATGCATACATTTTAATTTAAAATTAACGAAATTATACAAGAAGTAAGGGCCTAAAATTGGTTGTTTATCTGCAGATATCCGGATCTATCTATCTGTGACACCAACGAAAATGATTTTTAATTAATCTTTTATAACTAATTACAAGTGATGAGAATCTTAATTTATTTCATTAATGATCCTCCAGCAGACACCACTTGTCTCTCTTACAGACACTGTAAATATTTTCTCTCTTCCACAACATTAAAGAGAAATATTTACTGTCACACAATGTTCGATACATGAAAATAAACTTCTTACTAAAGGAGAAGACAAATCCGACTTTAAGCTATATTTAGCAAGCCCCCATCCACCTATTTTCTTCTCCACATAAGATTTTCAATATGCATAAGGTCAATAAATTAACAATAAATTTATTAAATCAACAATCAAATATACAAATACAATTGACATCAATTATTTCATGAAACTACAATCAAATAATTTCTATAATTCACAGCCTTATGCTTCTAATACAATTCAACAATAGAATCAATACAAATCACAGGATAGTCTTATCAGAGAATAGAAATGGAATTATTACAGATAAAACAATAATAGTCTTTATGTAACTTGATTCAGCACAGTCTTAACAATCCCTTATGCACTTTCCCACAATGTCACAAATTATAGTTCAGTTCAATTCCCACATGTTTGCCTCCTCATACTGAAATAGATTCACCACTTGTTCTCTTCAAGTCAACCTGGGCTTTTTCCCACTGTACCAGTTTATTCAAGCGGAACGGTAATTGTAGTAATTCTAGTACTTCCCCGTACTAGACATGTTCTCAGTGTTGTGAGCATACTTTGCCCCACACATCAAATGCAGTGTATTGTATCCTCATTACACTTACACTGTGGAAGATGATTCCCCAATTCCCCCTATCTCCCTAGTCACAGTGGCAGCTCACTGCAAAATATAATTAAGGAGCAAATCCAAGTTTCCAGTTTATCACAATATAATTCCATTTTTTCTTATGTTCCAGTCTCAACTTAAAATTTCCTGCAACAGTATTTATTGCCCCGGTACAGGCACACAAATACAACAATCAAATACAACATATCAAAACAATCTCATGTGATTTTTACACAATATACCAGAAGCTTAGTTCAAGCTTTGTAGAAAGAAAAGTCAACTCACATCCTACATCTCTACATAAAACACATCTGTAGCATATCAATAGCCGAAAAGCATGAACTATTTCTATTCTCACTCAACCAGTTAGCTAACTCACCATCAGGCTAACGCCCGTCTTTCAAGACAGGACTTATTTCCACTCCAAAATCAAAGTGATCAGAGAATAGAATTTTCTACAGCAAGTAAACTTTTTATCTCAGCCCATTAGCTGGTCTCGCCCTCGTAAATCATAACCATTGGATGATTAAAAAAAAACACAAAAAAGCCCAAACTACTCACTAGTTTGTATTATATCAGCATTTTCTAGCATATTCTCTCCTCGAGCTTTTACTTCAAACTCATACAATTTCAAATGCCGTCATAAGGAGTGCACAAGATCGGCTTACTCTGACATTTTATATATATATAATGATTTCATTTTAAAATAGGGATAGGTAAATTTACGCCGCCACACTATCTGTCTATCGTGTGTCCCGTGCTTCTTATAGAAAGCCGGGCGTGTTCGAGTTCCGAGAACGGGGTGCGGTAAGCTTTTTTTTTTTGTACAGTGTTACAAGTTGCATTGTCTTTTACCTTTTGTCAACACTCGAACTTCAGCCTGCGGAATAGATCAAGCCACCCACGCTCAATTGAGACTTTAAGGGAGGCAGGCGAAAAGAAGAGAGTGGGAAAACAAAATAGGGAAGGGAAGTCATACGGTACGGGACAGGTTCCAGAAAGACGAGACTTTAGCTCTCCCTCCTCCCCATCCCTCACTCCTTCGCGTTATGTATAAATCACTTCACTGATAACTCGTGAGTGCTAGGTGCGCTCCCTTCCTACCTAAATCTTTTGATAGCTGCCTAAAACGAGGGAATCACGACAGACTCTAGTTCCTTGTTCGTAACGTGATGACACTTGTAGGAGTTGCCTTTATACACGCAGTTTGTGAGTGATATCCCTTTGCAGTTTGTTATGCTTCTTTATGCTGACTTTTTTTTTTTTTAATGGGCAGTCTAATCAGCGACCATGCACACTTCCCCATTTCTCGCTGAATGCTTTCACCGACGGCGTCACTCCTTGAGTCTATTACGTCATAAAGACTCAGAGCCTATTACGTCATAAAGGAAGACCTCGTTTTAACAAGAAATTGCGGTGACTGTAATAAGTTTTACTTGCAAAAATTACAAATAATTCATATAGGTATCTTTTATCTTAGATTACTTCTTTTAAAAAAAAAATCAATCCCGAGCACCACTTTCGTCAGATCTCTTTGGAATATCTGCTTTTGTCGATTTTTTTTTTGTTATTTTGTGGTGATCCAGTCTCCTAATATTTTGAACTAAAAGAGATTCTAGTTAATTGTTTGTGTTGTGTATGTGTGTGTGCGTGCGCATACATGTTTTTGTGCGTATTATCTACTCCTGCACTAGATTGCACCGCAAGAAAAATATTCGTCAATATCCTCACACTTTCACTGACCCGACCATAGGTGATAAATACTGTTTGCTGGTAGTGTAATCTTGTCCAAGTGGAATTGCGAGAAATTAATCACATCCTGTGAAATTAACTGTCACAGGTTTAGAGACTACAGTGCTGCATTTAGGGGTCTTGAGAGTAAGGGGCGCAAAACAAAAACAGTTTGATTTCAAACGTTAGCAGAAAGAAGCCTAGCTGGGGCAGTAAGTAAGGCTGACGTCACAACCTCACAAAACTGTAATATAAAGTAAGGGTTGACGTCAACAAAGGTCTGACGATACAAGACGCTAGTATTTAGTAATGGCTGACAACACAAAAAGGACTGACGTCACCAATAAGACTGACGATACAATGGCTATAATAAAATACTTATGAGCTTTCTTGAATTGTGCTGTATGTACTTTTAAAAATTACTCATAGAACTAGAAAGATGTGCCAGTCACTACTTTATTAAGGCATATGTGAACAACTGGCTCCACTGACGTCTCTTGATCACCCCCGGATACCGGTAGAAATAACCCACCCGATACGACGACCAATATCCTACACCAGTACCCCCCTTGACTCCATTCGCGTTTCTTGGTCGTTCCGAATACCAGTAATAAAAGTTAAGTGTTACAGTCAGTAACCAACGCCATTAAAACGGTACACTTATCTTGTGTTTTCTTGGTCGCCTCGAATACCCATAATAAAACAGATGTGACAGCCAGTAACCTAAAACGGTACACTTGTGTCTCTTAGTCGACTCGAGTACTATAATAAAACAGTTAGAGGCGAAACTTTACAAGTCTTTTTAATCGGACGATTGCTTAGTAGTAAATGTCTACTTTAGATAATGTGAAATTTTTGTTTTATTTAGCAATACATCACACCACCCCAACCCTCGCAGAAGAAAAAAGAAAAACCTAAAGCAAAATAGAAAACAAACGACTCAAGTCCACCGCCAGTATTTGGTGCGAGAAATGAGCTTACAGGCGGGCAGCCATTGTCATATTTGATTGTCTTTTGCGTTTGTTTGTTTGTATAAGCCGGAGCGCTTCGCGGTGTGAAATTTGTGTGGTCTTTTTTAGTAAGGAGGTTAGCGGCAGCACCAATAACAACCCCTTCCCCTTATAAAAAATACAACAAGAGAATTAATAAAGTGTTCAGTTGGTAGCGATCTGAACCCATTATTTATGGGTGACACGAGACCACTACTTCATTTGTCTTTAAGCTGCTGAAATACCATACATTCCTGAGTTGTTTATGCCGACAACCGCCATTTCATATTAATTCTTCAGTTTCTACGGCTGCATAGTTTTGTTTCTAGCCCTTTCAAAATATAACACTTTAACATGGCCAAGTCTAGACACAAGTGTCACTGTTTAAAGCAGTTTATAGAACATGCGCCATATCTAATTTAACTGCATTCTTTTGTCCTACTATGTTTGGAAGAGCTTTCGCTATAAGAAAGAATATGTATTTGTCTTATTTTTATTTTGAAAAAAAGAAAAAAAGAATGACAACTTATTCTCTGAGTGGAATTTGACAGGAAGGATTAGAGTAATCATGCAAATCTTAATAAATTTGTGTCACATGTCCAGTTTCATTTAACGACCCTATCCTAATTTAGGCACATATTATCAATATTAGCTTACTAGATAATTCCTAACATTAGCGACAGCCGGACTTGCCTAACATATCTCCTTTTCAAATGCCACAGTATGTTTACTGAGAACAACATTAAATTTATTTAAAACGTGTGAAAAGATTATTTTCTTGTTGCTGCTGATTAAACAGTTTATCATTCAAAATTCGTTCAAAATAGACCATTAAGGATTTAATTCACACAACACAAACGATACATGCACACGCACGCACACACACATACAGGCATGTGCATTTGAAGCCTTGACAACTTCGAATCTTTGGACCACACTAAATATTGAGTAACAACCTATAAAGAAAAATAAAGTTTGCTTTATTGAATAGAACTCTCCAATAGTTTAATTTTACGTACAGTAATCCAAGTTCCACTTCAACACGCGCACGCACGCACGCACGCACGCACGCACGCACACACACACAGGCGCACGTCTTTGTCGCCCGGAGGATGTCAAGTGCAAACTTGAACTCACTAGGTTGGCTCAAGCATGCTTGTACCTACTGTTGCCACAGTGTCAGTCGTCTTCTGGTTAGTTCCTCTTGATTCTAGACTATCTAGAGTGTCTCTTTTCTTGTAATAAATTTAGCTTTCTTATTTGACCCCATTGGGAAAATTTTTATTTTACTCAAGCAGATTTTTCCACGACTTATGTTGACTGTCGGTTGTGAACCAAAGTCTCTGAATATTATCAAGATTCTGGGAGATCCAAGCTTTTAAAGAGTATGTCGGCACTTCCAAGGAGCGCTGCTTTTAGTGGTGGGGCAAGTCTGTGTTTCCAGGTAGTTTATTCAGATAGACTTCCAACTCAGATGTTATGTTCCCCAAAGCTATTGTCACCACTTCTGCTTGTACATTCCACAGTCTCTGAATTTCTAATCTGATATCTTGATATTTTTTATTTTGTCTCTTTTTTCTGTTTTTATGTTTTTATCACTAGGAACAGCGACATAATGATTCCTGTTGTTCTGTTGAACTTATTGAGAACTACAATGTCTGATCTACGTGCAGGAATCACTCAATCTCGAAGTCCCACATTATTTTGAGTTCTTATGTTTCGGTAACTGCTTCAGATTGGTGCATCCATGCTCTTTCTGGGGATTTTACTCCATAATTCTCACATATATTTCTATGTATGAGTTTTGCCACTTCGTTTTTTGGGTGTATTCTGTTCCAGCCAGAACCTAACATCCAGATTGTATATGTTCTGTTGTTTCATCCTTGGATATGCACAGTTTCATTGAAATAATTTGAGATTTTTTTTTAGGGTTTTGGATTATTATTATTATTATTATGCCTCTTTCCACGACTTCTGTTTGACTGTCGGTTGTGATCCAAGGTCTCGGAATCTTATAATCTGTCACTCATTTGTAGTGCCTTTTGTTATGATGCATTATATCATTCATTATAATCTGTCCATCGCCATTTATAATTTCTCTGGGATTTTTTATTCATACAGTATCTGCCATTCATTTAAAAATTTTATCTGCAATTTATAAACTGATTGTATTCATTTGTAATATGTCCGACAGTTAGATGTATTCTAAATTACAGGTGTAATATGTCTACAAATCATTGGAATTCTCTCTCTCTCTCTCTCTCTCTCTCTCTCTCTCTCTCTCTCTCTCTTCTCTTCTCTGTCATTTATGATGAGTCTATCATTATTTTGTAATCAGTGTCTGTCATTCATTTGTCAGTATGTTTGACCACATTTTTGATTGTTTTGTTTTGCTTTGTTTTTTGACCAGCAAAGGAATGGGTCACTGTTATATTATTAAACATGAATTACCTTCTGTTTGCTTAATGTATAGATTCTACAAATGTTATTTACCTTGAAATCTTTGCCAAGATATTCTTAATAGCCTTTTATGTTCAAGCACGCATCCCTGTCTTGTACCTCATCCGTATCACTCACTCACTGACACACACACACACACACATGCAACTTTTACAAACAGACATATGCAGTCGGCGACTTTGCACTCGGACATACAAACACACATATGCACGAAATATATATATATATAAGCACACACGCACAGACATACAAACACACTAACATACAATTACCCATAACACAAACTCACACACATGTCATTGCTAAGAGTAAAGAACACTAAAGAAATGGATGCTTTAAACCATAACTGATTGGTCATAATCATGGACACACACATCCTCTTCCGGCCATTCTTAGTGACGTTCTCTCAGTAGAAACATTCTAGGCATTGTCGGTGACGTCCTTCCAGGATAAACATTCCGACCAGTATACTCCAGGATAAACATTCCGACCAGTATACTCCAGGATAAACATTCCGACCAGTATACTCCAGGATAAACATTCCGACCAGTATACTCCAGGATAAACATTCCGACCAGTATACTCCAGGATAAACATTCCGACCAGTATACTCCAGGATAAACATTCTGGCCAGTGTACTCCAGGATAAACATTCCGGCCAGTGTACTCCAGGATAAACATTCCGGCCAGTGTACTCCAGGATAAACATTCCGGCCAGTGTACTCCAGGATAAACATTCTGGCCAGTGTTTCAGTGACTTTCTCCCAGAACAAACATGCCATACAGCTAGCTTGTCCATTGCAAAATACAACCACAGATTGGTCACCTCGCTACTATGGGTATCTGGTCACAACCCTGCATGCGTAGCCATAACGATGACGGTAGTAGTAATGGTGATGATAATGTTGATGATTGTAATAATCATAATAGTGGTGGTCATGGTAGTTATAACAACATATTTTGTAATAATAATAGTCATGTCAACATTCTACAAGTCAGAGAGTGTGCCTTTCCCTCCAAGGAAGTAGTAAATAAGTAAAAACATTGTTTAAATATAAGAAATGAAAAGAATCAAAAAAACAAACATCTACTCATTTGGTCCATAACGAAAAGCACATATTGTCAAAACAACCGTGTCACTTTCTGGAAGTTTGAAACTCCATTTTATATAATCCTTCTTTTTCCTCTATCCCGTGGTCTCTTCAGCTTTAACCTTCTTATCCAAAACCTGTCCCTTGCGTTTGCCTCCAAGTGTCTGCGAAATCAACTATCATTGAAGGTTAACGTAAAACCCATAAATAATCAATCAGTCGATTACTTCTGAGAGCGAATTTCAAGAGTTCGTTCAGTATATTAAACAAACAAACAAACAAATATACCCCAATTCACATTGGCAGCATTTTGGTTAACTCCTTCGGGTTGTCACAGTCTGATAAAAATGTCCGACTTGGTGACCCACTAGCCTTGTTTACTTCAAATTCGAATATTTGAAACCCTTGACTCCTTTGTTCAAAGCTTCCTTTTTCGGGATGCTTCTAGAACAGGTCAAGATGTTATGTAACTTTAGGACCATTGTCCAGTTCTCGAACCTACTACATGCTTCGCGAACAGTCACGTGATACGCAATATGCTTTTCTATAAATATGACCACGCGCTTCCGCTCCCTCACTTCGGGCACACATTAGCTATTTCCATCAGCTAGCTCGAGTCAGGAGGCCGCCGACAGCCGTAGAGAATCAAGGTACCCTTCGACTTCTCATAAAAGGTATCATTTTATCTAATAGTATTTTGCATATATATTGTTTAAGTATGTATTTGTGCTATGTATTATATGATTTCCATATATGCTTGAGCATGGTTCAGAGAAATAGCTGAAAACCTATAAGTTACGGAATATAAATTTATTGTAACTCTTTTTCCATTTTGTACTTTAATTTATATTGTTTTAATTCACTAAGAGCCAGAATGCTGCGCTCGATATGAATTCTTCATGTAATTCAATTATTGCGTGTAATTTTAATTGTAAATTGTGAAGCGCTCTGTTAGTTGAATTACCCCTTGTATGAACATTAATTTAACGATGTAACTATTTTATTGCTTCATACGTCATGATTGTTAAATGGAACACATGTGAGACGATTATATTTTTTCTAAATCTAATTGTAAACGACACGAGGTCGAAAACTCTTTACTCAGCGCATTTAACTGAGCCATGCCTAAGTAGGACGTGTTAGGTTGAGAATTATATCCAAACACGTTGCATCCACAGGTCGGCTCGTGTTTCACCCATGCCTCACCTTGCTTAAGCTTATTTGTATAAGCTGGTTGAATTCTATGGGAGAATTCTGCTCTGAAGGCCATGCCACTAAAATTCCAAGTCCCTAGCTACTAAAAGAGGAGCACCATTCCTTATGTACCACGTGCGTCGCTAGAGGGAGACTGTGGGAACAGACCGGCAATGACTGAGCATGAGACCAGGCTTACACAAAGATATAGCTAAGTGCAAATTCGGGATACAGATCTCAAATGAACATTTACAGGCAATTTAAAGTGCTAACAATAATCGGGCTTGTGCGCGTAAAGACAGAGTAAGACTATTCGCGTTCGTATTGATCATTGTTAACTTGTTAAACCTTATTAAATCTTAATTTTCTTTGTTAATACCTCTTGGTAGTTGATTTATATGCATGATAGACCAATAGGAATATTCTTAGATTAAATGGGGGCGAATGAGCAGGATGTTGAAATGAATGCATATTAATTTAGAGGGATTTAACGGTTTTTAATCTAGCTAAAGTTCGCAGTTTATTAGCTTGTAAATTTGTCGTCTGAACTACAAGACACACTTTTAATTAGTCAAGTAATAAACTGAGCAACCAGTCTGCATAGAATATGAGAGAAAGAATTAATTATATTTAAAGTCTTTAATTATTCTAGGCAGGGTCTTTAAATAAATACTGGAAACGTAACAAGTGGGGGAAATCTCGTCCGTGGATTGATATGTATTAAATTGTAACATTTTTATACATAGGGCGTATCATAACCTAGAAACGAACGAACGAACAAAGAATTGCCAATTGTTCTTTTGATTTTTGTATCACTGATTTTCTTTGCTTTTGTTGTGACATGTGCATGTATTCTTTTGCAGAGTAGTGTACGTTTTTAATTAATGTAGAATGTTTAAGCGTAGTTAAGCATAGCATTGATTAAGTTGAATGATTTATTTAGTATTGTGTTACTGAGTACTTCATTGTGAGAGGTCGACGGTTATACCGCCAGCTAGGAGAGTTATCGGTAGTAACAGACTTCGGACTATTATATTTAGGGTGCTAGATATAATGTGTAATGTTGTATGGTAGGAGCCGTGACATTACGAAAGTCTTGGAACAGCGGACACTGTGACAAGCAGGTGAAACGTGTAAGAGTTAACGCGTAATTTATTTCGGAAGGTGTTCTGAGTAAATTAAATAATTTTTGTAAGGTTGTAGCCTAAAAGTTATTTTCGGGATAAGCGGAGTTATCGCCGACGGTTAAAACACACAATTCACGAGATACATTTTTATTGTAGCCAGCGCGCTAAGACAGTAAAATGGATCTAGAGCAGGTGAAACGTGTCATACTAACGCGTAATTTATTTCGGAAGGTGTTCTGAATAATTCAATAATTTTTGTAAGGTCGTAGCCTAAAAGTTATTGTGGGATAAAAGCGGAGTTTTATCGCCTACGGTTAGATACACAATCACGAGAGATATTTATTGTAGCCAGACGCGCTAAATAAATAAGATGGACATTTCGGATCTCGAACAGACTATTGCGGATCTGAGAGAGATAGGTTCCTTGATCGGATACCGAACCGAAGAAGAGTTGACGAACTACGTGAGAACTGAACTAGACAGAGAGAGAAACAGGAGAGAGAAAGCGAAGAGAGATGAAGAGGAAGAAGAAAGGTTAGAGATAGAACATGATCACATTATGTCTTTAATACATCTAGGGATCAACTATCGGAAGAACAGTGTAGGGAGCTTACAGCTCATGGAGATTCTAAAACGCGAACAGGAGATAGGCATATCACTAAAATACGAAAGTGAACAGCTACGTAATTCTGCCCTACTCGCACTCAATGAAAAGGAAATAGAACACAGGGAAGAAAATATATCTTCATTAAGCTCACGTGTAAAACTTACAGAAGCGCAGTTGTGTGATAGAGATTTCCGATTCAAAGGGGAGGCTGAAATACGAGACTTAACGTTCGAAATTAGAAAGTTGAAGGAAGAGAGGCTAGTGCTTACGGAAAGGAAAGAAAGTCTAGAATTAGAATGGTTGTGGACAGAAATCGAAACAGAGTCTAAAATTGCTGGAGAAGGGGACGGTACTGTTGACAAATTACGACAGGAAGGTCAGGCCGTGAACTTTGACTTGCCGAGGTCAAACACCGCGAGCGTGGAGACTGACACACAGAAATTAGTCGCGCTACCGAACACAGCAGACGAAGTAGACAGTTTGATTGAAAACAAAAACAAATGTTTTGACGAAACCATTACAGTTCAACATGCTAACCAGTTTACAGAAACAGTTAGCGCACCAAAGCTTGATCTTGAAACAGAGACAAGAAAAGACACTGTTGTTAAGGACTTAATAACACGTGTAGAATTTGGACGAACACATACACCGCCGTGTACGTGTGACACCTCGTTTGACGGACTGAATGCGCATGATAAGATAGAGACAGATTCTATCGGTTGTGTACCGTTAAGGTGTGATGAAACTTCTAGCAACACAGTGACTGATTTTTCTGACAGGACAAGTATGCATGAGAAGATAGAAACGGGTTCTATCGGTTGTGTATTGTTGAAGGGCAGTGACACATCGACTGAGTCTACTGACCGAACTGTTAGTTTAAGAGAGAATGTGCTCGCTACGAAGACCGACATCGGTAGATCTCGATCTCCGATGATTGACGTAAGTCATGACGTAATTTTGGAACACAAGATTATTGCGTTATGCGAGGTTTCGAGTGCTAACACATTGACAGCCAGGGAAACAGAAGTATTTGATCCAGATGACAGTATAGGTAGCATTACAGACAGAGACAATGTGCCTATGATAAATTCATTTACTTCAGATGACATGACAGTTGTCAGAGCTGAGACAGAGTTCTTTTCCAAACGTGACATGGAAGAAGATATGGTCGAAAACTGTACAGGGACGAAATCTAATATAGGGATATTAGAGACGGTCAACGATAATGCATGCGTACTGACGTGTATGCACGCAGTTGTCGGAGACGTGGCAGAACTGTCTGCAGATAAATCACTTAACGGAATTAGTGACGTAGACAGAAGCCACGGTACATGGACTACCTTTATTGACTCACCTGTTGAGATAAAGGAATGTCATGAGTACGTACCAAAAACTGAGACAAGTGGAAGTAAGGAGGAGGGGGTTTCATTAACTGATATGTTCCTTGATTCACTGACGATAAGTACGGAGTGTAATCCCGAATTGATCAAAGACACAGTACAAATGAGTGACAGAACTAGATTGATAGATAATGAAAACCGGAGTGACGGACTGATAACCAGAGTAGGTGGGGCATCAGGGCTGTTACTGACATCAGATGCAGAGAATTATGATAGAGGAAACAGAGGGAGTGTAGCCTACAACACACAGAGTGTAGACATAGTGATGTTATTCAGTGTGATGGCGACAGGTAACATTCACTGCCAGTTAGTGACTGAGACTGACAGAATTTCCATCATAGATTCTGACGATTTGATGAGGAGACACATTGAATTAACTAAGTCAGTGGAGACAGATTATGTTAGTTCAATAAACGGTATGGTCCAGGGGAGACAATCAGTAACTCTTGGGGAGTTTAAGACAGAACCCTTGTTCATACAACCACGGGAATCCGACTTGCTAGCGAGTGAGTCTGACCACACAGTGACTAGAGAATACTCGAGTGGAGAGTTAGACAATTCTAGAGTCACAAAAGAGACACAGACTTATGTTGTCAAGGAGAGAGACAAATTGACAGACATAACAGTCGAACACCTAGTTGTGAATGGGTTAAAACAGAAAACAACTAGTGGGATGAGGTATTTCACTTCAGTCTATGATAAGATCAGGAGAACGGAACCTCCAGATTTAGAGGGGAAGCTAATGCTGCAATTCAGGTACTTCAGAGAGACTGGTAGCCACGACAGAGCACATTTGCGAACCTATGACGTTAGACTTGATGCGAAATGGACCCATAGTAGATCTGACGCCATTCCGACAAAAGACGTTGAGTGCATGCGAACTAGAAACGTTCAATGTATACACAATGACGTAACTACAGATGCGCGAAACACCAAGAGAGCAAATTTCCATTTGCGTGAGTTCAGTGACAAGGCTAAAAGCGATAGATTTGACATTCAGACTTCGCATAGTCAACGCCACAGTGACACTGACATGATACGAAACGTATCGAGAAGTTTGAAACTGTTAGACAGGGTAGAGACCAGTCATACAGAAACTGACACTACCAAAAACATTTTAAACTTGACAAGTACTTTGGAGAGTTTTGAAAGAGATCATGACGATAAAACACTTCAAGGACGTACTTACCGGACGAGAGATGAAAAGTCTAAACTTGACATGCAATATATTGCACCTCACAGTGACATTCTGACGAACAGAGTAAGAAAGAAAGAATACAGTTGTCATGCCGTAGACATGTTGACACGCATGGACGATGACGTGTATTGGGGTTGGGACAGAACTACGAAGATTGTGCAGGGCAGGATAGTGCAACAGTAGAAATGATGATTTGACACTTCTTTGAATTTTCATTATTTTCTTGTTGTACCGTAGTTGGTGGTTGTTACTGTAAATATGTTGGACATTTCATAAAAACTTGGGACAAGCTATGACACTGATTGAATTGTGTTAGTGTTGTAACTCTGAATATGACAGGTGGACTGATAGATAGTTCATTAGAGTTGGTAATTCATAAACTCTGATATTTGGTTGATACAGGAAATCAATATCTGGAACTTTTCATAACCTGCATATTGATAGTGTTGTTCATTGGAAGTCAATTTTTTTGATCACACTATTGTTGGATACGTATTCAGTGGAATTGGTTGATGTTGGATTTCTATTCTGAATAATCTGGTTAGATCAAACTAGGTTGTGTGTGAACTATTGATTATTGGGACAGATAGTGAGAATTTCAGAACATGTTATTCCATTGGATGGATGTCTATTAAATTAGACTGGACCTTTTCTTAAATCATTTTTTATTTGATTTTTCTTAAATCATTTTCTTTGATTTCCGAGGAGAGAAATATTGTATGAGAGTGCCGTTAATCTAGAGTTGATTTCTCTGCCGCGTTACATTATTTCTGGTTATGTTGAAATTTTTTAATTGTAAATTTTTTCTTCATTGTGGACTTCTACATTTTATCATACATAATTTGTAGGAGGCATTTTATCTTTGGTAAGATAAACGCCTCAAAAGCAAGGGGGTGTCACAGTCTGATAAAAATGTCCGACTTGGTGACCCACTAGCCTTGTTTACTTCAAATTCGAATATTTGAAACCCTTGACTCCTTTGTTCAAAGCTTCCTTTTTCGGGATGCTTCTAGAACAGGTCAAGATGTTATGTAACTTTAGGACCATTGTCCAGTTCTCGAACCTACTACATGCTTCGCGAACAGTCACGTGATACGCAATATGCTTTTCTATAAATATGACCACGCGCTTCCGCTCCCTCACTTCGGGCACACATTAGCTATTTCCATCAGCTAGCTCGAGTCAGGAGGCCGCCGACAGCCGTAGAGAATCAAGGTACCCTTCGACTTCTCATAAAAGGTATCATTTTATCTAATAGTATTTTGCATATATATTGTTTAAGTATGTATTTGTGCTATGTATTATATGATTTCCATATATGCTTGAGCATGGTTCAGAGAAATAGCTGAAAACCTATAAGTTACGGAATATAAATTTATTGTAACTCTTTTTCCATTTTGTACTTTAATTTATATTGTTTTAATTCACTAAGAGCCAGAATGCTGCGCTCGATATGAATTCTTCATGTAATTCAATTATTGCGTGTAATTTTAATTGTAAATTGTGAAGCGCTCTGTTAGTTGAATTACCCCTTGTATGAACATTAATTTAACGATGTAACTATTTTATTGCTTCATACGTCATGATTGTTAAATGGAACACATGTGAGACGATTATATTTTTTCTAAATCTAATTGTAAACGACACGAGGTCGAAAACTCTTTACTCAGCGCATTTAACTGAGCCATGCCTAAGTAGGACGTGTTAGGTTGAGAATTATATCCAAACACGTTGCATCCACAGGTCGGCTCGTGTTTCACCCATGCCTCACCTTGCTTAAGCTTATTTGTATAAGCTGGTTGAATTCTATGGGAGAATTCTGCTCTGAAGGCCATGCCACTAAAATTCCAAGTCCCTAGCTACTAAAAGAGGAGCACCATTCCTTATGTACCACGTGCGTCGCTAGAGGGAGACTGTGGGAACAGACCGGCAATGACTGAGCATGAGACCAGGCTTACACAAAGATATAGCTAAGTGCAAATTCGGGATACAGATCTCAAATGAACATTTACAGGCAATTTAAAGTGCTAACAATAATCGGGCTTGTGCGCGTAAAGACAGAGTAAGACTATTCGCGTTCGTATTGATCATTGTTAACTTGTTAAACCTTATTAAATCTTAATTTTCTTTGTTAATACCTCTTGGTAGTTGATTTATATGCATGATAGACCAATAGGAATATTCTTAGATTAAATGGGGGCGAATGAGCAGGATGTTGAAATGAATGCATATTAATTTAGAGGGATTTAACGGTTTTTAATCTAGCTAAAGTTCGCAGTTTATTAGCTTGTAAATTTGTCGTCTGAACTACAAGACACACTTTTAATTAGTCAAGTAATAAACTGAGCAACCAGTCTGCATAGAATATGAGAGAAAGAATTAATTATATTTAAAGTCTTTAATTATTCTAGGCAGGGTCTTTAAATAAATACTGGAAACGTAACACGGGTCCTACCGTGTTTGTTTGTTTCTTCTTCCGTCAAAAGTGCATTGAGTTGTGCGGACCAGCCCCATGTTTACGTCACACGTGCTTGCGTGTAGACGTTTTATTGCACGTAGTGGTGGACGTTATCAATATCTTTGTCTCGCTTTTGTGCACTATTCGCCCACCAACATCCCAACCAATCCGTTTCACTGACAGTCATCCAGACGTGATTCCACACCCTTGTAGGACCCAGCTTCCTGTAATGAATATCTTCAAGCCCTCCATTATAAGATCCCTTTCAGAAGTCTGATTACAGCAGCAGCGTTAAGGAGAAAATAGGAGCAAAAGAAACAAATAAATAATCAGAAAAGTAATTCTAAAGTTATGAGTTTGACGCTTTTATGGCTTATAAGCCTTATATTATTTGGTTTTATTTTGTATGAACATTGAATGGATGAACGGAAAAGTTGTAGGTTGGTAGCTAAGTAGGATTACAAGCTTATAGATAGGATTGTAATCAGAAGATAACAGGTGAATAGCTAGATAAATATTTGTTTGTTTGGTAAGACACACACACACACACACACACACACACACACACACACACACACACACACACACACACACACGCACACACACACACACACAGAAAGATGGACAAGAGATTGGGTGTTTCTCGACGAGTGATATATGTTTTTGTTTGGTAAGAGAGAGACAGAAAGATGGACAAGACATTGTTCAGAAAAGAGATTGGATGTTTCTCGACGAGTGATATATGTTTTTGTTTGGTAAGAGAGAGACAGAAAGATGGACAAGACATTGTTCAGAAAAGAGATTGGATGTGTCTCGACGGGGGTGTTATATGTTTTTGTTTGGTAAGAGAGAGACAGAAAGATGGACAAGACATTGTTCAGAAAAGAGATTGGATGTTTCTCGACGGGGGTGTTATATGTTTTCGGTATAGATGTACGAGAGGATAGGGGTAGATGAGTAATTATAAAAGTATTCTGCTTCTGAGCGCCAAACGTAAAGGATGATGACGATTAAATACCACAATAGGATGAATAATTCAGAAGATACAGTGTGCAGGTTCTGTCATAACGATCGTTTATTTTATTATAAACACCGTCTATCGGCTGGCGGGACCAGGGCAGCAAGCAGGAAATTTTAAAAAAACCAACAGGATAGCAAATCTAAAGTACACAAAGTCTTTGACAATACACAATACATAAAATGTACCCATGCACCAATTTCCAAATCCTTCACTTAAAAAAACAACACTGAAATTAATAATTCTTCCTATCCATAATCTCTAGCAAATACAAATTTTCACCTACTCTATGCAACCCCCTCCCAGACCCCTTCCTTATTTTTCTCTATTTCCACGTTGTACACTGTTTCATTACTTGGTTGTAATACGATCCTAACTTTAACCTAAGTTGTCTGTCCATATGGCCTGAGACTTGGCGTGTAACGACTATCTGTCTCCCATTACTCGGTCTGTGGCTCCCTCTCCAACCATGTTTCTGCCAAGGGTATTTAAGACTGTATCTTATAGTGTGTGTGTTTGTGGGGTGGGTGGGTGGTCAAGTGGTGTTTGAGATGGTGGTGGTAGTGATGGTAGGGGGGGGGAACTAATGTTGCTGGCATATGCGGTTCGTGTTGATAACGTAGTGTCGCCATATCGTCGCAAGGTTAACACGAGCGGACTGACCAGAGTACTAGATAGTGACCAGAGTTTTTGGTAGAGATCAGATAGTGATAGTGACCAGAGTACTAGATAGTGACCGGAGTTCTCTTTAGTGACCAGAGTACTAGATAGTGACCAAGTTCTATACAGAGACCAAAGTTCTGGATAGTCAGAATTCTGGATAGTTTCCAGAGTACTAGATAATGACCAGAGTACTAGATAGTGGCCAGGATACTAGACAGTGACCAGCGCCCACCATTATAAACCTTAACTCAAACAATGCAACTTTCGCCGCAAAGGGGGCATCCACAACAGATACTCTGGTTAAAGACAGAAGGAATATAATCAATACACCTATCACAGGCACCACCTATCTCACTACAAACAAACAAAGGCTTAACAAAAACTCCACACACTGTGCCACAGCCCAACAGGCGTAGAGTCAAAAGAAAACTAAAAGCATTAAGTCCATAGAAATCGGGTACAACGTAGATTCGCACAAGGACATATAATTGTATTATTTTCTTGAACACTCTGAGTGGGTGCGGGATAAAAATCTCACTGACCGAGATAGTGTTTGAATGAATGATCTGCATTTCATGACGGCACACGTACCCCTCCGTCACTAAGTCAGCGAACTAAACTGCTCTCAGCATGCGAAACACTAACTAACCATAGACAACTCTTCCTCATTTGTTAGACACTTAGACATTAGGCCGTCTCTAAACTGCAATTTATTTTTTCAACTCTGTGGCTCTTGAGGTACCAGTCTTCACATTTATTTGTCTAAAAGAAAAAAGAAATGCTGATTTCCTCATGACCTACCTGAAACTGACTAACCCTCCTAAGTTTCTAAGTTTCCTATTTAATTATCTGAAACTCGTTTCAAACACCCCTCTTTATTTTTCTGAAACTGATTGACCCGTTACAAAGTTTCCGCTTTATATGCATGAAACTGACTAATCCAGACAAAGATTTCTCATTATTTGCTTGAAACTGGCTAACCTGTTACAGCGTTTCCTCTTTATTTGTCCGGCACTGACATATTTTTTCCGGACTTTCCCTTTATCTTTGGTGTCGGATTTCTTCTTTATTTGTCTGACACTGACCCGTCCTTTGCCGGACATCTTTATTTGCCTGACACTGACACATCCTTTGTCGTATGTGTCTTCTTATTTGATTGACACTGACACCTCCTTTGTTGGGCTCTTCTTGCATTGATACGTCATTTGTCGGAATTCTTCTTGATTTGACCTGCACTGACACGTCATTAGTCGGACGTAATCTCCTGACACTTCCCTTATATTTGCCTTGCATTGACACGTCTGTAGTCGGGCGTCTTCTTATTTGCCTTGCAATGACACCTTTGTCAAGCGTCTTCCTTATTTGTCTGGCACTGACACGTCCTTTACCGGACTTCTCCTTTATTTACAAACGTTCAGACTAATCTACCACCCGAAAAGGAAGGAAGGAAAGAAAAAGAAACCAACTACTCAGGTGTTATTTTCTTTATTTGTCTATATTGGCACAACATTCTTGTTGTTGCTGTTGTTTTTCTTTTTGGTGGTGGTGGGATATCTTTCCTTTTTCCAATGAGAGTAGCGTACATAATGTGTTTCAAATTCTTGTTATTACACTGAACCTCAACCATGGAAAGACGTAGCTTTAGAAATCCTGCGAGGAAGCCGAGAAAAATGCGTTTATTTATTGATGTAAGAACACTCCTGGAGGTGGGAATGCTGTAAGGAAGCTGGAGGGTTGCCAGGAAATAGATTTGGTGTGTTGTCCCAGTTCTAGAAAGAAGCTCGATCATACCTCTCTCTCTTTCTCACTCTCTCTGAAACGCGGTGGGAACATTTGTAGGCTGTTAGTCGCTTATGTGGTATTGCTATCACTATTACTTCATTGCTTATGTCTGCGTCTTTCCACGTCTCTGTTGTCTCATGCGTCTGTCCCTCTCCTTGAGTCTCTTGTGTCTTTGTGCGTCTCTATTCGTCATGGGTCTGTACGTCTTATGTGTCTTTCCACGTCTCTATTGTCTCATGCGTCTGTCCCTCTCCTTGTTGTCTCGTGTGTCTTTGCACGTATCCTTCATGTCATGTATCTGTCCCTCTCCTTGCGTCTCATGTGTCTTTGTACATCTCTGTTCATTTCATGTGTCTTTTGCGTCTCAGGCGTCTCTGCATGTCACGTGTCTCTTTTCGACTCATATCCATGTACGTCTCCAACTCTGTGCGTCTGTGTATTTTATATTCATATCTGCATGTGCATACGTCACTTGTAAAATGGTGTAGAATTGTGAACATATTTCGTGTATAATAATTTTAAAGTTCTTCTATTAAGTAGTCTTAACTTAGATTTGATATATTCTTTATTAAACTTAAATAAGTTTTGAGAAAATCCGTAGTACAATAAGTGTGGCATGTATACGTGAAATGCAGAAGAAGAGAAAGACGAGAAAAGAGTGAAATCTTGTTTTAATTAATTCCTCCATCGCTTCCTAGAAAATGATCTTCCAGTCACCTGCGCCCCACTTTCAATAAACAGATACAAAAAACACGCACATTGTAATGACGTGTCACAAACGTCCAGCCTATACTAAAACATATAGTACAATCTAGCTAAACGTCTAACTCTAGCCTATACTAAAACATATAGTACAATCTACCTCCCAAGCCTCTCAAATCCTCTTTGTGACTGAAGTCTCTGTGACATATATGGACGTGACCGGAAAAAAAAAAGAAGTCAATGATCAGTTTGATAGGGAATTTAATAAACAAAACAATAGATTACAATGAAGTAGAAATAAAACAAGATAAAAAGTCCAGATGGATTAGAATAATAATGAAACTCGTTGTCAAAATAAAAGAGAAAATGTTTTAGTGCACACGAATAAGCAAGTATAGAACGAGCGATGTCTTTCCGAGTTATCTTTCTTTCAAAATTATCTCCCCCTGAAACAAAGCACGTCCGCGGCTATTAAGTGATGGCGTTTCGTTGTCAGTTGGTCCTAGCAAAAAGGATGTGTGGTTTGGCGTCCGCGTGCTGAACAAGTAGATATATCGGTTGAATGGAGGTCTCTCACAAAATGTCAGTCTGGAGAGAATAATAGAACTTTTCCTTTTAGACACCGCATAATATTAAGTGACGTCATGTTCACCCATTCAGACAAACTTATAGTCGAGAGAAAAGTGATACAGAATTTCCACACCCTCATTCAGATAATTTAACTAACATACATTAATACAGATATATAAACGATAGCTGCGTAAATAAACTGTAAAATTAGGAAAAAATTACTTTTAACAAATAGCTGGAGAAACCACGATACTGACCTTGGCTGGCAATAACTGAATTATAAAAAAGTCAGATTTCCCAATTGTCCACAAACTTATAATTTTATTCAATCTGGGAAATATTACTTATCGAGGTAGGAGAGGCTAAGTGTGTGTTGGGGGGGGGTGGTCCAAGGCAGTTTAATTTTAGTTTCCCTCCTGACTTTACACCTATTTAAACTTTCTGACCTCTTTTGCCCAGATTTCCCTAACCCTGGGTGATACTATTCATATCCGGTTCTAGCGTTCGTCGGCCAAGGACCACGATCCTCTTTTGTGGACTGTTACGGACTTTAGGTCCACTTGTAGCAGCCAAGTGGTGACAAGTTAGACTAGAGATTACATTACGGAAGGAGTTGGGAAACCCAAGGCTGAGTTAATTAGCATATCACTACATGTTCAACATCACTACTCTTATAATGATTTAAAGTGATAAAGATTGAGCTGTTGTTATTATTTAAATTATTGTTATCAAAGTTTAAAGTATTATGGTGAGTTTAGATTTCTTTATCACTTATAGTTTTAATAAAATCGTGAGAAAGTAGGCCAACATGCCACAATAACCATAACTAAGATTTGAGAAATTCCATATTAAAGTTAACTTAACTAAGATTTGAGAAATTCCATATTAAAGTTAACTTAACTAATATTTGAGCTACACAGTATCAAAGTAAGCTTAACTAAAATTCGAGAAATTCTGTATCACTTTAAATAATCTTAACTAATTTTATTTCAGAACTTCTGTATCAGAGTAAGCTTAACTAAGATTCGAGAAATTCTGCTGTAATTTTAACTTAACTAAGAATGAAAAGTTCCGTACTAAACTTAAATAAATTTAAGAATTTCTATATAAGTAAACTTAATTCGATTTGATAAATTTTGTTTCTAAGTAATCTTAGCAAGTGTTGGAAAAGTTCTGTATTTACGTAAAAGTAATTTAAGAAAGTAAACTTCATTACAATTTAAGATATTCTATATCTAGGCAAACTTAATTTTGATTGAAGAAATTCTGTAATTTTGGTTCACTTGACCAACAATTTACAACACTTCATTGACTGGTTTATTATTAAACTGAAATAATTTGATTGTTGTGCCAATCATCTCGGGGGGTGGTAACCTACTTAATTGACGAAATTTTTTGTGGTCAGTATTTTGCTATTGTTTCTTATTAATATACCAACGGAAAGAATATAATAGTTAAAAGAAATAATTTTAATTTTGCAAAATTAAAAAACAATGCTTTATTTTTGTTGTCGAGATTATATACAATTTATATTTGACTTATATATCTTTCTCGCGAAATGTAAAATGTTACATGTGGTTAAGGCAGCAGATCTATATTCTGTTGTTATTTTGCATCTTAAATACGGTATTTAGTCTACAAGTCACAAAGAATGTGCTTCAGTGGTCATGTGACCAAATGCGTGTCGATGTGATTAATTTTTTTAAAATTATTTTTACAACCCGATTGACAATATCACTGGATGTTAGTTGTTACCCATTGGACAGATGTGGGTCATCTTAATATTGTCTTTGTTTCAGTCTCATCAATTGAATTTTAATAAAAGCTGATGATTGGGTTATTCTGCGCACATTTCTCTTTCTCTCTACTCCCTCTCTCTCTCTCTCTCTCTCTCTCTCTCTCTCTCTCACACACACACACACACACACACACACACACACGCTCTCTCACGTGTGTTTCTAGAAGTCATTTGCTTGTTATTTGTTTCTCTGAGTTAACCCAAAGTTTGTTAACCTATCCCGATCTGTCTTATAGATTTTTTTGTGTCTTGTGAGAGACTGATGGTGTGTGGGGGGGGGGAACTGGCGCTTTCTTATCAGATTCAAGGGCGTCTCTGGGAAACGGCAGTAAAACGATTTTCAAGATGTGTCCTTGATTAGTGCGATGAGCGATCTATCAAGCTTACTAATATTCGTGTTTTCTTCGTCCGGGAAGCGACTTTTTGTTTGTTTTGGATTGACCGAAAGTGAGTGTCATCATCCACTAAAGTTTGCCTAGTTTAATTTGTCCTTGTATCTGTATATATATATATCCCTTTTTTTAAATCTCTATTGATGTGTACATTTCCGAATGGTCGCATTGACACTTATTTCATCCATCCGCTTCCGCACCGCACTATTTCCGTCAGCTTATAAGTCTCTAGCTACTGCACGCGTTATGGCAGTATTTCCGTCAGCTTATATAGTCTCTAGCTACTGCACGCGTTATGGCAGTAGTAGTAGTAGAAGTAGTACCGCTATCTATGTCCCGTAGGAATTGCTGCAAAACTTTTCATCTTGGCGATGTTTTCAGTTTTGGGGGGATTTCTGTGGGGCCTTCCTCCTTTCACTGGTATTCAAGGAGGGTGGGGTGGGGTGTTCTTGCGTTGTTTGGTTTGTGTGTTGTATTTCCATGTCTGCTCGTTGTCACGACTGTTGTTGGTGTGTTTAGTATTTCCGTCAGCTTATATAGTCTCTAGATACTGCACGCGTTATGGCAGTTAAACTGATATTTACTCCGCCACAACACCATTTGCTTACTTCTTTCAATGTGTATTCTTCTCCTCACTTCCTTTTCTTTAAATGTGTTCAAATGCCATGGTAACATGACGTGTTAAATATCTTATTCATTTTCTTCATATCCTTTCTTTCTTTAAGTATGTTTAAACAGACGTATAAAATATCTTATTGTTTTTCTCCACTCCCTTCTTTTCTTTTAAAAGTGTTTAAATGCCGCGTTAAAATAACGTATTTTTTCACTCAATTTCGGTGAAGTTTATAATTCGCCGAGAACTTCCTGATTGTGGGCGTTATAAGATGGATTGGAATTCCTGCGCTGCTCTGTTCTAATTCGAGCGCCATGATGAGTATTTATTTATCTGTCCCTTTTTTTGTCTTTTTTCTTCTTCAGTTTTTCAGCTCTTATTATGTGCGTCTTTTTTTAATTTATTTTTTGCGGGGGATGTATTTGTTCATTCATCTTTACCTTCTTTCTGCTGTGGCGGTAACACGATCCGTGATCGCTTGACTCGTACCAAGGCAATTAAAGAAAAGTTTCACGTAGGTTTTGTTTCCATGGAAACTGAGGGAGAGAGAGAGAAAAATGTGCTTTAGGTTCAACCTTTGCGCAGTATATAGTTGTGTTGCCTTGGTAACTTGACAATTATGCACTGAAATGTGTCTGCAGTAAATTATTTATCACTAAGGAGTGAGAATACATGCTGGAGGGAAGTTTTGTGGGCACTCGGCATGAGTTCGTGGGGAAAAAATAATTCTTTGGAAACCGATGTAAGTTTCTTTCTTTCTTTCATCCTTTATGTCTGTCTTTCTTTCCCTCTCTCTCTCTCTCTCTCTCTCTCTCTCTCTCTCTCTCGATTATTGTTGCCTGTCATTCTTTCTTTCCTTCTTTTTATCTGCCACTTTTTTTTCTGTGTCTGCTCCCGTCAATCGTTCTTGCCTTCCTTTTTCTTTTCTTCCTTGTATAATTCCCCCTTCCTTTGTCCGTGTGTTAATCAAAGAGTGTTGTATGTGTTGTCTGTGTGTTAATCAAAGAGTGTTGTATGTGTTGTCTGTGTGTTAATCAAAGAGTGTTGTATGTGTTGTCTGTGTGTTAATCAAAGAGTGTTGTATGTGTTGTCTGTGTGTTAATCAAAGAGTATTGTATCTGTTGTCTGTGTGTTAATCAAAGAGTGTTGTATGTGTTGTCTGTGTATTAATCAAAGAGTGTTGTATGTTTTGTCTGTGTGTTAATCAAAGAGTGTTGTATGTGTTGTCTGTGTGTTAATCATAGAGTGTTGTATGTTTTGTCTGTGTGTTAAATCAAAGAGTATTGTATCTGTTGTCTGTGTGTTAATCAAAGAGTGTTGTATGTGTCGTCTCGTGTTTTTGCCTGACTTTAAAGCACTAACTACGGGTCCACAGATTAACTATAAATATTGCCAAAAATATATACCTATATTGATTAGAAGAAGGGTTGACGTGGAGTAATTACACCAAAGAATTATTTTAAAACTTAAGATTCAAGTGAATTTATATAAAAACAAAAATGTTTAAATCTAAAAATGACCTAACTCACGCACATACGTACATACACGCAGTACGTTACTAGTACAACTAGCTTTTGACTAATTATCAGGCATGTTGGTTATCAGCAATTTCACGGAATTTCGTAGTTGTGCAAATGCATATCTCTGGTTCACCCAACCCCATCCCCCCAAAAAAAAAAATTTAAAAAAATCCGCTCAAAAGAATAGAGTAAAGAGTCTGTGAAAGAAAAGCCGCAAGCTTCTTATTTGGCAGCTTGTTCTTATTTGGTTCGGATATACAAAGAGTCAGTTCTTCAATTATAACTCGCTTCGGTACATTGAACCGCCATTTTTTGTATTTGTTGCTTGCCAAGACAAGTTTCTCCCCTACACGGCGACAAACACATCTCATGGCCAGTTTAGGTAAACTGGTGTTGTATGAACCAAAAGTATATATATCAGTTAATTTTTTTTAAGATGGAACATACTTTAAAATATTTATAAAATTTCGTAGGGAAAACAGGTTACTTTGGAGTAGACCAACTGTGTGGAAGTATTTAATACTGAATGAAAGAAAGACAATTTATGTATTGACTGCTCGACAAACATACTTCTAAAGGAAGACAACATATATATATATTGACTGTTTGACAACATATATATATATATTGACTGCTTGACAAACATACTTCTAAAGGAAGACAACATATTTATATATATTGACTGTTTGACAACATATATATATATATATTGACTGCTTGACAAACATACTTCTAAAGGAAGACAAAATATGTATAGTATATATATTGACTGCTTGACAACATATATGTAATTGACTGCTCGACAGACATACTTCGATGTACAACACATCCCGCCATAATGTGCGTCCAACAATCGGATCACCACCCAACATGTTCGCGAAACCAGCACCTTTAACCTCGTTGCAAAGTATGCAAGCCATTAGCTCACACGTGGTATTTTTCTAATTATTTAGGTCAAGTGCGTACCGTCTCAGCTGCAGTTGAACGTCACCTTTCAAGTCTGCTTTCACCGACTTCGCCGAAAACCAGTAGCGTCTTCTAACTTTGTGTTATTCTTCCTTTCCTCCCTTTCGCCCCCCCCCCCCCCACCTCTCCCCGATACACGCTTTTTTCCTCTCGTAAATTTTCTTGTTGTTGTTCAGAGTTATTTTCGCGTGGTATCAGTAAAACACTAGTTTGCTTCGCTTCTGACGAAACAAACGAAGCTATTTGCCAGAAAGTTTACACTTTGGCCTAGTTTGACAAACTTTCCGTTGCTAATAATCTATATTTATTATGTTTATAGTAAAGAAAGTGAATCGGCTCGGACGTGTTCAGAACATTTGTCGACATGATTGCTATAATGTTCTAAATGTATAAAAAAAAATGAGCAGAAAGATAAAACTTAGTATATTAAGAAATTGCATGACAAATTTTCAAGTACACATTTAATGTGTACAGCAGTAGTACTATACTTATTGTAAACACGGCAAGTGACGTGTACAGTAATATGTATTTTAAACACGGCTGAGGCAGACAGAAGACCGAGCCAGCTTTTTCAGAATTATTTTGATGACAAGTTTACGAAATATTAACGAACTCGAAGTGAGAAAGGGAATATGCTTAATGCATTTCTTGGCAGTCTAGAAAAAATTCCATGCAGGTAAGGCTTTACAGCTGAGACGTGCTTTGATCGTGCTTTTGAAATACACACACACACACACACACACACACACACACACACACACACACACACACACGGGCACACCTTTTAACTAGAGTGGTGCTTTGTTTTGGGATTATATTACCCGTGAACTCGATCCACTTTTCAGAGCGTGGTGGCATTGTGAAGGAAAAAATAGTTCGTTGTGGCAGATTGTGGTGGTTTTATGTTCCTAAATCTGTTAGATTAGATCTTTCAGATGGTACGAGCTTGCCGCAGATGAGTTGTTAAAGTCCGCTAAATATTTAATGTTTGCTTAATAGTACATTGTTGTGCATTTTTCATCAATAAAAATGTTTGTATTTTAGACAGTTCTAAATGTGATAGTTGTTTGGTTAATTGTTGGACCTGAGGCAGCCACAGTAGATTGTGGTCGAATGGTTAAAATCTAGACCTGAGGCAGCCACAGTGGATTGTTGGTTAAATGCAGGACCTGAGGCAATCACAGTAGATGTGGTCGATTGGTTAAATACTTGATCTAAGACAGCCACGGTAGATTACGGTCGATTGGTTAAATACTAGATATACGACTGCCACAGTAGATTGTGGTCTGTTGTTTAAATACTAGACCTGGGGCGATCACAGTAGATTTTAGTGGATTGATTAAATTCTTGATCAAAGGCAGCTACTGTAGATTGTGGTCGATTGATTAAATACTAGACCTGGGGCAGACACAGTAGATTGCAGTAGATTAGACTGCCCATTGTTGTGTTGATAACTTGCTTAATAATTTTAAGTGCCAAGACAGTGGTGTCTTCTTGCTTTTGTTTCTCCCCATCCCCACCATCTCTCTCTCTCTCTCTCTCTCTCTCTCTCTCTCTCTCTCACTCGTACCATTTGCCACACAGCGAGCCCAGCCGTTTCGTATTTTGACGTTGTGTATCACGTGGCCGGTGACGTCAAAGGCGTATCATCAGCAAAGTTATTACTTGTAGTGTATTTAACACACGGTAGAAGATAATTAAATTAATGTACCTGTACCTGTGGCCCGAGAATTGAACCAAGAAACAACAATAACCGTTCAGGGCCTGGATGACAATAATTATAATTGACTGTTGGTGCGGACAGATTGCGTATGGTTTCAAAGCTGTTGATTAAAATGCAACAGGATTACATTTTAAAGGATTTAAATTAGAGTTTGAATAGTGTATTTATAAAGTTAAAGTGAAATTCATTGGGAAGGATTTATACATTGGGATTTGAATAAAATTAATGCATAAAGTTAAATTAATTGTGATGGATTTACTTTCAAATGCCGTTCATTGACAGTGCATTGAAAGTCGTTCTACTGACGAATGAAATGAAAGTTCGCTATGAAAGGTATTTAAATTCACCGTAATTTACGAAAGCGTAATTTAAAAGAGTTGCTTAGTCATCGTAGGGAATTTAATTACAGTTGAAATATAAGTACTTTAATAAATGTTTCCAGAAGAGCATCAGTTAACATTCGGTAGAATTCCATCTAGTCAAAGTCAGAAATAGCATGAATATTTTTATGCAGGCTGTCAGTACAGCTGAAAAAAAGTAATTTTTACAAGTGTCCTTTGACGCTTTTTACAAGTGTCCTTGAAGCTTTTTACAAGTGTCCTTTGAAACTTTTTACAAGTGTCCTTTGAAACTTTTTACAAGTGTCTATTGAAACTTTTTACAAGTGTCCTTTGAAACTTTTTACAAGTGTCCTTTGAAACTTTTTACAAGTGTCCTTGAAACTTTTTACAATTGTTTATTGAAGTGCAACAGTTAGCATTCAGTAGGAGTCAATGAAATTGCATGCATTTCTACAAGATTTGATTTGAATATCTCACATTTTATACGGCAGTAACGACGTATTTTTCTCGGAAGTACGCCTCCAAGGAGAGACTTGAGTACGGTCTCGCGAAATGCACGCAAGAATCGCACAGCGACATCGTACGTTATCGTTTCGCGGAGTGTTGTTCCATAAAGGAAAGTAGTTAAGCGGTACTTTTGTGTGTAAGTCTGAGAAAAAGCATTCCTGTATGTTTCTCTGCTCGACACGCATACACACTAGCGCACATTCGCACACTCGCGCACGCACATATATACCTACAACTCGTTTTCTCATCTCTTCTCCTCTCCTCCCAAGCTCTCTCTCTCTCACTCTCCCTGACTGCCTAATCTTTTATCTCCCTCTCCCCTCTCTCTCTCTCTCTCTCTCTCTCTCACTTTCTCTTTCTTTCGTTCTCTCTATCTTCTTCTTCTTTCGTCTTTTTTCTCTACCACAACTCCCTTTCTGTGTGTTTGACAGTTTCACATCATCCTCTTTGCCTTTCTCTTCTCTTCTTACTGAATGTCGATACTTAAGCTCAACATATTGTACAATTCCGACAGCTCTTCCCACCCAGGAGAGTTTCTTTTTAGAGGATTTCCACTCGCCACCCCCAACCCTTAACCCTATTAACTTAACCCTGAACCAGAAACAAATTGTCCAATTTGGATCAGCACATTCTACCAATATTTTATTTTTAATACGAATTTTGATATCATTCATACGAATTTTAATTATTATTCGCAAGTTCACTTTAACACGATTGCCCAGAAGTTAATAATAGCTTTTGGCGGACTGCCTTTTGTACAGTTTATGATGATGATGACAATTTTAGTTTGAGATCTGTTCGGGCTTTAATAGCTTTTGGCGGACTGCCTTTTGTACAGTTTATGATGATGATGACAATTTTAGTTTGAGATCTGTTTGGGCTTTAATAGCTTTCTAACTTCAGAATGAGAAATCAGGGAATATGGGAGCTTCAAAGATTTTTTAATTTGCTTTTATTTTACACCTTCGCTTTTCTTCACTCCCCTCTAGGTACATCCCCCCCATCCCCAACTTTCATTTCCATTGCGTTCGAACCCTTGATGTCGTACGGTTTCTGCGAGCAACAGCTTACCGACCGATCGGAGAGTGCCTAGCAGAATCCTGCACATCTTGGCGCACAAAACATAACTCTTTCTCTAAGGTCGTGTAGATTCTAGCAGCCTGCATTCAGCTGTCCAACGAATTGGATATGGTGGTGACGTCGTGTGATGTGTGATTTGTAAGGACTGCCCTACTACTTTGTGGGGGGGGGGGGATATCCGAAGCATTGGGTCGTGTGAGCTCTGCTTTAGGTTTGGAATTGTACTGCATACCCGTGCAGACATACTTTCATCATGCATGGATAGTAAGGTGTCCCTTAGCATGGTTGTAATTGAGTGTGTGGATAGTAAGATGTCCGTTAGCATGGTTGTGGTTGAGTGTGTGGATAGTAAGGTGTCCCTTAGCATGGATGTAATTGAGTGTGTGAATAGTAAGATGTCCCTTAGCATGGTTGTGGTTGGTTGATATACCTGGTGTGAGAGGGACAGAGAAAAATAAAAGTATTATATGCGGCAGGTGTTTGGGTTGGGTTTTTTTTCCTCCTGTGAAACATTGTAGTAAAGATTTATCATTGCGATGTTATCCTTCGCCTGAAGACAGTTCTGAATTGTAGGAATTCTCTGGAATCGATTATTGAGAGTGGGAGGGAGGGCAGAGAGAAAAGTTTCAGATATATATGTACTTATCATTAGTTGCCTAAAGAGAATAATGTGAGTGTATAGATACAGAAAATGATAATACGGGTTTTGTTAAAACAGTAGATGTGTTTGGTTACTGTATAATAAATAATATAATCGAGCATTAATATTTTGTAATAATATCGATTGAAAAATCTGTTTCCATTGTCCACTTGTTTGATAGAAAGATAGATAGATAGATAGATAGATAGATAGATAGATAGATAGATAGATAGATATGTAGAGTTACCTCTGTGCATGAGTGTGTGTGTGAGAGAGAGAGACTGGGAGAAAGAAAGACTTAAATAGGATTTATTTTAACCCCTAGTTAAATTCCTATTTAATGAACATTTAACAATTAAATATACAATCTACTTATCACTAATTTAATTGTTATCACCTAACATAAATAAACAAATAAACAAATCAAATAAAAATGTTATAAATAAGAAATAAGTAGTCACGCTTGCAAACTGACTGACAATGTGTGTGTGTGTTATTGTGGTGGACACATGCTTGTGCTCTATTGTGTAACTGTTGTCGGTTTCTTGTGCTCTGTTAATGCCAGATTTATTTATTAGTCTGTTGTAGTAATAATGAATTTCTGATGTTGTACACTGTGTGAAACTCGGGTCACTGATTTATTAAGTCCTATTATAGATCACGCTGATTTATGTCGCTGATATATTAAACTGGATGAAGTCTACGCCACTAATATATTAAACCTTATGACGCTTACACAAGTAATATGTTAAACTATAACTTTTACATTACTACTGTATTAAGCTGTATGAAGATGAATTACTCTACGTAAAATCTAGGTCATTGAATTATTCATCTAACTTGGACTCCGTTGCGTTGTTTTTTCTTCAACACGTCAGTTATATAAGCCATACACAACACGTGCCACTGATGAATTGCACCTTATTAAATCTGTGGCATTTATGTTTTAATGATTATTAAGCTTCAGGTATGAGAATCGTAAGGGGGTGTGTGTGTGTGAAATTATAATCCACTTTGGCATTGAATATTATTCCACAGAAAATATAGGACATTAATATATTAATTTATAGAGAATGTCTATTAGTGACGTATAAAACAATATAAAATATTTTTGTTTGTTTTAAATGAAACGGATGTGTTATTTACCTATTATTATTATGCTTTATGCTTGTTGCATGGTATGGTCGGCTTAGGCGTGGCCAGCTTGGGTTGCTTTAATGTATGGCTGATTTGGGTTAATGAGAGTGTGGCCGGCAGGCAGACGAAAGATTAGTGTCCTATTCCTTGCACCACTCATGCGTCCCTGTAGTTCAGCGAGGGTGAAAGTGCGGTTTATACCACCTATCTTTCATGGCTTTGATATTCTGCCGAGATCTGTTATCAGCGTCTCTGTAAGAGGACCAAAATGGTGTGTATGCATTCATGCCGAGAGCTGCTATCAACGTCTCTGTAAGAGGACCAAAATGGTGTGTATACATTCATGCCGAGAGCTGTTATCAACATCTCTGTAAGAGGACCAAAATGGTGTGCATGCATTATTCATTCAGGTTTTACTCTATTCATGTCGAGAGCTGTTATCAAATATCTCTGTAAGAGGACCAAAGTGGAGTGTATGCATTCATCTTTATCGAGAGCAATTTTCCTTGGCATACTCTCTATAGTCTATAGCGACGACTATAATAACTAGTATGTGTGTGCGTCACATCTCTCTCGTGCATAGTGTCAGAGGTGTTGACAGCTTCTTATAATGAGGACGATTGTTCAGTACGTACACACACACACACACACACACACACATCAAATCTCTCCCAGTCACCCATGAATAGTATCAGAGCCTTTACAACGGTCACCAGGCGATCGTACAGTAAGTGCACTCGCCTCTGTCTAGTGTTGAAAGCCGTTAACGATAGAGCCCCCAGTTTCTTGTAACACAATTGACCGACTTGGGTAACTCGAAAGTAGCGGTATGGGTAATGCATTTAGAGACAGACAGAAAGGTAATGCATTAATAGATATGCATGTAATGCACCAAGAGTCAGACAGGTAATACTATATAGAGACAGGTAATGCACCAAAAGACAGGTAATACAATATAGAGACAGGTAATGCACCAAGAGACAGACAGATAATACAATATAAAGACAGGTAATGCACCAAGAGACAGACAGCTAGAGACAGATAATGGACCAAGAGACAGACAGGTAATATAATATAGAGACAAGTAATGCATCAAGAGACAGACAGGTAATATAATAAAGACAAGTAATGCATCAAGAGACAGACAGCTAATGCAGTTGCATTTCAGCTAGCGCTGGTGACCTACATAGTTGCTCCATGTTTCGTGCATCATGAAGAGATATTATATCCAGACACTTCACAAGATGACAGCTATTTGTTTGGTGTTGCTCTGCCTACAGTTTGTCGATTTCTTAGATACACATACAGTATCAAAAAAAAGTACCGGGTTACCGGTAATGCGCGTTAATGCCACTATTGATTTGCTTTTTTCGCTTTATTATCGAATTATCAGATTCTTACGATGTCAAGGCGCTTTAACCATTTTTTTCCTATTTCAGTTGGTAATGAGATTTTTGTTTTGTTTTTCTTTTCTTTATATCGGTGATATTTAAAATGTTTTAGTTTTAATTTTATATCTTTTGTCAGCCTTTTCTCTTTTTTCACGTATATGCTATGTACTCCAGTGTCATTTCGTTTTCAATTATAAATTTTCCTATGATGAATTTTATGTACACTGTTACGTTTCCAGTATTTATTTAAAGACCCTGCTTAGAATAATTAAAAGACTTTAAATATAATTAATTCTTCCTCTCATATTCTACGCAGACTGGTTGCTCAATTTATTATCTGACTAATTAAAAGTGCGTCTTGTAGTTCAGACGACAAATTTACAGACTAATAAACTGCGAACTTTTAGCTAGATTTGAAAACAGTTAAGTCCCTCTAAATTAATATGCACTCGTCATCAATCTTTCTGCTCATCCGCCCCCATTCAAATCTAAGAATTAATCTAATTGGTCTATTGTGCATAGAAATCAACTACTAAGAGGTATTAACAAAGAAAATAAGATTTAATAAAGTTTAACAAATTAACAATAAATCGAATGCAACGCGAATAGTCTTCACTCTGTCTTTACGCGCCTATGCCTGATTTTTGTCAATCTAAATTGCCAGAAAAGTGTTCCTTTGAGATCTGTACACTTGATCTTGCACTTAGCTCTATTTTTGTGTCCCTGGTCTCAACACTCAGTCATGCTGATTCGTTCCCTCAGTCCCCCTTTAACGACACACGTGGTGCATAAGGAATGATGTCCCTTTGTTAGTGGCTAGGAACTGGAATTTTTGCAGCATGGCCCTCAGAGTGGATTTCGACACGCTTACACCAATAAGCTAATGCAGGTGAGGCATGGGTGAACATGAACCATGAGCCGACCTGTGGATGCAACGTGTTTGGATATAATTCTCAACCTAACAGGTCCTACCTAGGCATGGCTCAATTAAATGCGCTGAACAAAGAGTTTCGACCTCGCGTCGCTTACAATTAAATTTTAGAAAAAATATAATCGTCTCACATGTGTTCCATTTAACAGTCATGACGTATGAAGCAATAAAATAGATACAACGTTAAATTAATGTTCATACAAGGGGTAATTCAAGCCGACAGAGCGCTTCACAATTTACAATTTAAATTACACGCAATAATTGAATTACATGAAGAATTCATATCGAGCGCAGCATTCTGGCTCTTAGTGAATTAAAACAATATAAATTAAAGTACAGAAATGGAAAAATGGTTACAATAAATTTATATTCCGTAACATATAGGGTTTCAGCTATTTCTCTGAACCATGCTCAAGTGTATATGGAAAGCATATAATACATAGCACAAATACATACTTAAACAATACATAGGCAAATACTATTAAATAAAATGATACCTTTGAGAGAAGTCGAAGGGTACCTTGATTCTCTATGGCGCCGGCTGCCTCTCACGACCCGAGTAAGCTGATGGAATTAGCTAAAATGTGCTCGAAGTGAGGGAGCGGAAGCGTGTGGGTACATATATAGAAAGGTATATTGCGTATCACGTGACTGTTCGCAAAGCATGTGGTTGGTTCGAGAACTGGACAATGGTCCTAAAGTTACATAACATCTTGACCTGTTCTAGAAGCACCTAGAAAAAGGAAGCTTGGAACAAAGGGCCAAGGGTTTCAAATATTCGAATTTGAAGTAAACAAGGCAAGTGGGTCACGAAGTCGGACAATTTTATCAGACTGTGACACCCCCTTGCTTTTGAGGCGTTTATCTTGCCAAAGATAAAATGCCTCCTACAAATTATGTATGATAAAATGTAGAAGTCCACAATGAAGAAAAATTTACACAAAAAAAATTTCGACATTCCTAGAAATAAAGTGTGCAACTATATTTCATATTTACAGGAAAGAATCCGTAGGGTTCAGTTAATTGATTAAACAACATTCTATCAGTACCGGCACTTGATGGCATCAAGCACGACTCATGTAATCTGCGCCAACATTCAAAGACCCTTTGATGTAATGAATATTTGCGTCATACTGTGTCAGAAACAAAGACCAACGCATTAAACGGCTGTTCGTAAATTGCGCCTGTCCGAGAAAGGCCAACGGCTGGTGATCGCACTCAATGACAAAGGTTTTTCCGTACAAATAGTTTTCGAACTTTTTTATGGCCCAAACTATTGCAAGACATTCCTTTTCACTGGTGGAATATTTCTGTTCAGTAGTTGTGAGTTTACGGCTTGCATATGCAACTGGGTGTTTGGTGTCATTGTGTTCTTGTAATAACACTGCTCCTAATCCTGTGTTGCTAGCATCAGTCCTTAACAAGAATGGTTTTGTCAGATCTGGCAGTTTAACAACTAAATCTGAAGTCAGTCTAGATTTCAGTGTGTCAAAAGCGTTTTGGCATGCATCAGTCCACACTACTTTTGTAGGCATATTCTTACGTGTCAAGTCAGTCAGAGGACATGCAATGGCACTAAAATCTGGTACGAATTTTCTGTAGTAGTTAGCAAGACCAAGAAAACTTCTAACTTGTGTTTTTGTTAGCGGTTGTGAAGTGTCCTTAGGTTGTGCTATCTTAGCTTCACTTGGCGACATAGTTCCATGACTCAACTTGTGTCCCAAGAAGTCTAAGGAGAATTGTGCTATTTCACACTTCGTAGGGCGGGCAGTGAGGTTGGCTTGTTTTAATCTGGCTAGCACATCTCGTAAGAGTGTTAAGTGCTCCTCCCATGTCTGGGTGCCTAGAATTAAATCATCCATGAAGTTCTCAACTCCACGTCCGTACAGTGGTTCTAACAATGACCGCATCATTTTAGAAAAAATGCTTGGAGCGTTTGAAACTCCGAAAGGCATAACTTTCCATGTGTAGTTTCCTACTGGTGTAGTGAAAGCTAGTATGTGTCGATCAGTGTCCTTGACCTTGATTTGCCAAAAACCGCGTGACAAATCTATTTTGGTATAGTAATGAGCGTTAGCTAGCTTAGTGAAGATGAGATCCGGATCAGGAAGAGGTTCGGCACAAAACTCTGTCACTTGATTGAGTTTGCGGTAGTCTACGCAAAAACGGAACGAGTTATCACGTTTTTTAATCAACACGATGGGTGATCCGTAGGCACTGTCAGTCTTCTCTATGACCCCTAGATCTAGCATAGTCTTAATCTCACGTCTAACGTCATCTATCTTAGCGTGTGGCAACGGATACGGCTTCAAACGTATCGGTTTGTTGTCAGTCAGCTTCAGTGAAAATTCTATTAAGTCTGTCAACCCTGGTTTGTCTGTCAGAGTAGATGAGAACTCATTAAGCAATTCATTCACTTCTTTTTTCTGTCTTTCTGTCAAGGCTTCATTTACCCTAACGTCTTTGACAGTTTCGTCCGTCTGTAGAGGACAGTTTGGTAAAGTACCAGTGACGCAATCAGTATCCCCCTCGTCTTCTGTAACTATCGTCGCTACGACAAAATCAGCTTGAGTGGTTTGATCCTCACGGCTTATGTACTTTTTGAGTAGGTTAACATGAAAGATTTTCTCTCTCTTTCCTGTCTGCACCTTATAGTTCAGTCCCCTTAGCTTGGCGGTAACTACAAAGGGCCCCTTCCATTTCATCTGAAGTTTGTTATGTGCTTCAGGAAGCAACAGTAACACTTTGTCATTAACTTCAAATTCTCTAGGTTTGGTGTGCTTATTGTAATATTCTGCCTGTCTAGACTGAGCTATCGTCAGGTTTTCCCGTGCTATCTTGCCTATAGTTTCAAGACGGTTTCTTAAGTCAGTGACGTATGTATAAGTTGTCTTAACTTCGTCATCTGTCTTTTCATCAGTCCAAAGTGCCTTCAAAATCATCATCGGTCCGCGTACAGTACGTCCGTAAAGTAGCTCAAATGGTGAAAACCCGGTGGAAGATTGTGGCACCTCCCTATATGCAAATAGTAGGGCAGGGATGTATCTGTCCCAGTCTTTCGGTTTATCTGTGGCGAGCTTTTTAAGTGCTGTTTTTAATGTCCCATTGTATTTTTCAATCAGACCATTTGCCTGGGGGTGGTATGGTGTGCAAGTAAGATGTTTGATGGAAAGTAAACGATTTACTTCCTTCATTACGTTGCCTATGAATTGACTCCCCTGATCCGTCAAAATTTCAGTAGGAATTCCAACACGACTCCAAAGACCGAAAAGGGCTTCGGCGACAGTTTCAGTATCAATATTTTTCAATGGTACTGCGTCGGCGAATCTTGTTGCGTAATCAATAGTGGTCAGCACGTATCGATTACCTCTCGTTGATGTGGGTATTATAGGCCCAATCAAATCCAATGCTACGCGCTTGTAGGGTTCACTGATCAGTTCAGGCTCTCCTAACGGTGCGGGTCTGATTGAATTTTTAGACTGTGTTCTCTGGCATGTGTCGCAACTTAACACGAATCTACGGATATCGGCAGTGATGTCCGGCCAATAAAACTCACTTGTAATACGACTAGTTGTTTTTTGTACACCCATGTGTGCACCAAAAAGACTCTCATGACCTAATCGTAATACGTCATTTCGTTTGGTTTGTGGAACGACTAATTGCTTCCGAAATTCGTCTCCCACTTTCGAATAGCGGTACAATAAACCCTTTTTCAGAATAATGCACGCTTTCTTATTCGAATCGTCAGTGTTGACGTCACTAACAAGTACAGCTTGTCTGCGTAACTTGTCTAGTGTTTCGTCCTCAGCTTGTAATATTTTAATCTCGCTAACTGTTGCTTTATCTACGGCTGGTGCGGCAGACATCGGTGCAGTTACAGATTTGTCTTTACTACTCGCTGCTCTGGTTACAGCGTTAACCAGTGGTGGTTCAGTTGAAGTTTGTTTTTTGCACGGCAAAACATACTTGCAACCAAGGATCACGTCATGCGGTGAGTTTTCCATAACTGCCGCTTTGACTGTTCCTTCTACAAAGTCTGAAACAATCGAGACTTCAGCTACTGGTAAAATGTCTTGTTCGCCGTTTGCAAAGGTGACAGAGATTGTCTCCCCTGTGTAGTCGGTACGGTTAACTAATGATGCATTTACAATAGCGTCTAGCTCACACCCTGTATCAAGCAAGGCGATTGTATCGTGACCGTTTGCCTGTACTGGTGTTCGATTCGACTTTTCTGTTTTAGGTGTATGACTTTCTACTGCGTAAACCTTAGCTGTTTTCTTTTCAGGACATGTTCGTGAAAAATGGCCACTATCACCACAAGTGTAACATGCAAGATTCTTTTTATCTTTCTGTTTGTCGGACTTGTTTTTAGTGTCGGGTTTAGATGTTTTATCATCACGCTCATTAGGTGCCTTCCCGTCATTTTTCTTATCCTTTCGAGTCTGCGGTTCGTTCGGTCGAGACTTGTTGTTCGCGTGTGCGTTCGAGAATTGAGAATGTGCGTCATCAAAGCGATCGGCGGCGTTGCCTATCTCCTCTAGCGTAGATTTTTCCCTTATTGCTAAGTGAATCAGTAGATCTGATTTGTACGACCCGAGAATGTGGTCTTTTATCATTTCATCCCTAAGACCTGCGTACGTCTGTGGAGTTTCGGCTAGATCTATCCATCTTTGGAACAAGTCAGCTACGCGCCGTATGTACTGTGCGTGCGTCTCTGAACTGGCTTTAGTGGCCTGTTTAAACTTACGTCGGTATGTATCTGCTGTGAGTTTGTAACGTTTCAATAATGCGGCCTTGACTGTGTCGTAATTATCTGACTCAGAATCGCTAAGCTTATTGAACTCGTTTTTCGCACTGCCCTGCAATAACCCCGATAAATTTATCGCCCAATGTTCCGCTGGAATGTTCGTTGCTCTGGCTAACTTTTCAAACGTTTTTAAATACGCGTCTATTTGATCTTTGTTCTCATCAAATGGGACCATATTTATCTTTGGAATGATATTTTCAATTCTACTGTGATTATTTCCATCGCTAGAACGCGAATCACCACTGCTTCTGCGATCACGGTTTGGATTGGTAACTTCTAGTTTCTTTACTTCCCATTCTAACCGTTTTATTTCCGCGTCTGCGGCGATGCGTTTGGCTTCTGTATCCGCTGCGATGCGTTTTGCTTCTGTGTCCGCTGCGATGCGTTTAGCCTCGGTTTCAGCTAGTCTTTCAGCCTCTAACTTCTTAGCTTCGCGGGCAGCTAACCGTTCTTCCCTTTCTATCTCTTGTCTCTCTTTTTCCGCTTTTTCCGCTTTCTCTAGCTCAGTTTTAATGTAGCTAGTCAGTTCGTCACCCTGGTATCCTATCATGATACCGGTTTCTTTCAGGTCTTCGATAACCTGTTTGCGATCCATTTTACTGTCTTAGCGCGCTGGCTACAATAAGAATGTATCTCGTGAATTGTGTGTTTTAACCGTCGGCGATAACTCCGCTTATCCCGAAAATAACTTTTAGGCTACAACCTTACAAAAATTATTTAATTTACTCAGAACACCTTCCGAAATAAATTACGCGTTAACTCTTTACACGTTTCACCTGCTTGTCACAGTGTCCGCTGTTCCAAGACTTCCGTAATGTCACGGCTCCTACCATACAACATTACACATTATATCTAGCACCCTAAATATAATAGTCCGAAGTCTGTTACTACCGATAACTCTCCTAGCTGGCGGTATAACCTTCGACTCCTCACAATGAAGTACTCAGTAACACAATACTAAATAAATCATTCAATAGCTAACATGACATATTTAACTACGCTTAAATACATCAACATTAACTAACATGCACGCTACTCTGCAAAAGAATACATGCACATGTCACAACAAAAGCAAAGAAAATCAGTGATACAAAAATCAAAAGAACAATTGGCAATTCTGTTCGTTCGTTCGTTTCTAGGTTATGATGCGCCCTATGTATAAAAATGTTACAATTTACAATTTAATACATATCAATCCCGGACGAGCCCCCACTTGTTACGTTTCCAGTATTTATTTAAAGACCCTGCTTAGAATAATTAAAAGACTTTAAATATAATTAATTCTTCCTCTCATATTCTACGCAGACTGGTTGCTCAATTTATTATCTGACTAATTAAAAGTGCGTCTTGTAGTTCAGACGACAAATTTACAGACTAATAAACTGCGAACTTTTAGCTAGATTTGAAAACAGTTAAGTCCCTCTAAATTAATATGCACTCGTCATCAATCTTTCTGCTCATCCGCCCCCATTCAAATCTAAGAATTAATCTAATTGGTCTATTGTGCATAGAAATCAACTACTAAGAGGTATTAACAAAGAAAATAAGATTTAATAAAGTTTAACAAATTAACAATAAATCGAATGCAACGCGAATAGTCTTCACTCTGTCTTTACGCGCCTATGCCTGATTTTTGTCAATCTAAATTGCCAGAAAAGTGTTCCTTTGAGATCTGTACACTTGATCTTGCACTTAGCTCTATTTTTGTGTCCCTGGTCTCAACACTCAGTCATGCTGATTCGTTCCCTCAGTCCCCCTTTAACGACACACGTGGTGCATAAGGAATGATGTCCCTTTGTTAGTGGCTAGGAACTGGAATTTTTGCAGCATGGCCCTCAGAGTGGATTTCGACACGCTTACACCAATAAGCTAATGCAGGTGAGGCATGGGTGAACATGAACCATGAGCCGACCTGTGGATGCAACGTGTTTGGATATAATTCTCAACCTAACAGGTCCTACCTAGGCATGGCTCAATTAAATGCGCTGAACAAAGAGTTTCGACCTCGCGTCGCTTACAATTAAATTTTAGAAAAAATATAATCGTCTCACATGTGTTCCATTTAACAGTCATGACGTATGAAGCAATAAAATAGATACAACGTTAAATTAATGTTCATACAAGGGGTAATTCAAGCCGACAGAGCGCTTCACAATTTACAATTTAAATTACACGCAATAATTGAATTACATGAAGAATTCATATCGAGCGCAGCATTCTGGCTCTTAGTGAATTAAAACAATATAAATTAAAGTACAGAAATGGAAAAATGGTTACAATAAATTTATATTCCGTAACATATAGGGTTTCAGCTATTTCTCTGAACCATGCTCAAGTGTATATGGAAAGCATATAATACATAGCACAAATACATACTTAAACAATACATAGGCAAATACTATTAAATAAAATGATACCTTTGAGAGAAGTCGAAGGGTACCTTGATTCTCTATGGCGCCGGCTGCCTCTCACGACCCGAGTAAGCTGATGGAATTAGCTAAAATGTGCTCGAAGTGAGGGAGCGGAAGCGTGTGGGTACATATATAGAAAGGTATATTGCGTATCACGTGACTGTTCGCAAAGCATGTGGTTGGTTCGAGAACTGGACAATGGTCCTAAAGTTACATAACATCTTGACCTGTTCTAGAAGCACCTAGAAAAAGGAAGCTTGGAACAAAGGGCCAAGGGTTTCAAATATTCGAATTTGAAGTAAACAAGGCAAGTGGGTCACGAAGTCGGACAATTTTATCAGACTGTGACATACACATAATTTCTTTTGGAATGTATAGTCACGTCATTTCTTTCGATTGATGTCACGATTTTCAGACTCATTCCTATGATGGCAATGTTATTTCTTACGGATCGAAGTAACTTTTTCTTACACATTTAATGAAATGTGTTGTCTCGTCGTTTCTTTCGGTTGAAGTCACATTTTCATTCACTTTCCTTTGATGACGTGCGAATGACCGTGTCATCGCGGCCGGCGGGTTTTTGATTTCAGCTACGAGGTGGGTGCTCATATTTCGATGAACTCAAAGAGCTCCGTATTGAGGTTCAGCATAATATCACTCAGTTCTCTCCCCTCAAACAAAGTTCTGATCCCTGGAACGTAGTGCATGCGGCTGCGAGAGGGTTACGCATAGCGTGGCGGGTGATTGCTCAGACAGAGAGTGTCGATTAGTGATAAAGTGATTTGGTTGTTGATTTAAATCCACCCTTTTTCTACGGGCTACTTTCAGGAAGTTCGATGACTGGGAGATCAAGGCGCTGACCGCTTGTGACGTGACGAGACCCAGCCCCCAACTTTCGTTCACTTTAGACATATTCTCCTGTCAGATTGGCAAGAGCGGACGCTAATTTATACAAACATTACGTCCCTTCTGACATCTCGTATGTGGCCTACGTCTCTGGGAGGCCAGGTAGTAATAATATCCCAAATCTTTAGCCAGGGTAACCACGTGACTGCCGCCTAGAGGAACCTCTCCCTGATAGCCACTGGTTACAAAGGTCTTATCACTATCATGTATAACTATTGAACACTTACAGATACGTTTCATCACTGTGATTTAATTTACTGATTCTTTCGTGTCCCCATTACTTTTTCCTTGTATAGTTTTTTCTATTCTATCCCCAAGTTCTCGAGTATTTGTTTTCTTTTATACGTTATCTTTGTTTTCGTATCTCTGTCAGGTTGGGATTGGGTGTCTCGTCATAGCTATTTGTAATCGTAATGTTTTAAATGTCTAAACGTAAAAACTCGTGACGTCATAGCCATTTGTAATCGTAATGTTTTAAATGTCTAAACGTAAAAACTCGTGACGTCATAGCCACTTGTAATCGTAATGTTTTAAATGTCTAAACGTAAAAACTCGTGACGTCATAGCCACTTGTAATCGTAATGTTTTAAATGTCTAAACGTAAAAACTTGTGGCGTCGTAGCCACTTGTAATCGTAATGTTTTAAATGTCTAAACGTAAAAACTTGTGGCGTCATAGCCACTTGTAATCGTAATGTTTTAAATGTCTAAACGTAAAAAGTCGTGACGCCTGACACCGCTGAAGTGTGGTGGACATGTGATTAACCACGTTAGGCTTTTAATTATTTTTACAACACCTTTCAAAACCCCCACGTTTGAGCCCAGTCTTTGAGCTTTTAAATCCGTTTTATTTATACATTCATTGTTTTTTGTTTTTGTTTTTACATTGATTTTTGTTTTACTTTAAATTAAGTGTTTGCGTTTGAATGTGCTTGTTTAATTAAGTATTTATTCATTTTTGACGTATTGATTTGGACAAGCACATGAAATAAATCATCCCCTCTCTCTCGTCTTTCTTTTCTCCCCCCCCCACTTTTTCCCCACTCTCTCCCCTTTTTTCTCTTCCCATTCTTTTTTCTTCTCTTTCTCCCCTTTCTCCTCTCTTCCCTGTCATTCTTTATTCCCTCCGCCCCACCTCTGTCTTTGTTTCTTCTCTCTCTCTCCCCTTTTCTCTCTCTCCCTTTTCTTTCTTCTCTCTCTCTTCCCATTCTTTTTCCTTCTCGTTATCCCCTGTCGTTCTCTCTTCTCTCCCCTTTCTTTCTCCTCACTCCCCACCACCTTTGTCTTTCTTCTCTCTCTCTCTCCCTCACTTTCATTTTTTTCTCTCTTCTCATTCTTTTTTCTTCACTTTCTCCCATGTCTTTCTGTCTTCTCTCTCCCCCTTTCTTTTTTCTCCCCCTACCTTTCTTTCTTCTCTTTCCCTTGTCTTTCAGTTTTTCTCTTTCTCCCCTGTCTTTCCTTCTCTCTCCCCATGTCTTTCTCTCTCTCTCTCTTTTCTTTTATTCCTTTTATTTTTGAAGTGATTGTTCTTTGTAGAAAACAGGCAGTTTTGTTATGTAATTTTGCCGTATAAATCTGTTGCAACACAGGAAATGTAATTATAGCAAATGGGTGGTGATTTTTAACGTGTATTTATTTTAAACTCTGCATTGTCAGTACTGAGATTGTTTTCATTTTTTTATTTTAAATATGAAAGTAAAATTGTTGTTTTATTTTGTTTTTAAAAAGACACTATTCTATAAATCTTCTCTTTCTCTTTCAATGCTCAGTATATTTTTGTTAAAGACAAATGAAAACAAACATTAATAGACAAACGCTTATCACAGTATAACTCCATTCTATCTTATATCCCATTCTCAACTTACAAAATTTATTAGCCCAACACACACATGGTAAAATAAATAGAGCATATCAAACAATGTCAAGTGTTAGCACACTGCATGTGTGCAGCTTAGTTCAAATATTTGTAGAAATAAAAATCAACTCACATAATACTACAAGTATAACATATCAATAGCGAAAATGCATGAAATATTCCAAAGTCCATTCTCCTTTAATCAGTCAGTTTTAACTCACCATCAAGGTAATGACTGCCTTTCAAAGCCGGACTTTCTCCTTTGCCATTCAGATTCAAATAATTAAATCAGAGAATAGAATTTTCTACAGCAAGTAACTTAATCTCAGCACATTGCTGATCTCGTTCTCGTAAACCAGTATCATTGGATAATAGAAAACTATACAGTTTGCATTATATGAGCAATCTAGAATATTCTTGCCATGAGTTGTTTACTTCAACTCAGACACTTTCAAAAAATAACACCATAAGGAGTGTCCAAGGTTGGGTTACTCTGACAATTTAGCAATTTATATAACAATTTAAAAATAGAGAGAGACAAATTTACTGTCACACACGGCTACATAATCACTTACAAATGCGGGAGGGGACTGCTTGTTGTCAGTTAATTTACAGTTCATTTGCTTGTAAAATCGCCGAGGTGGATGATGGCAGATTGACGACTTATTTCTGTCTCAGTTTTTGTTTATTTCGCTGACAAGTGTAACTGCTTAGAGAGAAATTAAGTTTTAAAAAGAAGAGCTACATAGGGAGGAATTGTGTGCATGTCTGCGCATTCCGATGATTTTTACCTGGGCAGCGAAATTATTTTGATTTTACTATTGGGGCACTTTGGCCCCAGCAAATATGTACATCGCTGTCTCTTAAGAGTAACAGTTAATGGAGTTTCGTGGTTCTTTTTGCAGTAATTAACTCTGGTTAATCTTATTGTATGGTTAGGTAATGAGATTAATTTTTGTAGGGCTATGTAATGGGGTTAGATTTCAACTCCATTACCTCATTGCGCGCAATTTGTCTCTAGGCCGGTAAAGTGATTACTTCTCAGAATGAATCTTGTCACGAACCCTTTAACAGCCCCTTCCTAGTGCCCAGTTTAGAGACCGATTTCCGAATGGCGCTGTTGCAGGAGAAAAACCCACAAAGGGCATCATATCTGGTGTTTTTCATGAGAGTCTCGCGAGATTTCGTTCCTCAGGAGATATGCTGTGTTTCGTGCTAATTGTTTTATTTAAAGGCTTTTTTTTTTTTAAACCAACACGTGTGGTTTCCAGATCTGTTCCGTGACTCATCATCGTCCATGACGCGTTTAAGAACGCCGAATACTTTCGCATGCCTGGGCGTAGTTCACTGTTTTCTGAGAGTAAAATTTATTTACAAGATAAATTTATTTTATTGCTTCCTTCGAGAGGTGATTTAATAGTGTTTGGCTTATGTGCGCCGCCTGATGTGTATGTGTGTACGTGCGTGCGTGTATATATGTGTGTGTGTGTGAGAATTATATGCAGGCTGATGCTGATGTGGTGTGCGTGTGTGTGTGTGAAGGTAAGTGGAGGGGTGAAACGACGTCAGTCTGTGTGAAATAGAGATAGGCACCAGAGATTGTGTGTTTATTACAATAATGTTTGTGTTTGTCACTGTAGGTGTTTGATCTGTAAATTTTATTTATATTTGTATTAATGAGGTATGAGAAATAATGAGGTAGCGAAGGTGTAAGAGATACAGAAAAGAATTCTGAGATGTCAGTGGGTGGATTTAATCACATGACCCATGCTCTCATGCTACATAGGCACATCATTGCAGCGTGCTTGTGAGAGTTAGCAATCTTATTTCAAATTGTGTTAACTGCCACACGCTAACTGACCCAATATATGCAAGTGGTTTATGAAGACGGGTGGGGGGAAGCACATATACATTTTCCAGCATTTTGTCGTAAGTTTTAAAATATGTCTGGAAACAAGCAGTTACATGATGAACGCCATGAACTGATTTACTACAAAATGTTGATGAAATAATATCAATAAATATTTGATGAAACACTCGCTAAACATCCAGATTAGAATGAAAAACACTTCTTTTTTTAATTTTCATACCGATTATTAAAACTCAGATTTCGGAAATAGGTGTCGCTGTCTCAGAAAGGTTCAGCGGTACATCGGCTTAGGTGACATGCGTTCTTGAGGCTTTGACGTTTAGCGTATAAAATAAAGTACGTAATAATTGTCACAAAACGTCACAACATCTACTACAGCTACACGTTCGTTTAAAAATGCGGCCAAAACTTTTTGAAAAATTTGACTCACTGAAATGTCTGGGTTGTATAAATATGTATGCTTATTTTATGTGGATTTATAGATAAGTGGTTTTACCGCCTCATTGCACTCGGTGTTGTTCATATCAAAATTATACATAGTACTCGGTCGATAGATTGCCCTGCTGTTGCATTTAGTTTGTTTTGAATCAGCCTGTGGAACAATTTACTGTTCGTATTGTAACCAAAAATATGTCAACTTGATGGATTTTAAATAAATAAATTGATTGCTTTTATTCAGTGTGTGTGTGTGTGTGTGTGTGTGTTTGAGAAAGAATAATTTTTATGATGCGTGTCCAAGGAGTGGGAGGGGAGCATGCAAAGGGGAGAATGAGGGAAAAGATCAGACTGTATATAGGAAGGGAAATTCTGAAAGTTGGTTAGCGAGAGAGGAGAGAACTCATGTGCTATTTGTTTGGACAGCGGGCTTATGCTTCGTGATATTAATTTAATGAACACCAAATTTAAAGAGATTTATTGTCTTCTTTGTCGTGAAAAATATGTGCTGCTTCGTACTCTGCAAAGTAACCACTTGAAAACGGGTATATATTTACTGAGACCAACGTTCATGGGAGTACATTTCTATTTTAAAATCATGAAGCTCTTCGACACAATAATAAGAACCGCACTTCGTACAAGGAGCAGGAAAAATAATAAATTATATCCGCGACAAGTTTCATTTATTTTTATTTATTATATAAATCTTAAGTAATATATGCTTTCTCTGGAAATAACTGAAGTACAGGGTGAAGGGGAGTGAAAAGTAAAGATAGGTCAGATCATAAAATGGGTTTAGTTTAGATCCCAGACAAACTACAGACAGACCTTAGTGCAGATCATAAACTAAATTTAAGTATAGATCACAATTCACAGATCACGAATCGTTTTTGGTGCAGATCGCAATCATAAACAGACTTAGATCCAAGATATGCTTTTAAGACAGAATAATCTTAGTGCAGATCACTGACAATAGTGTAGGGTATGAGTCTTAGTATAAATTATGGTCTTTGCATAGGTTTTTATACACACATCTTAGTGTAGATCACAGGGAGGGACCTTAGACAGGTCTTAATGTACAGTATATACTGGGAGCGTAAACAGGTTTTAGTGTATATTACAGGGGCTGAAAAGTCTTAAAGGTAAATTACAGAGATCCTAAGATGGTCTTGGCATAGATTACGGAGAGATCTTATTGTAGACTATGAACAGATCTGATCATAAATTATACTTCGGCATTAGCTATAGACAGGTCTTATAGGAGATACGTTTTAGCGTACATTACAGTTCGGCCATAGCCCTTTTTCTTTTTTTTTCCCCCGCTTATCTTTTTTCCGCTTATAAATTGTGTTGCCATATATCGAATGACTAAATTTATTCCCCAGTCTTGATAAGTTGGAGATAATTGACTACCTACAAGTATAATTATTTTTGCCATTTAACGCAAAGGGACAAATTATCGGCTGCTCTGCAGGAGTATGTTCCCTTTGAGACTCTCTCTCTCTGAGTGTTCTAATTATTACGTACATTCATAGCTTTATATCTGATGTACTGTAATAATATACTTATTTTTGACTTTGCACTAAACCCCTATTTGTTGCAGATTAGTTATCCGAAATCTCATACTTCCTTAAGTCTTGATCTAGCATTAGGTGAGATCTTTACATGGCTATCAAAATCTCAAACAAGTCTTAAGTTGAGATCTGTACATTTGTCTGTTGAAGATCAGTTATCTGAAATCTCAAACTTCCTTAAGTCTTGATCTAGCATTAGGCGAGATCTTTACATAGCTATCAAAATATCATACTTAAGTCTTGATCTAGCATTAGGCGAGATCTTTACATAGCTATCAAAATCTCATACTTAAGTCTTGATCTAGCATTAGCGAGATCATTACATGGCTATCAAAATTTCAAACAAACCTATGTCTAGATCTAGCATTAGGCGAGATCTATAAATTGAAGATCAATTATCCGAAATCTCAAACCTCATTAAAGCCTTGATCTAGCATTAGTCGAGACCTGTATATACTATCTGTTGAAGATTATAATCATCCAAGATTCCTAATTTTTCTTAAGTTTAACTTGTTAATCTTTCGAAATTTATAACTTTTATTGTGAAGTCTACTTCTATCAGTTTTAATGTATTAATCATTCGAAATCTTAATATTATTAAACCCTTGTGTCTTAATATATTATTAGGCAAATTCATTTTAGTCTTTATGTTTCACTAGATAAAGGTAGCAATCGGAGGTTATTTGACATATAATTAATATTTCATTTCTTATTTAGTGTTGGATTTGTGAATTTATTTATTTTGCCTTTGCTGTTGTTAACTTATTTATTCTGCAAACCTACATTTATCAAATATCTTTTAATATTGTATGTACGTTCTTGCGCTCGACACACGAAAACGGTGATGATTTCTGTCTTTCACAGGATTGAGTGTTGAAAATCAGAAGCAGCTGCCCTGTTGCTCCACGACTGATCAGGGCGAAAGTTCTCTCATCTTGGCGTGAAGGACAAGAATACTTGAAGCGAGAAAGCGCGCACCATTCACTGTGGTGATTGCCATGCCAGGTGTTGGATTTATTCGGGTGAAATTCCTGCAGGCGGATGGAGGTCAAGGTTGTCCACCCCTGCAGGACCCCTTTGTGGCGGTCAACATAAAAGAAGCCGTTGAGATTCCAGGTGAGTGTGCTTACATACGTGTGTGTGTGTGTGTGTGTGTGTGTGTGTGTGTGTGTGTGTGTGTGTGTGTGTGTGTGTGTGTGTGTGTGTGTACCAATATGTAAGTAGCATGTATGTTTCAGGGGTGCTAGTGAATGCGCGTGCACATGTCAGGGTACGTGCGTGCATGCATTATTGTGTGTGTTTCAATATATATTTTAAGGGTTTTTTTAAATATATTATTTAAAACAGAAATGAGACCGGGCCAGTATGTTATGTGTGTTACTTCTAACTAGTTGTGTTGTTGTTGTTTAGGAATATTCATTTTCGACGTGACTGCATTTACACAGAGTTGAAGATTATTTAATCATCCGGGGTTCCAATTCTTCTTAAATCTTAATGTATTAATCATTCGAAATCTTTAACTTCCTTGTGTCTTAATGTATTATTTAGCAGTTTGATTTATTTATGTCTGCTGAAAGCCACTCTTCAAAGTTCCGCTGATTTGCCGTCTTCTCTTTTGAAGACAAGCCTTATAAAAGTTTAGTTGTTAAGACAATTCGATTTGAATAATAACATTGTGATTTAAATAATGATATCAGAATAGATCTTTCTTTTTAAAATTAAGATTTTTTTTTTTTGCCTTAAATATGTATATAACTTTTTTGATTTAACATGTTGCAACCAGTTTTCCTCGTATCAGGGTGTGCAGAGATTAAAAAAATGATATTACGACCTCGAGGCGAGGAGAGATTAAACCAATGGCCATAATTTTCCCCACCTTGTATTCACGTCCCCGGGATGAGCCAGTGCATAGGAGATATATTATTTTTATTTATTTTTTTTTTTTTTGGGGGGGGGGGGTGCGAGTGGAGACCCTATTCTAAAGTTAATAGAAAATGCCTTTAAGTTATGAAATAGCCCCTTGAATATTCAGTTTTGTTAAAGTTAGTTGAAAGCTGTCCTGTTCAGTGAGAAACTGACCTGATCTTCTAGTGCCTGACGTCATCATTTGAGATGAATATCATGCAAAGAGACATTTCAGACAAAGAAAGAATATTTTTCACAGTGAGACATTGGTATCAGAAAGACTGTTCACGATAATTTTTTTAAAATTTTATTGAGCTCACTTTATTCCAGCTGGCCTGATGACTCATCTTTAAGTAGGTCATTATCCCTGATCAAAGAGCCTTGTGACTAATCTGTAAATAGGCCTTATCCCTGATCAAAGAGCATTGTGATTAATCTGTAAATAGGCCATTATCCCTGATCAAAGAGCATTGTGATTATAAATAGGCCATTATCCCTGATCAAAGAGCATTGTGATTAATCTATAAATAGGCCATTATCCCTGGTCAAAGAACCTTGTGATTAATCTATAAATAGGCCATTATCCCTGATCAAAGAGCATTGTGATTAATCTATAAATAGGCCATTATCCCTGATCAAAGAGTATTGTGACTAATCTATAAATAGGCCTTTATCCCTTATCAACTTTGTGACTCATCATCACTGGTAAAGTGTTAACTGCTTACCTACTACCAGAAGGACATCTTGCATGGTTACAGAGGTTCATTCTCATCAGTGGCTCCTAGACATTCAGCCTACTGTGGAGGTAACCCCTGTATGAATTTATTCCTAGGAGGCAGGATAATAGATTGCAGCAGAAAAGATTCATAGACAGGTTTAGTGGAGATGTTAGTACGCGCATTTAACTTTATAAATAGCAAAAAAGAAAGAGAAAAATTAGCAATTTAAATGATTTTGTCATACCTTCCCACCCACCCACTCACCCCCATAATACTCAGTGAATATTCCCCAGAATGAGCGGGAAATACGATTCTAGTGCTTCTTCACTGGCTCTCATAGTGTGAACAACTAGTCATGATGAGTGTCATTCAAATTTTCAATAGTGTTTTTGACTATACTGCAATTTTCCTATTTCCTTATGCACAAAGAAATTAGATTCTAATCTTAGCATAAGATGCTACTCAATGTGTGTGTGCGTGCATGTGTGAAGTAAGTGTTCTTAATTTTGTTGGTGTTACTTGTTAACCGCAATTTAATTATGAGTATTGTTTCCATGTTAAAGTGCCACGTGATCACACACTGTTGTTTCCATTCTCTCTCTTTTAAATTATTTCTGGTGTGACTCGATTATCAGAGAGAGAAATGAGGCCTGGACGGTATTTTGTGCTTTGTCTGTCAGGCGACTTTCCATTCACGTCATGTTATGACTTTGGTTCCTCTCCACCTGCATGGTGTGAGAAGGGAGGTGATATTAATATCTTCATACCTGCATTTACTCCACATATACCTCACATTTAAGCTTAGCTGTGTGGTGTGAGAGGGGAGGTTATCTTAATATCCTCATAGCTACAGTTACTCCACATACGTCACAGTTAAGCTTAACTATGTGGTGTGAGAGGGGAGGTTATCTTAATATCCTCATACTCCACATATACGTCACAGTTAAGCTTAGCTGTGTGGTGTGAGAGGGGAGGTTATCTGAATATCCTCAAAACTACATTTACTCCACATATACATGGGGTTTTCTGGTTATTGCTTTTTATTTTTCCTATTGCAACATTCATAACTGTCTTCTCTTTGTGTTACTGGGCTCTCAGCTGTTGTGTACTTTATGTGTTACCGATCTCTCCACTGTTGTGTTCTTTATGTGTTACCGATCTCTCCACTGTTGTGTTCTTTATGTGTTACCGATCTCTCCACTGTTGTGTTCTTTATGTGTTACCGATCTCTCCACTGTTGTGTTCTTTATGTGTTACCGATCTCTCCACTGTTGTGTTCTTTTGTGTTACCGATCTCTCCACTGTTGTGTTCTTTATGTGTTACCGATCTCTCCACTGTTGTGTTCTTTTGTGTTACCGATCTCTCCACTGTTGTGTTCTTTATGTGTTACCGATCTCTCCACTGTTGTGTTCTTTTGTGTTACCGATCTCTCCACTGTTGTGTTCTTTATGTGTTACCGATCTCTCCACTGTTGTGTTCTTTTGTGTTACCGATCTCTCCACTGTTGTGTTCTTTTGTGTTACAAGTCTTAGCCATCATGTACTTTGGATGTTACTCGTCTTTTAATCCTTGTTCTTTTTGTTTTACTGGTAGTGGTACCTCATTCTTTGTGTTCTTTTTTTTTTACAGATCTCTTAGTCATGTTCTTTGGGTGATAATTATGTTTTAAACTGTGTTCCTTTTGTTTTATTGTTTGTCTTTTTTTGTTTTTCTGCATTTTCTGTTACTACTCATTTACCCTTCCCATTTTTATTTTACTGCCTGCTCATCTTACATGTTCTTGATGTTTGTTACTGCTTACTCAGTCTACATTGTGTAACTTCTCATTTAGCTCTCATTGTTTTTTAAGCTACTGCTCACTCAACCTTCATTGTTCTTTATGCTACTGCTCACTCGACCTTCATTGTTCTTTATGCTACTGCTCACTCAACCTTCATTGTTCTTTATGCTACTGCTCACTCGACCTTCATTGTTCTTTATTTTACTTTTCACTCATCGTCGTTCTTTATGTTACTGCTCACTCATCCTACATTTTTTCCTGTTACAGTTCACTGAGCCTTCACATTCCTTGAGTTAATGCTCTAACAGCCATAGTGTTCTTTGAGTGACTGCTTACTGAGCCTTCTCATCTCACTTAGCTCCTCTTCGTAGATTTCTTAAGTTTATCTTCTGTAGTTTTCGCTTTAAAATCCTCATTTTAAATCTCTTAAATGTCTCATCCAATTTTTTTTTTTTCTCGTTCTGAATTCCCCATCCCATTTTTTTCCTCGTCCTAAATTCCTCATTTTAAAATCCTGTGACCCTGACAGAATGATCCCCCAGTTTGGGAGAAGCAGCTATTAGACATATAGTGTGATGTAACCAACATCAAAACATTTAAGCGAGAAATTTTCTTTTGATTTCTGAGCACGAAATTGAGTACTGGCGTGAAGCCACGAAATTGTTTTCTCCTTCAACCGCCCGGCCGCCATCACTAGGAATACGACGCTGCGAAATAGTTTATATTTTCTCTTGCTATAATTCCAACTTTTCCCAAATGTTAGAGAGAATTCTTATTCTAAACTTGTTTATAAAATGTATTGATCTCTTTATTTTCTCACACATTATTTTATTTTCTTGAAGCACGCTTCTTATTTTAACCATTGCTGCTGCTTTTTTCAACCTTTGTTTAACTAGTAATTGAGACAGTTTTCTAGCATTTTCCTTGTATAGAATTTGTCTCCTCTTAGCAGAAAATTCTGTTATCTTCTATGTTTGCCATATAGCTTCTCACTTATGTAATTGTAATTCTGTTAGCAGAAATGATAGCTGTTATTAGTTATGTAATTGTAATTCTATTAGCAGAAATGATAGCTGTTATTAGTTATGTAATTGTAATTCTGTTAGCAGAAATGATAGCTGTTATTAGTTATGTAATTGTAATTCTGTTAGCAGAAATGATAGCTGTTATTAGTTATTAGTGAACGTGCATTGTTTACTCCGAGAATGTCTGTGTCTGTGTAGAAGTACTGCCTTAGCTAGCATTATAAGACATCTGCATTTCTTGAGCTAGAAAATTTTATTGCCAGCCACTGTGTTCTGGCAGTGCGCATGCCTGCTATGTCAGATAATGTCATTATAGGGTTCTGCTGTTCGTACAGTGTACCAACTGAATACATCATTAAAAGCGCATATCACTTAATGAGACTGTAAAAAAAAAGTATTTCTTTTTTTTAAAGCTAAAGAACTTTCTACTCAAGAACTTACACAAGTGTATACAGTCTGGCCCCTGCTTGGCTCAATTATGGTGGAGGCTACCTGCAACATTCCAGATCTTTTGCTGTTAATTTTTGTTACCGGTTATTTTCTCCTAAACCGACCTATCAGTCACTTCCTCAGTCAGCAGTCCTGCCTGATAATACTCCTCTATTTGATCTCAATGGGTTTTAAAGTATCTTCTGTGGAAATAACTCTCTGCAGGATCATCATCCCCAGGGGAAATAACTCTGCAGTTTATATTTGGAGAGTGTAAACCAGAGGTGCAAAAACTTTTTAGGCCACATTTCCAATTGATAGTGCATAGAGGGCTGCCACATTGATGGCCCAGTAAAAAAACACAACACAAATATTGAAATAATGTGCTTTACATTCCTAATAATGGTAACATCCAAAAGTCCTCCTGGGACCGCATAGAGCCCTCTCTTGGGCCACGGTTTGTGCACCCCTGGTGTAAACCTTTTGACTCACATCAACTTGTGCTCAATTAATTGAATGAATGCTTGTTATAACTGTAGTTATAATATTACTTGCATATACTTTGCATGTCTATTGTAATGTAGCATTGTCTGTTCTTATATTCTTTAAGCAGACACTGGTTTCAATCTGTCCTTTTGCTAACTATCAAATGTCACTATTTAATTAATCAGATCTTTCTGTTTATTTTTTAAACTGTCTACACATGTCTAGGTGACTTTGATGAGGGTGAGCCTATACCTGTCAGTCTGTCTGATGAGTAACCAGTCACATTGCTTTATGATTGTATATGTGCCTGTCAGTCAGTCTGATGAGTAACCAGTCACATTGCTTTATGATTGTATATGTGCCTGTCAGTCAGTCTGTCTGATGAGTAACCAGTCACATTGCTTTATGATTGTATATGTGCCTGTCAGTCAGTCTGTCTGATGAGTAACCAGTCACATTGCTTTATGATTGTATACATGCCTTTAGCTGTGAGTGCAAGTAGTACAAAACATACCGAAACCAACTGGTCAAAGATTTGACTCCCAGCATTGTTGTAAGAACTGCTGTGTAGACTTCCACACCATTTATGACCTCTGGCATAAACTGCTGCAATTCAATATCATCCATGTGAACTGTACTCACAAAGTTTGCAGTGGAGACCATGCCCTCAACTCTGCCTGTTTTGGACACTGTTACTGTATATGGCACAGATCTTTTGTGCCTGTATGACATAGGCTGCACTTGGTTGCTATCATCAGGAAATCAATAGTGAAGTCTGATGAGTTTACAGGTAGACTAATCACATTCAACTACTTGGGCATTGATCAGCCATCTGTATCAGCCTCACATGCACATTATCAGTGTGAAAACTGATATGCACAAAAGACCATAGGGGCCACAGTTATAGACTTGCCTCAACATGTCTTTGTGCTTGGCTGTTTATTTGTGGTTTTGAGAAATCCTCTTCACCTAGTAACAGTAAATCTATGGTTCAAACCTGCCACTGGACTGCAGAAACCCCACAAGTAAAGCGTCAGGACACTAATAAAGTAATAGTTAATCTGCAGCTAGATATGTTGGCCAAGGATCTTTTGTCTTGCCAAGTACTTTGAATGGGCGCAGCCAGACCAAGTTAACTGTCTGCATAAAGAAGCCTGTCATCAGTAAGGAAAAGTTTCTATACCATCAATTCCACAAGGGTGATGGAAAATTCATTTGGTGGTACCAATTCTCCTACTGCCAGCAGATACTGAATATGGCCCATTCATCTATTCATGCTAGTCACAATGGGGATGATTACGGCAAAAGTATCACCCAATTTTACTTTGGCCTAGAATGTGAGATATGCTTTTTTTAAGAACAGCAGACATAATGGTATTTTAAGTACTGTTGTCACCAGTGCAACACAAAATTCAAGGATGTCCCGTTAGACATAAATGTGACCATTGATTTAAACTAGGAGACAGTCATGGTGCTTATTCCATAACTAGTAACAAAAATATATCTTTTGCGGCAGGGCCCATTCCTTGTCACAAAAAAAGCTTTCATTTACTAAATACAGGATTAAATTTTCTGTAGATGAAAGGACACCACATTGCACTGGTGAAGAATGTATTCACAAAGTACATAAAGATGTTTACCATGTAGCTTCCTTGGGTATTGTGGCAATTGCAGATTCAAAAGGTAGTTATATTTTGACAGAAAATAGTTTCTCTGGAATCTCTAAACAGTTAGGAAACTTGAATGGCTTAACTGCTAATTACTGCCCCTCATTAGAACTCACCAGTTTAATGATGCTGATTCTCATCAATCCAGTTACACTGTTCTGGTTGCGTCACATAAGTGCATGGACAGGGACAGATCAGCCCGAAGCAAGCACCACTCCCTTCCTTCCCAAGTCATAAAATTGAACTTGGCAAAACTTTCACTTACCATAACAGTTCTGCAATCCATTATAACTAGCTTTTTCTGTGAGGTCATTCAGATTCCTTGAATTTAGCTTATTCTTTAAAGTGCTGGCTATTAAGGTGTACAATTTATGGGATAAATTGTCTCAAGAGTGGGTAATTGTGATGTTACCATGCTTAGCACCAAAAATTTTAAAGTGAGAAATTTTTTGTTGACTTTTCTTAGCATGAGATTTAGCAGTGGTACAGCAGGAAGAAATTTCCATTTTCCTTTCCTCCTTCCTCCTTCACATTATTCACCCATTCAACACTAGAGCCAGAAATGACCCCCCTGTATTTAATTTAGGCAATAGGGAAACCCAGACTGAAATTGCAAATAAAGCCGAATATGAGTAGTTGGTCTGTCACTACTCATGGAGGTCATGAGCAGAGTTCTACCTCATCTGAGGTAAGATGAAAATATTCTATATTTTCTCTTCTCTTGCTGTAATTTTTAAATTTTACTCGCAGATATGTTTCTGTTATTTCTGTTAATATTTCATTGCATTCAGTTTGCGATTAATTTTATCAGCTGGTTAAACAGAGAGTTGTAGAAGTATTTAAAAAATATTGTCAATATATATTTAATGCACAGTATAATTTGCTAAAAGAGTTTTAACTGATTTATTAGTGTATAAAACCATTAAGTATTTGTAATGTAATCGAGACATTAGGGTAGTGTTGTAATATACTAATTTAAACAACCATTATTTTTTGATTATAGAGTATTATTAGAGAATGGTCACATTAATCATATTAATCAATATACATATAGTGCATTTATTCATAAATTCATTTTGTTTTGTTTACGATTTAATTTTGCTAAATAGTCTGAAATCTGTTATGAACATATATGTCAGAGTAACTATGTTGTTGCATATATATATTCATACACACACATTAAGATATTAAATTGATTATGTTTCCATTTAACAGGTATAAAATACTTTTTGTTATTCTAATACACAAGTATTGAATGCAAGTTACAACTCTGTGACAATTTTACTGTGGCCCTGGCCAATATTTAGGGGAAGTAACTTTGAAGGCAAGATAGCTTAGATTTCTGAATATCCTCTATTTGCAAACCAATCTTTACTTAATCTTAGTCACCATTGGTAAGGGACAGATGAGAGCACTGTGGGGTACTTGTGATGAGGATATTCAACTGTTTCCTTTCCTTCAGCAGATAATGTATGCAGGTAGAGCACCAGTAATGTAACCAGTGCACAAGCAAGCTTTTAAACAGACATCATTCAACCAATCAAACAAATATTTATACATCATCATTTATACAACATCATAAACCTTGCAAATGAGCAGTGAGATAACTAGATGATAAAATGTCCCTGTAACAGTGTAAGAAAGTTGATAGAACAGTCAAATAATTAGATTGTCATTTGTAAATGTAAAAAGATTGACAGAGCGTCTAATAATAAGATTGCCGTGTGTGTGTGTGTGTGTGTGTGTGTGTGTGTGTGTGTGTGTGTGATGTCTGGTAGAGTGGGTGGTCATGATTGGTGTGGGCTGTTGATGCATGCTCCCCTCCCTAAATTAGCAACTAAAATGACAGGCAGTCATATTTTCAGGATTGGAACTCAGAGTAACTAATAAATAATATGATAATTAAAGAAACAAACAGTAGTCTTAATGGGCTCCGAACCCCCAGCCATCTTACAATCCTGGTTATTTTGATAGAGAAAAGTATATGAATAAAAGTAAGATACCTTGGGGCACTAGTGGTAGTTATAAATTAGTGAAATGAATCAGGACTAAGCTCAAAAATGCTATTAATGATATAATACTATTATTACTTATTAAAGTCCTCATTGTGGGCCAGAGTTTGTTAGCCTAGTGAACTAGTAATCATTGACATGACAGCAAGGTTGCAGATTTAGCCTCACTACCAGGATAGTGGTCAGGCCTGTTTCCTCAGTTCCATGGGTTGGAAACACACTCTTGTGGTTGGTAGTCTGGTCAGTGATTAGGCAAGCTTTGTGGCATTAGTGCAGGTCACAGGACTTATCCTTGGAGCCTGGTACTGGCTGTGCAGGCTGTGAGAAGATTATAAAAGTTGCTGCATGCTACCATCTATATAGATAACAGTCACTCTTTTATACCACTCCATACTAGCCAAGTGGTAAACACAAGCGTCTCTCTTTCTGACACAGCAGACGTGATAACATATAGGCCTATAATTTCAATATTGTTTTTGTAACAACATAAGACTATTTAGCAAAGTATGATCTGGCATTCGATGATAGGACATGACATTCCTCTCATTCATCAAGCAAGCAAATTAAATGTAATACAATTTAATCACACTCAACAATGTTGCTAATATTACTAAATTAGCATAACAATTATGTAGGACTACCAAACATATGGCAGTTAGAAATCAGTTATTGTTATTAATGATCTACACAATATAGAACAAGAAAGTAACAGTTGATATAGCAGCTACTAATAAAGAAGGACTTCATATTCTAGAATAATACTAAGACAAAAGGTTCAGTTTAACTAGAGTGAAGTAATATTATTTTAATATAATTTATAATCACTGCAACGTGTTACAGCAGATGGTTTTCCAAGTCACCAGGGATGACCTTGGCAGTAAAAGTTGTTATTGTTTGTCCAAAGGGGTCCTTCATTTGCCAAACAGACAGTGGTATGGGTCTGCCAGTTTGGCAGAGAATGGACCTCTAGCTATAAGGTCAGTAAAAGGCTGGGAAAGATTTACTCACAGAATTTATTTCCAAACCTATGAGTAGTGTAAGGAAATGGAGCACTCTCCCAGCTAACCATGCTACTCTCTCAACAAGCTACTCTTCCAACAGACCAAACTGCTTTTCCCACAAACCAAGGTGCTCTCCCAAAAGACCAAACTGCTCTTCCAACAGACCAAACTGCTTTCCCAACAAACCAGGGTGCTCTCCCAAAAGACCAAACTGCTCTCCCAACACACACACATGCCTGCATGCAGGGTCAGGTCACCATTAAGAATAGGGGTGAGTGCACTGACCTTGGTGGGCAGTATGAGTGTGGAAGATCAAAGTGTAGGAAATTCTTCTTGAAGTTGCTTTCAGAAGCCAGTGCATGCAGCTAACACATTGCTTAACTTTAATTTCATTTAAATATTTACAGGAGCTGGCATTTCACTTTATGACTAAGTGTAAGAGGATAATTAGACTATGTGTCACTTAAGGAATTGGCAGAACAGTCAGATAATTAGGCATAGTCATTAGAAGTCAGTTGTAAATTTGACAGTTATGATTAGACAGATATTAACTTAGTATTCAAATAATTACAGTCTCGATTAGAGAGGTAATAGACAGCCACAAGTATGGAAGCAGAGAGACTTAATAAGTTTGATTACATGGATCTGTGTAAATATTTTCCTAATCATGTCTGACAACTAAGCAAATAATTAAAGTGGCTGTGTGGCCTTTAGGTTCTCAATGAAATTCATAGGTAGCAATATTATTTTAATTATTTCCATTATTTTTCTTTTTACTTTCTTCCTATTTCTTTTTCCTAGAGGGCATTTTGTTTTCATGGCACATTTTACCACTTATATAGACAAAATATACTAATCTACATTCAATTATGTTTGGTGATTTTATTAACTGTTGACAGGTCGCGGTACCCAGCTAGTCCAAAAGAAACGTACACTCTACCCAGCTTGGAACACATGCTTTGATGCCCACCTGCACGAAGGGCGGGTAATCCAGATTATTCTTATGGAGCGCCCTAATAAGTCTGTGTCTGATGTCAGTATTGGTGCAAAAATGCTTGCTGACAAATGTATCAATGGACCAGGCACCAAACTATGGGTCAGTGAAGATTTGTTATATTACCTTTGTTTATCAGAAGTAGTATTGTTTGTTGAACTTTTGAAAGAAGACTATAGTATTGTTTGTTGAACTTTTGAAAGAAGACTATAGTATTGTTTGTTGAACTTTTCTTGAAAGAAGACTATAGTATTGTTTGTTGAACTTTTCTTGAAAGAAGACTATAGTATTGTTTGTTGAACATTTCTTGAAAGAAGACTATTGTATTGTTTGGAACTCTCTTATAGGCCACAGTTTTAAAATGATGTGTATATTGTGTGTGATTGTGCAGTGTGTGTGTGTGTGTGTGTGTGTGTGTGTGTGTGTGTGTGTGTGTGTGTGTGTGTGTGTGTGTGTGTGTGTACATGTGTTTGCATATGTAGGTTTTATGTGATTTGTGGATTTGGGTGCCCAAATATTGCATCATATTTACTGCTTGTTGGTTGTATTTTTTAACAAATATTTAACACTAAAATGCTTTTGTTTGTTTACTAAAACAATCTTCAATTCTGATTAAGAATGCACAGTTTTATTGGATTTTGCAGCTGGATCTTCGGCCAACAGGAAAAATAGAAGTTCTAATAAGATATTTCAAGGAAGAAGATGGTGAGTTGAGTTGAACATCAGCACAATTAATTTTCTTGGAATGTATATAAGAATATATAAAGTCCAGATATATATGTAGTCACATGTTTATATCGTAATTTCTTACTGCTTTTAATCAGTCAACTCCATTCCTTATTTCAGACACAGCTTTTGTTGAAAAGAACGTAACATAAAAAAACATACACATTGACAAATGGAATCTGCTACTCTGGCAATACTGCAGCTGTTCAGTAGAATATACAAATATACCAATATGTGCATGCCTATATTTTTAAAACGTTTTGGCTTCAAATTATTTTCTAATGTCTCATTTTGAATGTTTAAACTAATCACTAAAAGGGCAGTGTTAGAATAAATTTTGCTTAAAAGTATACATCATCAATTTTTGTCAATTAATTTGTGAAAGTGTAAATCATCTTTAGTCAGTTCAGAAAAGACCAATTTCAGGTGCAAGTATAAATCAGCATTAATCACTCCAGAAGAGACTGATTTTAAGTGAACATTTTGTAGCTACATGTATCATTTTAGTCTTTTCTGACCTTTTCGACATTCTCAGTTGTTTATTCGGATTATGAGGTCCTGATGGGTGAAGGAAATAAAAACAGAGAAACTTGATTCATACTGAAATTATTGAAAACATTTCAACGTGACTTTTGTTATCATTTTTTTAAAATGTCTTTTTACTGTCAGTAACTTGCAAGCCACTGCTGAATAACAGGCTCTTGTCCCTTTTCACTGCGCAAAATCAGCAAAATTTGTTTAGCTATCCTTTCTCAAGAATCAAATAACAAATGCCAATATTGCTCTCATTTCATTACTTTTCATTGTAAGTTCTTGAGATATTTTTGTGTAGTTTTGGAACTAACTAGTAAATGACACAGCTATAGTAAATTTACACTCCCTTGCAGATGATACAGATGACGCAGCCTCAATCACATTTTCAGGTATAGTAGAAGACGTATCAAAACTGAGTAAGTGGTGTAAGCTTCATACTGGTTCCAGAATAAGGTTTATCATTGCCATTTGAAAACACTATATGACATAATATGCGTTGACTTTGTACATTTGAGCTACCGTGTTTGTACATTAAAGCTTGCTTAATTATGTCGTCCACTGTCTTGGTCGCCAGCATGTCATGATTTTCTGACTTCAAGATAACACTGAACAAGGTCCAGTGCAATTGTTTTGTGTTTAGTTTAGTTGTTATTTATGAGTTATGAATTAGCAAAACTAATTTTAAGCAAAAGAAGGAAAACTTACCTGTTTACTTTCATTTATGCATAAGCAATACCTATTATTCAATGTAGTGCTTATTATTCATATGGCTTAGACTAGTTTTATTAATTGCGATTGAATAATTAATATAACTTCAGCTCGCAATATTGTGAAGGTATTGATATGTATGTATTTTAGAGAAATCTCCATATTTATGTGTGCATATATGTAGATGTTTGTCTTTATGGACAAAATGTCATGCACTGTCAGTTAAATCTGCAATGAGAACTGAATGCAATATTAGTGTTAATCATTGCCTATGAACACAGTTTTAGTGGTATCTCTTATTGACAAGAATTCGTTACCTATTAATACAGTGTTAAAGGTAACTCTGTTGACAAGAATTCATTGCCTATGAATGCTGTTAGTCGTGTTAGGGATACCCTTATTGACAAGAATTCATTACCTGTGAATACAGTGTTAGAGGTAATTCTGTACTGACTGAATTTATTGCCTATGAACCACAGTGTTAGGAGTAACTCTAGTGACAAGAATTCATTGCCTATGAAACTAGTTCTAGAAGTAAGTTTATTGGCAATTTTTCAGATGGGACTGTTGTGCCACCTCAACCAATGGGAAAAGTCGGCATTATTCGACGTGGTGCCATGAAACAACAAAAAGTCCATGAGGTCAAGGGCCATCTTTTTATTGCAAAGTTCTTCAGGCAGCCATCTTTCTGCTCATTCTGTAATGAGTTTTTATGGTATGTGCCTTATGAGACAGTCCCACATAATGTCTTATTTTGTCCATTATTTTCAATATCTTATAAAACTGTAATACCCTATTGACACATTTTGATCAGTCCTCTTGAAGCCTTAGAACTTTATGCCTTAGCATCTCATTTAAAACTTGGTTACCTCATTAAGCTGTTACTGTCTTTTTACTTCTCTAAGTTATAAAAATGTGCTGTAATTCAATTAATTAACTTACTCAATTCCTTATAGAATAGTAATGCCATATGTTTCACTTTTTTAATCACTTCTCTTATGAAATGGTAATACTAGTTGTCTCCCTTGCATTATTTCTCCTTATGGAACATATTTGAGAATCACTGATGTAAATAAAACATCTTCAGGCTGTTATCACGTTTAAAAATCACTGATGTGAAAAATCAACAGGCTGTTAACAAATTTGAAAATCACTGATGTAGAACATCAGCAGACTTTGCTTGGAATGCAATGACAGCAAAGAGGAGAAGTGAAATGTCAGAATCAAAGACATAAATTCATACATGATAATGATGTAATTTATTGTGAAAAGCCTCTTTAGAAAGAAGAGAAAACAAACATCAATAAGTACTTTCATCTCTTTTTTTTTTGTATCCCAAACTGTAACACTTAAGTTTTGTCTATTCTTAATAACAACACTTAGTTTTTGCTGTTCCCAGTTGTGGCACTTATTTTTTACTGATCCGCACTGCAGTTTTTAGTTTTACTTTTCCAGTTACAATATCTAGTCCTAACTGTTCTCAATTGAAAAACTTTTTATTGCTGCTAATTAAAGCATTCAATTTGTATTTTCCAGTTACAGTACCTAGTTATTACTGTTCCAAATTACAACCCATTTTATTGTTAATTATAAAGCATTCAGTTTGTATTATTCCCATCACAATATCTAGGTCTTACACTTCATGAGTTTTAATTCATTTTTATTTTCCACTAGAGTTAACATTCCCTTAAACATGCAAATAAGTAAATTATTTGACTCAACCCTTCAAAAGGGCCATTTCTCAGGCCCTTTAAACATTCTCTTCATAACGACAGCCTATGAGTCCTTTGTTCTAACTGAAATAATGTCATTCTACAGGTTTTAAAATGCATTACGTGTTTTTTTCCCTCTAAAGTTGTGTGAACTTAATGAACTAATTCAGTAACATAATCCTTTCAATCAATCATTTGGTCTGATGAAACACTGAGTACAAAGGATCACATTACAGTCTGTGATATGTAGCTTTGTAGAAGTGTATATATTTCAGGTAAAACAATTTACAATCTGCCTTCTGTGAGAGGGGTGAAAAGAAAAGAAATTATCATAATGTAGTAGTTTCTGTTTTATCCCTCCCAAAGATTCTCAACTAGCATCTTTCTAACTTGTAGTATCCCCAAGGCTCTGTAGGGGGAGGGAGCTAGTGGGGCTGAATTCTAGGTATCCCTAAAAGTCATACAGTTTTCCTAATGTCTCAAAGTACAGTTTTTTTTCTAATGTCTACTAGTCATACAGTTTTTCTAATATCTTATTGTCATACAGTTTTCCTTTTTTCTAATGTTCTCGTAGTCATACAGATGTGTTAATGTCTCATAGTCGTATAGTTGTCCTGATGAATCAGTCATACAGTTTTCCTAATTCTAAACTGTAAACAGTTAATGGTATTGCCTGGTAAAGTTTGTAGTGCTGCTGTGTTTGCTTGAAAAAAAAAACTCTTTAAAGCATTGTTTGAGATTGGTGTTTGCATATTATGGGGAGCAGGAGTCTTTTATTTTTCCTTGGTTTTTCTTGGGGTTTTTTTTTTCTGGAGGGATGGGGTGGGGTTGAAAAAATCTTTTGTTGGGAAAGAGAAAGGTATAATATTATAGAACATCATGTTAAGTATTTATGATAAAAAGAAGAGTGTATTCTTTCTTATTGTAAATTATGTTAAAGAATTACAGTACATATTTATAAATACACATCCGTACATACACAGCAGTAAAAATATGAACATATACACACCCACAAACATACAGACACACACAAATACACATAGCCCTTTTTGTTTGTGATGTGGGAGGGTATGGAAAAGGGTATTGGCCCAGATTCAAAAATACTAATTGTTAGTTAATATTTTTTAAATTTGCTGTTGTGCAAATGTTTGCATTATTTGCCAGAAATACTTTTCATATTTGCAAAATATTTTTTCAAGAAATGTTTCTACAAATTTAGCTAAAGCTCCTAAATAATACATTGTATTCATAATTCATACAGGTATTAAGACGGTTTAGACCATTCTGATTATTAAAGTGACAACTCAGCTTACTAATTTATTTATTTGCTGATTGTTTGAATGGTATTTTTGTTTGTTTATTTTCAGGGGACTTAATAGGCAAGGATACCAATGTAAAAGTAAGTAGCTAAACAGTAATTTAAAAATTTAACTCTTGGCTAATTTAAGAAAACATTGAAGTTTAAAATTGAAATGTTTATTTTGACATTAATATTTTAGTTAATTTTTCTTTAAAATAACAAAACAGAAAAATATTTGCAGACAACAAGCACAAAAAGTATGCAAACAGACAACAAACAGAAAAAAACAGGCAAACAACAGAGAAGTGTAAGCAGGCAACTGAGTAAAGTTTACACCAAACACACTGAGATATATAGAGAAATGCTAAGTGCAAATAACAAAAATACAGACAATAGAGAACCTAATTGTCACAATTGAGTATTTATTTAATCTTTCCTGTTTACTGGCACATGTGTTTATACAATTAATTAACTGACAAGATGTTTTAATCATCCAGTTAAATACCATATTTTTGTGTTTGTTTCATCTGTTTACTTAGAGTCCAGTCCAAAGTGAAAGTGTTGACAATCATTTAACACTTGTTTATTTGTGTGTGTTGTCCTCCCACTGGAACTCATAAAATCATTATGTGTCAAGTAAGCACTTATCTGTCACAAACTGTCAGCTCATTAGTTGTCATGTCTTGGTCCAACATTTGTCTTTCATGCCTATTTTAGTTTTGTATTTCATTCTTTCATTAACTGTTCATTTCTTTTGGGTCTCTTTGATTTCAGTATGCCAGTGTGCAGTTCATAAAAAGTGTCATGACAAAATTCTAGGAAAATGCCCAGGCAGTGCCAGAGATAGTCGAGAGACAATGGTGAGTGGTATCCATGTTTCTCTTCCAACTGTTAACCCCTTCCTTGCCGTGAGCCAATAGCAGAAACGATTACATGGTAGTCAGGTTTCACTGGAGATTTGTTTTACCAGCATTTTAAAATTTTGCTTTTGTGCAGTTATTTCTCATTTCTTGTTCATTTTTCATTTTGAGCAGATTATACATTGCTTTAAAACCATGAAGAACTATCAATGAATGAAAAGGAATATATTTTAAAGGCCCGACAGCGAAAGAAGGTTAATTGCAATTAAAAATTAAATTATTATTGAAAAAAGTAAATTTTACAAGTCTGACAAAAAGAAGTTAATTGCTAAATAAAAAATTAAATTATTATTAAAAAATATATTTTACAAGTCTGACAAGAAAGAAGTTAATTGCTAAATAAAAAATTAAATTATTATTGGAAGCTAATGGTGATCACAGTAAGAATGTGGTGGCCATACCTTCAGAACAATTTCTTTTCATTAAAAATATATCAACTAAATGCCATTAAATATATTCTTAATAGGACAATCTATTTTGTTTTATCACTGATGTCAGTTAAAATGTCATTAATTAACATTAGAACTAGCACTGATTTCACCTGTGGCATCATTTGTAATGTGTAGCCAAGTTGTGTCATGTCTGAAATTTAGTTTGTAGTATGATATTAATAAGTTTAGATTTAATGTCTTCTTCAAACATTTCTTGCTTTTTGCAGACAACAAAATATTCATCAAATGTTAAATGTTTTGTGTATTTTAAGCCATGTCTTGTTTTGTCATGCAGAGAAGGTATTTATTACATGGCCATGAAACAAAGCAAAACTAACTTTAATAGATGCATAAGCACAAATGCTATTTTGTAGAACAACAATTTACATTTTTCATTAATTATTGGAGGCAGTTTTTGTTTATTTCTCTATTTGATTTTTTTTAAATATTGTTTTTGTATATTGGTATTAATTTTATGTGCCATTTATAAATGTACTGTTATTATAAGAGGAACAAATCTTTTCTATGGTCACAGATGCTGACAGAGAGGTTCAACATAAATGTACCACATCGATTCAAGCTAAACAATTATATGTCCCCCACATTTTGTGACCACTGTGGTTCCATGCTGTTTGGTCTTTTCCGTCAGGGATTAAAGTGTGAAAGTAAGCTGGGTCTTTTTTTTATATAATTTAAAACATACTATAATATTCATATATTTAGTCAGTTATGGTTATTTTCTTTTGGTCTGCTCAGAAACAACTTGGAAGTGATGAAAGTGCAGGGAAAAAATAGTATTCATCAGCATTATTGCTTTTGCATATAAATCTTTGCCAGTGCTGTCTATAATTTGGCAGGATGGTGGGGGGATAGGCGAAGTGGGAGGTTTTTAAATATCTAAAGTTCTTTTGTCCAAAAGGTTCTGATGACTAAAAGAAAAATGTAGTACTTTTCCTCATCGAAAATTGGGGAAGGGTTTGACTGCACCGCTACATGTTCGTCTTTGTTTCCATATTCATCCATTTATTACTTTTTAAGAAACACTTGTGATATTAACAGGCCAAATTCACAAACTGGATAATCTGCCCTTGATTAATCTAGATTCATCTGTGAAATCTGTTTCCTTGTCCTTTTTTTAAAACAGAATACAGGTACATTTCTAGATGATGCATTTTTGTTTATTAAGCTCACTCAGATAAAGGACCCATTCTCAGGGAAACATTGTCATACTATAAATTCCAGTACAAAGTATTGTCTATTCATTCCAAAGAAACATTTAAGATATTGTTAATAACTCATTGTTTCTATTAATGCCATACTTACCCATAGTGGTGATTAGAAACTATAGAAAAAGTTCATTTCATACCTGGCATGCTGTGATATGTGTCATGTAAAGGTGAAGTAAAGTCACCTGGAATGGGATGAGTCCTTGCAGTAAATACAGCAGTCTTGCAGGACTGCCAAGCAAGAGATATGTCAAATGCTGAAAATGAATCAAAAGCATCTGTACAAGACATGGGCATGTGTGGCACCAGAAGCTTCCAGTCTCAAACTGCAATACACAAGCAGTTGAGGGAACATGCACTACTCACTGACACAAGCAGACCACACCCAGCATATGTCAGTTCCACAAATTTAAAATGTGGACCATACCCATCTCCCAGCTCACCCAAAGTCCTGCCAACACTATGCAGGTCCTAGCTGTATTGCTGATAGTGACAGTCTCAGTCTAACAGTCATCTGACATCTGATGGATGACATCACAATAGCTACCTGATCTAGTCAGGTGTGATCCCTGCAAAGCTGTAAAAGACCGTCTACCTGTATGCAGGTCCTAGCTGTATTGCTGATAGACTGAGATAAGACACACATGCATGAAATGAGACCTTGATGTGCAGATGTAGTTAACTGTATACCTGCTGCTGATTGTCCCGTCCTGCTGCTAATTGCTGGATTTGAACTGCAGATGCTAAGTACCTAATCCATTGCCTCACTACTGCTTTACTTGCTATGAATAGTAAATTGCTGAATGCTAGCTTCTAACTTAAGTGAAAAAGAAAAACTTTCCTCTGATTCTACAATGCACACTGATGGACAAACAGACAAAGAAGGATGAGACGTGCTGTTTTATCTCAGTCACCATTGCATAAATAGCCAGCTCCTTCTGTCTACTGAATAACATTTTCTCCCCCTTCTATCTATTGGATAAGATTCTCTCCCCTTCCATGTACTGAATAACATTTTCTCCCTCTTCTACCTGTTGGATAAGATTCTCTCCCCTTCTACCTATTGGATAAGATTCTCTCCCCTTCCGTGTACTGAATAACATTCTCTCAGTCCTTTTCCACCTGAATAGCATTCTCTCTCCTTCTGTCTATTGAATAAGATTCTCTCCCCTTCCATCTACTGAATAGCTAAATTGTCTTTAGTTACAAGGTAATATGATGAACAGCTAGTTTTATTGCAAGTGTGATCTTTATGTTACAAACTGGTAGGATGAACAGCTAGTTTTATAACCGAGTGATCTGTATGTTACAATATGGTAAGATGAACAGCTAGTTTTATAACCAAGTTATCTGTATGTTACAACATGGTAAAATGAAAAGTTAGTTTTATAACAAGGGATCAAGTCCATGGTAGAAACAAACATTGCTTATTGAGATTGTGTCCTGTCCATGGTATAAACTAATGTTGCTGGTTGTGATTGTGTCCGATCCATGGTATAAACTAATGTAACTAGTTGTGATTGTGTCCAGTACGTGCCGGTTGTGATTGTGTCTAATCCGTGGTATAAACTAACATAACTGGTTGTGATTGTGTCCAGTCCATGGTATACACTAACATTGCCGGTTGTGATTGTGTCAAATCCATGTTTTAAACTAATGTCACTGGTTGTGATTGTGTCCATTTATGATATAAAGTAGTTTTACTTGTTGTGGTTGTGTTCAGTCTGTGGTATAAACTGCCACAAGAAGTGCCAGAGCCTAATGCCTAATCTCTGTGTTTGTGTTCAGTCTGTGGTATAAACTGCCACAAGAAGTGCCAGAGCCTAATGCCTAATCTCTGTGTTTGTGTTCAGTCTGTGGTATAAACTGCCACAAAAAGTGCCAGAGCCTAATGCCTAATCTCTGTGTTTGTGTTCAGTCTGTGGTATAAACTGCCACAAGAAGTGCCAGAGCCTAATGCCTAATCTCTGTGTTTGTTTTCAGTCTGTGGTATAAACTGTCACAAGAAGTGCCAGAGCCTAATGCCAAATCTCTGTGGCGTCAACCAGAAAATGTTGGCAGATGCTTTGCAACAAATTCGCATCTCTTCAGACCGTCGACGACCCACTCTTGGTAACTCACCTTCCACAGCATCTGTGAGTTTTTGTCTCTTCCTGTTTGTGACTTTTTAAAATTAATTTCTAGTACAACTCTGTGAAGTAGTAATTTATTGCATTTGTTTTTTTTATTATTGCTTATTTTATTAATGCTTATTTTAGTCATCCAAAAATCGTTAGCAGCCAAAATATTGTGGAATAGATGCTGTCAGAAATTGACTCTCATGTTTGATGAAACTGTTTATTTCTTTTTCAAGAACTTGTCACAAGAAGATGATGAGAATGATGAAAGTGATGATGAGTCATATCAAGAGATGTGGGGTGGTGACCCATCCACACCAATGCAGCGAGCACCATCTGTCTCCATGCGTAAATTTAAACCCGAAGATTTTCATTTCCTTAAGGTCCTGGGCAAAGGAAGTTTTGGAAAGGTTAGTTTTGTATTTCTTTAGAATATATTTTATGTCACTGTATTGTGCTTTGAATTTCTTCTTCCAGTGCTTTCAGCATGCAAACAAGTCATAAACAAGCTTCACTACTCCTAACAAACCATAAATATGTAAATAGGGCAGACTTCACTACTCCTAACAAACCATAAATATGTAAATAGGGCAGACTTCACTGCTCTCCTGATAAACCATAAATATGTAAATAGGGCAGACTTCACTGCTTTCCTGATAAACCATAAATATGTAAATAGGGCAGACTCAACTACTCTCTTGACAATCCATCATTCATTTTCACAGGTGATGTTGGCTGAACTGAAAGGTACAGGTAAATACTTCGCAGTCAAAGCACTGAAAAAGGATGTGGTACTTGAAGATGATGATGTAGAGTGCACGATGATAGAACGAAGAGTGCTGGCCCTTGGCTGCAGACATCCATTTCTCACACATCTTCACAGCACTTTCCAGTCACCAGTGAGTCACACTTAGCTTTAGTCACACATCTTTATAGCACTTTCCAGTCACCAGTGATCACAATTAACTTTTAGCAATTTTACTGACAGTTATTTTTAATTACACACTTACGGCCTGTTTTCTATTTTTCCTTCATTGTTACATTGTACTTTTGTAGCAAGTTGCAGTGATTAAATATTCAGGATAAGATCCTTTTCAGTGGTTACCTTGCAGCTATACCCTCTGAAGTGATTATTTGAATCTGAAAAATAAAAATAAGAAGCAGTTACTGGCATACTTTACAATTAAAAAAAAATCTTGACTGAATATATATGTCATCATTTTCGAAAGTTTTCAAGAGATACAGTTCAGTTTAATAATCCATTTCTTTTCATAAACAGCAGCTTTCAAGAGATACAGTTTAATAATCCATTTCTTTTATGAAAAGCCTCAGAGATATGTTTCAAGAAACTACAAAGCATTTTTACCCTGGTTCTAAGGAACTTTGGACAAACATTTGTAATCCATGATCATGTTTTCATGTATATGACATTTGTAATCCAAGAAAGAGTGTTGTTTTAATGTACATATTTGTGTGATAAAGTGTCAGACATTTGTAATCCAAGAACATTATTTTAATGTACATATTTGTGTGATAAAGTGTCGGACATTTGTAATCCAAGAGTATTGTTTTAATGTACTTATTTGTGTGATGACACTTTCTTTTCATAGGGCCATCTGTTTTTTGTGATGGAATACCTCAATGGGGGGGATCTTATGTTCCACATACAGTTGTCAGGCAAATTTGATTCTCCACGTGCCCAGTAAGTCATTACTGTGTGGTTGGTTTTCTAGCCTTGTGTTTTTTAGTAAGAGTGTGCACATATTGTGTCGTTTGAGTTCTTAGTGTGTGTGTTTGTATGTGTCTTGCATATTGTGAGTGTATTTATGAGTGTGTGTGTGTGTATATATGAGAGTGCATGTGTGTGTGTGTGTGTGTGTGTGTGTGTGTGTGTGTGTGTGTGTGTGTGTGTGTGTGTGTATGTGCATGAATGTGTTTGTGTGTGAGGGTGGGTGTAGGTGAGTAGTTTGTGTTTTATATAGGTGTGAATATTCATATGTGTTGACCATAGTATATGTATGAGTAGTTTGTTTAGTATAGGTGTGTAATGTTTATAGTGTACAGTGTATATATCTCTTAGTTTTTGTTTGGTATAGGTGTGTAATATTTATAGTTTATAGTGTATATATCTTTTGTTGTGTGTTTGGTAAAGGTGTGTAAATGTAATATTTATAGTGTGCACTGAATATATATCTTATACTTTTTGTTCAGTATAGGCATGTAATTATAGTGTGCGGTGTATGTGTCTTATTTGTTTGATATAGGTGTGTAATATTTATAGTGTGCAGTGAATATATAACTTATAGTTTTTGTTTGGTGTAGTTTCTAGTGTGTGTAGGTGCGAGTATTATGTATATATATATGTGGGTTTTATGTACAATACGGGTGGATTGGTTGGTGTTACATGAAAAAAGAGAGACACCATTGACATAAGTTTTTTTTTTTAATATTTGCCTGATCTGAGGCAGTCATATGGGTTCCTAATGCATACAAGCTAGAACTGGTAGGATCCACAAAATTTCCCAGGGAGAGATGAATGATAAAGAATTTTAAAGTTTGATTAAGGTTTTTTTCTAGAAAGAGAGATAATTCATTCAACCTTTCCCCTTCTACATTTTTCCTTTTTTAACTCAGTCATTATATAGCCATTTGTCTCAGTCAACCATGTTTATTCTTTTTAACCGGTATTTTGTCCCTTTCGTTTAGAAGACAGTCAGTAGTGGACAGGTCAATGGTAAGGGGTGATAATAATAGTTCAATTATGTATATTTTTAGTAAATATCCACATATCTCTATTTATAGTAATCATAATTCACTTAGTAATAATCCACTTCTCTGTCTTTAAAATAATAATCCACATGTATTTTTTTGTTGTTGGTGCTTTTATGTATCAGTCATTCTTTAGAGCACCCAGACCCAAAACTACATTTATGTTGCAGGTTCTATGCAGCAGAGATTGTGTGCGGCCTCCAGTTTTTGCATTCCAATGGAATTGTCTACAGGTAAATAGTTGCAAATGAAGTCATTGCAGTGGCTCTCAGCTTACGTGCATACTTGACCATTACACAGTGCCCATTGAGGTGTACTGATCATCATGAGTTGCATATTCTATTTTATTGAAGTTGTTCAAATATGTTATTTATCTTAATTAAATTAATTGGATACAGACACATTTATCAGCATACTGCTTTTTAGATCTTAAATAAAACAGATGAGTGCAGAATGATTGCATATATGCTGATGTATTCACCATATAGAACAGAGGTGCACAAACCGCGGCCCAAGACGGGGCTCTATGCGGCCCCTGGAGGACTTTTGGATGTTACATTATTACAAATGTAAAGCACATTATTTCATTATTTGTGTTGTTTTTCTACTGAGCCATCCATGTGGCGGCTCTCCACGCACTATCAGTTGGAAATTTGGCCCTCTGGCCTAAAAGGTTTGTGCACCCCTGATATAGAAGATTTTCTTCATCTGGCACATTGACTCCAAACTGTCCAAGGTGTCTTTTTTCCAACTTATTATATCCATTCTGACACATAGACTGAGTGATCCAAAGTGTCTTTTTACAGTTTAATTTATCTATTGTGACACATAGACTGAGTGATCCAAAGTGTCTTTTTTCAGTTTAATTTATCCATTCTGACACATTGATTCTAAGCAATCTGAGGTGTGTTTTTTTCAATTGATTTCACCAGTACTTCTATCTTTCAACTATCTCTAAACACTTTTTGCCACATTAATGTGGCTGTTGCAATGTTTTGATGATATGAAATACTGATTTCTGTTATTTTCCAGTCATTGTCTTTAGTAAATATTATTGTTTTAAATTAAAAAACATTTAAGCAAAATTTTTCTTTGGCCAGTCTTTACCCGAATGCATACTAAGAAAAAATTTTTTAATTTAACATAGAAGATGTGTATGTGTGTGTGTGAGGAGGGGTGTGTGTGTGCATTTTGGTATTCTGATGTTCTGTGACCACTTGCAGAGATCTTAAACTAGACAATGTGATGTTGGACAAAGATGGCCACATCAAAATTGCTGACTTTGGCATGTGCAAGGAGAAAATATATGGAGAAAATCGAGCATCAACATTTTGTGGGACACCGGACTACATTGCCCCAGAGGTGAGCCAACTTTGTAACAGTTTTTGCAAATTTGATGGTGTTGTCTGAAGATAGAATGTTATTCAGAACAAGGCAGATGAGTATGAAATACATACTGTAGACTCAGTATGAAATGGTTCAGTATGATACAGAATTAACTGTAATAATGGATGGACCCCATTATATTTGAGACCATTTAAAATATAATCATTGGGGAGAGGGGGGGTGCATTTTTTTTTGCCAACAAAGTTTTCAGATTTTATGCATATGTAGCAAGCACATGACTAATTTAACCAAAGGTCAAGAATTTGACTTCATGTTTTCTTTTTCATCTTTAAAATTTTAAGTTTTCAATGGTATATTGTAATAACATGACTGATTTAAAACATTGGTCAGATAAAATTTGTGCAAAGCACCATGTCTGTATGTGGAATCAGTGGACATGCAACATCAGAGCAGTATTTTGAATGATTGATTCATACTTAAAACAATTAAAAAGTATTTGTTAATATTTCATAAATTTTAATTTATATTCTTATAAAATTGTAGAATTATGCATTGTAGAATATAGATGTGTAATAATTGCCAATGAGTTTTTATACATTCATTTATGTAGCAGAATATGTAACAAAATAAAAAATTACAGAGTAACTTGATTATAAGTCACTGTGCATTCATATGTGTAACAGAAGGATGTGTTACATTGCAGCACAAAATCTTAACAGAGTGTGAAATGTATTGAGTGAAAATTACAATGAGTCATATTTCCTATATACCCTTACATTTATCTATGATGTCATCATATCTGTGTATGTTTCTTCTAATCAGATCCTGAAAGGCCACAAGTACAATGCCTCTGTGGACTGGTGGTCATTTGGGGTGCTCTTGTATGAGATGCTGATTGGTCAGTCCCCATTCCATGGAGAGGATGAAGATGATCTGTTCCACTCAATTCTGAATGATAATGTTCGCTATCCCCATTCTCTGACTCGTGAAGCCCAAATCATGATGAGCCTGGTAAGGTGATAAAGTGCAGGTATTAAGATAGTACAAAGTCTTGAACAATATTGTTATATTTATCATGGTAAAATTAATTGTTGGATTTATATATCTGCATATGTACATATTGTAGAACTTCTGCTCTTAAAAAAATATTCAGATTTAGTTGTGTTTTGGTTGAAGGGTTGGGGGTATAGTTTTTAATGGTTTAACATAGAAATTAAATTTGTTCATTTATTTTGCTGAATTATTTCTGTTTACTAAAGTATGTACCATCTAAAGAGTTATCTTATTTTCTGTTTCAAGTTCTCTTAGCTGCTTTTTCTGAAATGGTTTCTATTGACCCCACATCATGATTCATATAGTTCTTTTGCTTGATTCAGGATTTCTTCCATATGTTTGTATTTACATTGCACTGTGCATTTCATAAATACTTATGCCTGGGTGTGTGTGTGCACATGTTTGCATGCTTGTATTTATGTGTGTGTGAGAGAGAGAGAAAAATGCATGTAGTAAGTATGTATGTATGTATATGCTTATGTAATTGAGAGATTGCAGGAAAATATTTTTGATGCTTAAGGAATATCTTAAACCAGTTTAGGTCATTTCTTCAAGCTGTCCTTCCATCAGCGGAGAAAAACCAACAACAAAAAAATTCAGGAACATTACATTACTTACACAACATCTATGTATGGTTTTGGTTCTTTATAGATTTTCTTTGGCTGTTTTAATTATTACAGCAATTTCTTTCTTTGTAGATCAGTGTTTGCAATTGTCTCTCCCTTTAGTTGTTTGAACGGAATCCAGTCCTGCGACTAGGAATGCCAGATTGCCCTAAAGGACCAATCCGAGCACAAGCATTTTTCCGAAATATTGACTGGGATAAGTTGGAAGCCAGACAAATAGCACCACCATTTAAACCTAAGATTGTGAGTATTTGTATGTTTATGTTTATATGATTAAGTAATCTCCTTTCAGATTTAAGAGTGTAATTATTTGTTTGTGTAATTTTTCAATAATAATAATGCCTTAATATTATAATAGAATTATCTCACTTGAGATTGAGAGTTACATGTATTAGTAAAATAAAATTATTTCCCCTCTCAGCCTGAAGATGCATGGCTGCTAGCGTTTTGAATATCTAAGACTTCCACCTTTCAAAACAATACATTACAAGCATCTGTGCATTTATTGTGATAAAATAATTTTTCATCAAATAATTTTGTGTATTTGCATGAGTAGCACCAAAGATATAACTTTGTCTCAGTTGATTCTAAAGTTTTTAGACAACACCTATCGGTGCTCACCAGCACTTTCACTTTGTGTGATGCTGTGTTTAGATAATTGTTTTTATTTCAGTATTCCTACTTGTTCATCCATTTATGTAGTGAGTTGCCAAGAACTGTTTCTTAATACTCTCTACAGTCATTATATCTGATTTGCATTATGAAAACACATTATAGCAGAACTGATTGAGATAGATATAAAGATATAAATATAATAATTTTGTGTGTGAACATGCATGTGCATACATGATGTTGAAAAAGGCATGGACAATCTTTCAGTCATTTTGAATTTTTTACTTCTTTCAATACTGTTGCTCAGTAATCAATACTGAGCAACAGTATTGAGGTCTCTTCGTGTGATATTAATTCTAAACAAAGGCAAATTCATCATTTGTGACTGTTTTTAAATCTGATTTTCTCACAATGGTTTTTGGTACACACTGGCAGAATGTTTGTAACTTCCTCAATTTTTTTGGTTAGAACTATGAATCTGCTATCAGATTAAAAGAGAAAATATTGACAAATTCAAAACTGCCATTAACTGAGAAAAGTTAAAATTTACTTTACGTTCATTTTGCCAGAACTGTTGTCTTTCTCTTTTTATCTCTCTTTTTCTGTTATTCTCTCTTTCTCTCTGTTCTTTTGTGTGTATATGTGTTAGCTGGCAAATCAGTGTTTTGACTAAATAGCATAAAGATGGTGACCGTAGTTTGATAGTTTAACTCACACATTCTGTAGGCAATATCTGAACATTTTATTATTCACATGTTGAAACAAGGCATAAATTAATTTTTACAAAACAATCTAATTTTTCTTATAGGACTCTTTGTGCATACTTCTTGCCCATCCATTTTCCAATAATGATACAGACAGTTTTATGCTATTCTGTAAAATAATGACACAGTATCATGATGTTCCCATACAATAATGATATAGACAGTGTCACAATGTTCCCATACAATAATGATACAGTGCCATACTATCCCCCCCCCCCTTACAATAATGATAAAAGTTTTATGCTGTTCCCATAATTAATGTATCATTTGCATGTATAGCAGATTTGTACAAGATTATTTTTCCACTTACAAGTTTCAGTACTATAGTTATAAACTTACTACTACTACTACTGAATCATTTAATTACATTCAAAATAAAATAAATTGACTAACTAATTAAAGATTACATACATATGTTTATTTTCCATTTGATGCCATTACTTTAAAGATGTTGTGCTGTAGAATAACTTGATCATGTGAGTTCTTTATGTTTCACCATTGGATGCCAATACAGTTTCAGAGTTTTAAGGTATATTTATCAATGAATGTGTGTGCGTGCATGCATGCAAGGATATTCAAAGCAAGATTTATTTTAAGAAATAGCATACCTTTGAAAGCATGCTTTGATTGAAGTTATAATTACCTTCCTTTGAACAGAAAAATGAAGCTGACAGCTCAAACTTTGACTCTGACTTCACGTCGGAGAAAGCACAGCTGACCCCACCTGATAAAGAGTTGCTCAAGACGATGAACCAGCATGTCTTCAAACGCTTCTCGTTCACTTCAGCAGAGGCAGAAGCAACTAAACCTTGATATATAAACTGTGTGAAAGAATTATCCTTGCTCACAGAAGACATTTAATTCTGCTCTTCACCTTGGTTTGAACTCTAGCTCAGTCCGTCACTGAAGAATTGTTAGCAGCATGTTAAAAAAGGGCAGAATAGACACATTATGCCCTCTATGTTTTATTTTTGTTGTGTCAATATTTGAGTGCATTTTACCCATCCATTAAGTTTGTGTGTAACCATGAGTGTAATTTTCCATCTGTCATGTTTTCAGAATGTAATATCCATGTGTCATGTATGAGTGTAAGAACTATCTGTCAAGTTCCACTTTGTAACAACCATTTCTCAAGCCTGATGTAACAACCATCTGTAAAGTTTTAGTGCAATCACTGTTAAGTTTGTGTGTATCACCTATCTATCCTGCAGCCACAACCATCTGTCAGTTCTCAGAATAACAGTTTTCTCTGTCTGTAAAGTTTGAGTATAACATCTGTCTGTAAAATCTGAGTATAATACCTGTCTGTAAAGTCTGAATATAAGTTTGAGTATAACATCTGTCTGTAAAATCTGAGTATTGCATCTGTCTTAAAGTTTGAATATAATACCTGTCTGTAAAGTTTGAATATAACACATGTCCATTAAGTTTAACATCTGTAAAATCTGAGTATTACATCTGTCTGTAAAGTTTAACACCTGTCTGTAAAACGTCTGGGTGCTTCTTTGCTTGTTTCATTACATGAGTTTAGCATATTCTTCTCATTAAAATCCAAATTAAAATTAAAATTTTAATGTGGTATGCATAGCACCTTCTAATCTTATTTCTAACCTGTTGTGAACATAAGGGTGATTACTCTGATTGCACTACCTTACAGTATTCATTGCAAGATTTAGGTCAGTAATGTCAACAGGAAGAAGAGATATTACCCTCATCTGCCGTTGTTGCCTCAATTAAAATAATTATTTCCTGTTAACTTTAGAACACCTATGTTTATTTTTTTTATTTTTGTTTTGTTTTGTTTTGTTTTTGGCATGGCATTAACAGTGTGCTGTATGAAAATAATAGCCTTCTTTAAATAAGTCTTTTTGAAATATTTTCTTGTTAATGATATTTTGTTTTTATTTCTTTGAACAAATGCCATAAAATATATTTATTACTTTTTTATTTGTTTGCAGTTTTTGTATATTTGTATGTTTTCTTGCTTTCACATACTTTCTGTATAGATTGCATATACTTTTTAGACAGGTAAATAGATAGGTATTTAGAAGAAAAGATCAATATGTATATTATTTATTCAGAGTTACATACTCAGATATTTAAGCAGACGTTAGAATTTTTCATTTTATTTGTTAACTTGTTATCTTTGTCATAAATCTTAATACATGTAAATATTTTAAGCAATTTCAGTTTGAATGCAACAAAAACTTTTTTTATAAAGTTAGTATTTAAATTGTAAATGTCGCACATATATTTAGGGTTGTAGTTTTTCAAATGAAAGAAGCTATCTTTTTTCTTCAACAAAGCACATTTGTGATATGTGATTCCTACACTATTTCATTAACACTATCTACATGTGTAGCCATATTCATGTATTTAAAGCAATATGCATTACTATTAAATTTATCTTGGCAGTTTTAATGTCAGTTTGATGTGAATATGAGCAGTGAAAGATTTTTTTTTTGCATTTAATGTGATTGTTTTTAACTTTCTTCTTCATTAAGTGAACTAAGAGTGGGATGATTTAAGACTGTATCCTCATTGCTCATCCACTTCCAAACTTGCAAATCTGTGTATCGTAAGTTTTCATTGTGTGTCTCTAATACAATGCCTGCATGTTGTCCCATAAAATGTTTTATTAATATTAATTAACACAATGTTTCAGCAGTAATAACATTTTAAAATTAATTGTTTCATAATTTGTAAAAATAAATCTGCCATATTTTGTGATAAATTATAATTTATAATTATCATTTACATGAAAACAGTAACTACAGAAATCAAGTTATTGTGTTTATTTTTCTTCTCAGTATGGAAAGGTTGTAAGGTTTATACATTGATTGGACATGGAGTGAAGAGAAAAACACTGTTATCCTGATTGTGCAATTAGTGCTGTGTGGAGACAGATACACTCAAGACAGTATGTTATTGTCTTGTGTTGTCTTTTGTTGTGGTAAACATCTTCCATAATACCAGTAAAGAACACCTTTTGCACTACATCAGTGTGACATTTTTATCATTGCATCAGCAGTGATATACAATTGCTTACCATTACATTAATGTGATAACCTTTACCATTTCGTGTAAATGTTTACCATAACATCATATTATAATTTACTGTTGCATCAGCATGGTATAAGTGCATATAAGTGGCTGTTCTGCTGTGCTTTAGTCTTGAAAACATTGAACTATTTAAAAATCCTCCAGCATCCACTGACCAACACTTTTTTTTTTCACAAGTAAGTGTGTAGATGGAACATTTCATGAAGTGTTATTCATATGTACCTTGTGAGTGCTAGTAGTTTTCACGCAGTGCCTGTTTTGGGGGAATTGGATAGATTTTGGAATTTGTATTAATAGAATAGGCATGCATGGTTGTTAACAAAGTTCGTATTCTATGCAATGTCCCATGTAGACATTAGCAGTAGATCTCACATGTTGTATAGTACCTTTAGTACACCACAATTCATTAAACAAGAAGTTTACAAACTGTTATCCTACTAATAAAGGTGAGAATGGACCACTGATATTTTTTTTATTTACTTTTTTGTAAGATTGTCATTTGGAATCTACTTTTCAACTAGTAGTTCCTGTAACAGACAACCAGAACTGAAGTAACTGGTATTGTGTTCTGAGTATTGACAAATGAAAATAAGTAGAATTTGTCTGCTTTTATTAGACTGTTAGAATTGGAATAGAATATTGGATTAACAAATGTGAAGAATTATGCAAGTGCACCAGCAATTCCCTCTTATTATAAAGTGGACGTAGATCCAGCACAACTTAACCAGATGCAAACAGAAATTATTGAAGTCTTCTGTAGAGGGAGATTATCTGTTGTTTGCAGTTGTCTGTCTTTAGCTGATGTCATTTCCTTGGAAAGATGGCTGGCTAGTTCTGAGATAGATAGATCAGAGATGTGCAAAATGAAAATTTTAAAAATTGCTGGCAAACCCAGCAGAATTGACAATCAGTGTTTACAATGTGACTAAACTTTGATACAGTAGTTTGTAGAATTTTTAATGATAATATATCCAATTACTTGTAGACATTGCAATTCAGAATTAATTTTTTGTGATAAAAGTACCGGTTACCAGTTTTCCTTTTCAATAAAAATAAGCATGTTTTATATATAACTGACTGTTGACAGTTTTACATTATGACTGTATTTTTTCCCTGTGTAAAACTAACATATATTGTTTTGTTTACAGTAAAAAAAAAAATATTGCCATTACCTGTGAAAATGAGATTGTTGGAAGTTATCTTTGTATATACATATACCTTCAAAATATAACTGTTCTTGAAATTTTTCCTTATACATTTAACTATTTCTCTCATTAGGTGGTCTGGTTCCAATTACACCTGGGTGATGATGGGTGGATTGCATGATTCATTATAAGTATTTTTGTCTGTGTCCCTTTTGCATGTGTATGATCTTCAGATAAGTTTATGTACAGTGATTTTTAAAAAATTCAGTTATTAGTCATTACATTGATTTGATCATTGATTCACAAATTCATGTGTGCAGTCACATCTCATTCAGGAAAATACATAATTGCAAAGTCACAGTTTATACAGTATTAATCAGACATTAAAGAATCCTCCAATGTCGTGATTGTATCATCAAATGCTTAAGCTGTCAGTATGTACGCTTTATAAAATACGTTGTATGCCCTGTATTTCTTTAAATGTTTCATTAAACAACTCACAATTGAGTAACATTACTCAAAACAAATACAATACCAGCAATGTATTTTAAATTCATCATTAATAAGCCTAAGTACAAAAACTCATTTACCTCTCTCTGCTGTTTGATATAATAATTTTAAATTAGAAAAACTCTCAATTGTCATGATTTTTTTCTTTGGATAAAGAATGTTTTTCTCTCATTTTAGTTTTCATTAAAGTTAAATTTAAATATTTCTGTAGGTGTTGTGTACCTATTTCTACTTTTTCCCCAGTTTATTTCAGACAATTAATTATTGTTTCATACTGCTTAAGTGCTTTGTTTATTGTTTACAACAAAGAGTTCTTTAAAATACTTAAAATAGGAAATGCAGTTTATTTGTTTTCAAAGTAATATTGTAATAAACATAATAAACATTGCCAAGGAAATCCCTAGGTTGATGTGAGTTTGAGACAGCCAGGATTATTGTAGTGATTTCACAATTTATAAACAGTGTATCAACTAAAAATGTGCTAAATACATGTTGAAAGCTTTAACAGTCTGTTTCTTTTCTTAAAATCAAAGAAGTCAATTAAATACAGTAAACACTACAACATTTTTTTAAAAAACCGACAATGTTGAAAGCAATAAACCATTATGCGCTACTTGTAAGTTTACTGAGGGTGCACCAGGCATATTGAGCATGCTAAAATGTAAGTTTGCTGACAATGCACCAGACATATGTAGCATGCTACATGAATGCTGACTTACAGTGCAGTCGTAACTAGCAAAGCTACATATAAGTTTACTTGGAGTTTGTACATGCATTTATAGGTGTATATATTTGAAATTGTTTACTATTTTAAAGCCTTCCTAAAGTATATTGAAGTTCTGATTATCTTGCCAGGTCAGCTCCTTTCGGAAAAATGCAATAAGGGCTTGGTATTCTCTCAACTTTAAACTTTAATGTCAAACTTGTTAGGCATAGTGTTTGTATTTTGTGATATGTTTTTTTGCTTTAGCTGTACATCTTATGTATTCTGTGTTTTAAGTGAAAATTAAAACCTTGTGGTTTTGCTGTTAAAATATATGTTTTACCCTAACTAATATTAAGATTAAAATCTAAATTTGTTTCAGTTAAATAGCTTGACAATTTGTTTTGGTGCCTTTTTGTCAATACAAACTGTATTAGGTGTCTTTCAGTGCCTTTTTCTGAACATTTTAAGTCTGATAGTCACATTAACCTTTAAAAATCACAATGAAAGAATCCATGAAACAGTCTCTGATCAGAGGATTTTGTGTGTGAATTTACTGGAATGGCTCAAGAAATCATAATAATCACAGTGACATTGTATTTAGTTACAATAAAGTGTGAGTGTGACATTTTTGGTTTAGTTCTGTGTTCTGGTTTTAATTTTTTTATTTACTTTGTGAAGAAAATAAATAAATGATAGACCTGCACATTATATATATCACAAATACAATAGTATTGTTCTGAATTGTACAACACAAATACACTGTACATATTTTGATTTAGATTGCTGACATTAAAAGCCATGCTCAAAAGAAAGAGTGGAAGAAAGAAGAAATTATTATTCATTATTTCTTATGCCTGCTGCAATTGCTCTGAATAGTAAAGAAACAAAAAGTAAAAGTAAAAAACTAACCAAAACATAACCAAAAGTCAAAATATGAAAGATAACCAGATAGTCAAAATAAGAAAGTTAAAATAGAAATTCAAAATAAGAAAGTTAAATAGAAAGTAAATAGACAGTTAGCAGATGATACAGAAACTTTATTTTACATTAGAGAGAACCAAGTTGATTTTTTTTCTGAACAAAATCCCAATACATTTTCCTATTTTTGATAACACAATAGATAACTTTAGCGTATATATTTTGGGATGTAAGCAATACATGATCACATTAACTGCTGTGATCATTGCTAAAAATAAGAATTCAAATGGTTGGCAAATATTGTGCTTTTTGCAGGTATTTGAAATCATGTCAGTGAAACAGTCAGTCAGGCATTAAGATTTGATGTAATTTTATTCAGAAACAATTTCTACACAAACTGCTGCGGCATTCTTAAGACAGAAGGTTCACTAGAAAGGTGCATGTGTAGGTTTCTTCTTATTAACCCTTTCAATACTCTTGCATCTTACCATAAACATTATGCACAATGCTTCCATTAATGGTTTATGAAAAAGAAAGCATAAGATGATAACTTATGGCTTGCAACTATTTGATGTTGTTAGCTATTCATTTAGGGGAAATGCAATTTATTTCTCTTTGGGTAATTTTAAAAAAATAATAATTACAATATAAAATACTAACCAGCAAAACAAAATTATGTTTTGATGGCCTAGATTTGAAGAGGTTAAAACAAAACAAATACCCCTTAAAAACCCTTCACATACAAGAAAAGATTTGGTTTAACTTTACGATTACAAAATGCTATGAGTACCAATCTCCTTATTTTGTATTGATATCTCATGTTTATTTTGGCTTTTTTTTTTCATTAATGATAGGAGTTTAAAAATTGTGCAATTTTTAATGTGTTAAAGAAGTCTCATTTGATTAGCAATCACTTTTGCAAATATATATATATATGTATGTATGTATGTATGTTAATGGGTTTTACAAATATATGTCATTGCCTCTGAAATTAATTTTAGTCTGAGCTTTTTCTTTAATATTTTTAAATATAGTGAATAAAGAGGTACAGGTATTTATTTAAATATAGTGAATAAAGAGGTGTTTATTTTTAAATATAACGAATAAAGATGTATTTATTTTAAATGCAGTGCACACTTTTTCTTTTTTTTTTTTTTTTGGGGGGGGGGGGGCAGGATAAAAATTATCACCAATGTGGTACAGATAGAAACATTTAATTACTTTAGCTCATTTCTCATTTCATGTTATTTTTATAAAATTAGTGTTAATGTTAAATGCAATGAAATTTAAAGTCTTCTAAAGTAATTATAATGAAGAGTAAAAATCTTTTCAGAAGTCTTTTTAAGTGCTGGTGGATTTATTTTTATTTACGCTGGTACACATTTGTATTAAAGCAAATGAATTTGCTCATATTACTGTGTTAAATTGGTTTTTGTTTAGCTTCATACTCACACCATAATTATGAATGTTATCCGCACCAATGTTATGAATGTTATCCACACCAATGCTATGATTGTTATCCATACCAATGTTATGATTATCCACACCAATGTTGATTGTTATCCACACCAATGTTGTGAATGTTATCCACACCAATGTTATGAATGTTATCCACACCAATGCTATGATTGTTATCCATACCATAGTTACGATTGTTATTCCATTTGCACCAGTGGTTCTCAAACTTTCTTAGTTCACAGCACTCTTAGTGTATCAGGATTTTTTCCAAAAACTTGTGTGCCCAAAGTCAGAAAACACCTACCAATTTCATTTATGTTATTGCAGGTGGGTTTATCCCATGGTGTTCATGTGAGTTCCTGAGGTGCTCACTTTGAGAAACACTGATTTACACAATTATTTGTTATCTAGCATCCTGCAAAAAAATATTTATACTCAAGTTTTATAGTTTACATAGCATTTACATAGTGGAGAAAATTTGTGCTTTCAGTATATTGTGATAGGAGACTAGATATTAATTGTAATATTTCATACGAGTCTTTTAATTGTACAATGATAATAATTTTAAAAAAGCACTTTATATATAGAGAATGATTACATTGCAAACTTGTACTTTTGCTCATGTTGTGGGTGACACAGCAGTCATTTTTAGGGGTTCTGAAAAAAAGCATGGTAACTGATGGCAAATATTTTAATATTTACTTTTTGGGGGCTATTCAATTTTAATAATAAATAATTAACATTTACTTTCTGGGCTATTCAGTTTCAGGTAATAAATATTTGAATATTTACTTCTTTAGGCTATCCAGTTTCAGTAACAAATATTTGTTACTTAAAGTATGTATGTATTTTTTTTGTAATTGGGGGGGTGAGGAGACAGCAGCTTCTATATGTGCATATCAGAACTTGTCTGACACGTCATATCTTTCTGTCTTAGATGTAATACAATTATAGATATTAGGCAGGAAAAACCAAAGTGTACTGCAGGCAAGTTTTAAATGGATGTTTATTGTTAAAATAAATATTATTTGATAATTTCCTCTTAGGCTTTATTGATCACTAAAATTTTGATTTTTTTTTTTTTGCATTTTAACCAGACTGTTAAAAAAAAAACAGACAAAATTTCTGTCAGTTACAGTATACCTCCAGTTTAGGAGTCTGCTTTTTACAAAACTCTGGGACTGAAATTGAGCCTGGCAAACAGTGTCACATCACTGCAGTGCTTAAATAAATTAACATTTATGAACAAATGGCTTCTCTGTGGTATATATGTTTTCGAATTTGTTAACTTTGAAATTAATATCACAGTTTTAAACAAACTGTAGAAGGCAACATTTCAGGGGGTTTTTTCTTGCTGCTTTTCTTTGTTTAATGTTGGAATATTTGCATAATTGAAGAGGGCCTGTTGATACCAAGTAAGAATTCATCATAGGGGCCCATTTAGTCTAGTAAGTGTTTCTAATAGTAGTCTAGTAGAAACTCCTAATAGGGCCCACCAATAAGCCCATTAATAACTTCATAAAATGGCTCAAGTAATTCCCCTGAAATTTTTATTTATATTTGTTTGGTTGGGCACATTCAATAAATCTTCCATTATACACCTGCAACTATATACATGCCATTTTATGATTATGTACTTTCAGTTACGCACTTTCTGTCTGGGAACTGAATAATGCTTGTACAAATTATTAGCAATGCACACACCAATCCCACTTCACAGCCCAAATTTCTGAGGAAACAATTTTCTTCTATCTGACAATGTTTTCATCATAAAAAATATATTTCATGTTATTTTCATGTGAAATTGTTGTTCGTTCATTTAACCAGTATAAAGTGCTGTATACTTGTGCTAAGGTGCCATTTTGAGTTTCTCTCATATCTAGTACTTAACCAATAAATCCGTTTAAATCACCTCTGCCTCACATTGTTATTTTCTTTGAATAACAATTTTTTTTTTTAATTTTCAATTTCATCTCTCCAGTGTCGGGAAGGTTTTATGGCATTTTATTTTATGCACTAGAATTTGAAAATACAGTGAATAGAGAAGTGAGATACTACAGGTGTATCAACTGCAATGACAGCCAAGTCATATGACCTATGATTTGTTTTTAATTGGGGGTAAAATGCTCAATGTCAAAATAAGGTAAATTGGAGGGGTGTTTTAAAATTTGTTTGAATGGGGTGCGTGCATGCATGTTGGTGGTAAATACACTATTGAGTTCTTGTATGCTATACATTGAACATCCAAGATTTTTTTTAAATGGTTGGGTACCAGTATATTCTTGACAATAACAATTTTTTTAAAATAGATAAAAAATATATTAAACAGTGAAAGGAAAAATTAAAAGCTATAACAATGATTTTCAGTTTCTTTAATAAAGATTCTAAAGATTTAGTGCATGAAATAAAGAAATATATATTCATTACTTTGTAACTGACTGGTTGACCCTAAAATGACCAATTGTGTAATAGTTGTATAAATTACTGAAATCAAGAACAATGGACACAGAATAGTCTTCTAGAACATTCAGTGTTTATTTGCAGAGTTACATTTCCTTTAATCTATGTATGAGAAGATCCAATAATCTGAATATATAGAATATATAACATTTCTATAAATCAATAACAACACAGTAGTTCATTTATATATATATATATATTTAAAGTGAGGGCATAGTTTACATATTTAACAATGGGCAGAAAAAACAAGTTTTCTCAAGTGTTACCCTAAAAATTTCTACCTGAAGTATAAAAAAAAAAATACAGAGACAGGAAGTAAAGATGAAATAAAAGTCATTCTGTACAGAAACAAATGCTTGTGTCATTCACAATGTACTTTCATAAAACTTCAGTTTCTCAAATTTGTCATGGTTTATGAATGCATATACACTTAATTTTTAGTTTGGAAATAAAAAAGCAATAAAAAGGGACTTATTACATAATATAATATTCTTTACTGTGGAACAAAACAAAGTAACTTTTTTTTTATTTTATGTAAAAAAAAAAAAAAGTGGTGAATAAGGAAGTAATAAATTATAATGTTATTAATCTTTTTAATCAGGAGAATAATATCACACAAATATATTTTTCAAACTGAGCAAAAGCAAGGAATGTGACCAGAGAAATCATTTGCTAACAAAACCAACATCAATTTTTCAGGCCAGTTTCAGTTGGGAAGATTTAAAGAATGAGTTGCCATAAATAGCATCACTGACAAACCCCAAATCATACAGTAATAGGTGACAAAGAAAATATTTTCCCTCTAAAATGAATATAACGAAGTTCCTGTCACACGAGTATAATGATACAAATGTACACAGATCACAACCGTCTCATTTAAAAATTAAACAATGACTGTAGTTGATACTTGTCTATAAAGTGCAAAACTTTAGCAAAACACCCATAAATGACTTTTCGTCAAAGGAAGGTCGGTCATAATACACAAACTACTCTCCAGAAATCTTAAATTATACTGAACTAAAAATTAACTTTAAGACATCTTTTATCAATGTTTACATTGATGAATAATTCAGCTTTGGAGATAGTTTAAGTATTTTTTTCCAAAGCCTGTTCTAAAACTGCAACAAACAGATTATTTCTGATTTGGACAAATGATTTCTTAAAATGCCAAACATTCTTGGTAAATAAAAGTCAACGAAAACTGGGGAGAAAAAAAAATCATCAAAAGCCAATCAATAAACACTAGATTAAAAAAATTTACCATAGCAGAATAAAAATATTAAGGAGACAAAATTATTGTTTGTTAATGTTACAATGCAGAAATTTAAAACTAAAAACTGTTATAAACTCTTAGTACTACTAATATGGAAAAATTCAAGAAAAACACAAAATAGTGTACAACTTTAAAAATAATTCAACAAGAATTAAAAAATGTTCAAAGTTATTTTGGGAGGGGGGTTTTGCTGTTTTTATTTTAGTACCAAACAGATGATGAATTTGTAAACAAAACAACATGACCAAAGATTAAATCATTAACAAGAACTGTATTTACACAGTACCTGGAAATGACAAGAGACATTATAACTTAACATGCATATAAAACTGCAATTAAATATGCACCTTAATTTGGCTGCATCACATTTTGGTCCAATTTAACAATCTCTAATTAGGTAAACAGTTGGACTGCAAAACATAAAAGTACTGATGCATAACAATTCAATGGAAACTTTAAACAATGCCATGAAACTGCTAACACTTAACACTTAGTTAATTTTAGCATTTTACTCACCAGAGCACTATTGCACAAAAAGGTTACTAAGCAGCATATATCAATACTATATAATACTATATCAATATTAACTATAAATCTTTACAAAGACAAATAAATAGCAGAAATATATGAGTTATTTAAAATCAATTTTACAAACAATAGTCTTACTTTGAGTAACAAGATCATGAAAAATAAATTATTCCAAATCTTAAGAAGCAATTGTTTGTTTAAAGGACTTGTGTAATGCACAAGAAAATGTGTTTATTTAATTATTTCCAAAATACAAAATTCACTGACTACAGGGACTGGATAAAAGGATTTCAGAGTGACATGAGCCAATCACCAAAATCAAGTTATAAGCAAACTTGTAGATTCAAAGTTTCAGAAATGAATTTATATATATTGTTCCTAACCAAAGCTGCAATTGGTTTTGTCATTTTCGGGGAGGGTAATAATGTTAACAAGGACTCTTCTCCCTGACACACAAAAGAAAACAGATGTTCTTAACTATTAAAAGTTCATATCTTTCACTCTGGATACACTAAATGCAACTTTTAAAATGCTAATGAAAATTTGCTTCTTTATAATGTCTTCTTTATGTGATAGGAGCCAGGGAAGTGAACTCTTTAGATGTTGTAGTTATTTCATCAAATCATTCAAATCATTTTAGCTTGCAAATGACATTTGGAATCTGTCAACTTTAACTGCCATTGAAGTGCGATTATAACGTCTGGCAGTTATTCTGGCTGCACTTGACATAAAATGCTATTGAAGGAACAGGCAAAATCATGAAGTTTCCATTCCAGAGAGGTCATCGTCATCACTCAGATCCCATACCTGTCAAAGAAAATGAAAATTCTGTGAGACAGCTTACTAAAGTGCTGCCTGAAAAGCTTTGTTTTGTTTATATCATGCAAAATCCATAACAAAATTGTATTGACAGCCAAGAAACATGCTGCAAATTACAAAATCCATAACAAAATGTTATTGACAGCCAAGAAACAAACTCAAACTACAAAATCCATAACAAAATGTATTGACAGCCAAGAAACAAACTCAAACTACAAGATCCATAACAAAATGATATTGACAGCCAAGAAACAAACTCAAACTACAAAATCCATAACAAAATGATATTGACAGCCAAGAAACATGCTGCAAGCTACAAAATCCATAACAAAATGATATTGACAGCCCAGAAACATGCTGCAAACTACAAAATCCATAACAAAATGTCACTGAAGGTAGGAAGCACATTACTAATTTTCTGTATATATATTGCTGTTGCTGCAATTCCTATTAAAAGACATTTACCTGGAATATGCACAAAATCTATATTTTTTCCTAGGAGAGACACAAATATCAAAGATGATTTAAAGCTCCAGTACTCTAAACTTAGCTCAGCATCTGGACTATCTTAACTGCAGCCTTTCTCAAACTTTTTATAGTGGAGGAATCCTTGAAACGACTTTCTGATCTCAGAGAACCCCTGCATGATAATTGTTTTTTCCAACCATGACCTCTTGGGAAACTTTTAGCAACATCTCACAGAACCCCAGATGAGAAACCCTGATTTAGTTGGGGTTTTTTCCTGAGCACAGTATCCAGTGTCTTTAGCATCTTTTCTTACCTCAACACCTAGCATTCTACATCCAGTCTTAACTCATATCTTCCTCTGAATTTGGTGAGCTTTATTCAAAATTCAATGTATTTTGTTGCAATTGCTTCACCCCAGTTAGTGCATATTACTTCAACATCTACTTTGCTTAGGTCCAGTTAGTGTATATTACTTCAACATCTACTCTGCTTAGGTCCAGTTAATGAGTCTTACCTCAGCTTCTAGTGTCTTATCTCAGCACACACTATGTCAAGCTGCACTGTGACTGTCTCACCTCTGCATATGTCTTATCTAAACATTTAGTGTTTTACCTAAACACCCCATTGTGTCTTGTATTTGCCTCAGTCTAATTATCACCTTATCTTAGAATCTAGTGTTTTGTGTCTGACCTCAGTATCCCATGTCCTGTTGTATTTGCTTCAACCCAATTAATATCTTACCTCAGTATTAGTACACCTTACCTCAATATATAGTGCTTTTACCAGTGCATTCATTGTGCCTTGTAGCATTTACTTCATTCTAGTTAGTGTGCCTTATCATAGCATCTAGTATGTCTTAGCATTTTGTTGTATTTGCTTTCGTCAAGTTAGTGTATCTAACCTCAGCATCTAGTATGTCTTACCTCAGCATCCAGTGTGTCTTGTTGCATTTGCTTTAGTCCAGTCAGTATCTAACCTCAGCATCTAGTACGTCTTACCTCAGCATCCAGTGTGTCTTGTTGCATTTGCTTTAGTCCAGTTAGTATCTAACCTCAGCATCTAGTATGTCTTACCTCAGCATCTAGTGTGTCTTGTTGCATTTGCTTTAGTCCAGTTAGTATCTAACCTCAGCATCTAGTATGTCTTACCTCAGCATCCAGTGTGTCTTGTTGCATTTGCTTTAGTCCAGTTAGTTCTTCCAAGAACATGGGCTCATTGAAAGCTCTCAATAAGAACTTGAAACCTTCTGTTCTGTAATGTTTTAACACCTGCAGAGAAAAGCATATTAATTAAAACAATGTTTAAATCTGAATAAATGTTGTTTCATTGAGCAGAACATCTGTCTGCTCAAAGGAATGAACAGAAAGACAGAGAGAAGACATTGTTAAAGGGGCAAGACAAATTCTGTCTTCTATTTGCCATACTTGGTTAGAAAATTGTATGTCTACTTCACATATAGGTTTTCAATTAAACCCTTTAAAAAAAAAAAACTATTCTTGTGACACAGTGAAAAATTTAATTTAAAAATAGCCATTAAGGACATTCATTCGATTTTATTATTGAAAAAATTAACCCTACTTCAAAGGAATTTAATAACTAAACAGATTTCTGAATAGCGAGGGTTAATGTTTTTGTGTACTAAAGGAAACAATGAAAATATATATGCAGAATTCATGTGTTGTGTTACTTAAGTGTATCAATCCTGCTTGTAGTAAAATTGTGAGTTTGTCTTTGATAATTTCAGATTAACTAATTAATAGTTAATCTGAAATTATCAAAGACAAACTCACAATTTTACTACAAGCTTACATGTCTATGCATAAATAAGACAGAATTAATAGTTAATCTGAAATTATCAAAGACAAACTCACAATTTTACTACAAGCAGTACACTTGTCAAAAGCCTGGCCAGCAGGCAGGATCTGGTGAAATCGAGAAAGGAAACCCCGAATCTAGAAGAAATAAAACCACAAAACAGTAATGTAATGAAAAATTCTTCAAAAGACAACAGAAATAAAAATTATAATAGGATTGATATGTTTAAATTATATCATATCATCAATTCCCAAATACTCAACACTAAGCAGGAGCCATTGAGCCATTGGGTGGACTGCCTTTTTATTTCCCTTGTGCTTTAGATTGTGACTCCTACTTGTGCATTGCATTTCAGTTACCCTCAAATTTGTGAGGGCAGTCACTAAAGTGACATTAAATTAAATATAAATGAATTTTTAGAAACATAATTTTATAAGTTTCATATAGTGAAAATGTGTTTACAGTAAAGCTTCTTTGAAGCTTTATACACTAGCATTGCATAAAAATTAAATTTTCAAACACATAACATTTGCTAGCAACAAACAAAGGTTTTGCTCGAAAAATATACATTTTACATTATTTTTCACATCTGAAAAATAATATACAGAATTCTTTTGGAACCTTTCTTCAAAGAGAATGGTTTTACTGGATTTATTTTCACAGATTTGGGCAAGTTCGTAAGATCTACAATAAGATAAGACAATTTTTTTCTAATTATTATTAATTTTTTAATTTGAAATAAATTAAAAGTAAATGTATTACTAAATCTATAATAGTTTTCAATTAATTAATTTTCAAAATATTTGTAGAATTGTAATAAAAAATAATAATAAAAATAAAATAAAAATAATAATAATAATTAAAAAAAAGATCCTATAATTTTCTATTTCAACTAAAAGATAAGAAAACGTTTTATTATTTTTTTTATTTTCGAACCTGAAATAAATTCAAAATTATACTTTTTAAATTAATTAATATGTCTATAATAAGTAGTAATTTAAATTTTTAAAATCCATTGATAATTACAGTCGGTTTTAATTTTTCAGCACGACCCATTCAATTATTGCTTAGTGGCAGATCAATGAGACAGTGAATGGGTTAAACACCCATAACTCTTTACTAGTCTATAACTTAAAAGATAATGTGCAAAATAAAATAGAAACCTATATTGGCATGCTACAGGAAAAGCATTCTCATGTACATACATCATAAAATATGCAAATACAATAAAAGATCAGTTCTCACCCCAAACAATACAAAATATAAACAATTTTTATTCTAAATATATAAACTTCTAATACAATTAAAAACTATATCAAATAGTATATAATAATAAAATAATGTGTACTTAAGAGAGTACATTACATTAGCTGGCAATTTACTGTGCTGTTTAAACAATCAGCGAACATTCCTTGACTTGACCAGTCAAGGCACCTCTAACACTTTTATTACCACGCCCACCAAAGTAACACACACTAAGACCAGGAAAGAGTACTGTACACAGGCAGGCAATGAACACTCCACACAATGCCCAACCCAGCCTACTACACTAATAAAGTGAAACAAAATTATGTTTACACAGAAATGCCTTTTGCTCAAAAGAAAAGTTAATGGAAAATAACTGTAGATAACTTTACGAGGTACAAAAAACTAGCATGAATGACGTCTTCAGTGCATTGCTTTGACATACTCTATAACTAATGATATAGTCATCCACTGTTCAAAATTAAATAAAGTTAATATGCCTTCAGGCAAAACAATGTAAACACTAATGCTGACCTGATGGGGAACAAGTCCCAAAGTGCACTCTGCTTCCTTGGTTAAGTTATCTTCATTTGCACTTGTGTCTGCTGGTGCATTTGCTCTGTAAGATATATGGTATGACTGATGGATAAATAGAGGGAGAGAGAGACACAGAAAGATAAATAGACAAGTATATAGTCTAAGAGATACCCCCATGGATGGATAAGTAGATAGAAAATATGCAGATAGATTGAAAGTCAAACAGAAAAATAGATAGACAAAAGTGACATATAGGAAAGTAAATAATTAAGAGTGATTTGACAGTGTACCTAATTTATTTAATTTTATGATATTAAATTAGTATTTAGAACACAAGTGCAAGGACACAATATTAAAAGTATATGAGGATGCCTAGTCAATAAATGGTCAACAAAAACAAATTTTACAGAGAGGTATGCACACACACCACATAGTGTAACAAGGTCCACCCACAAAGGGGAAATTAAATACATTTTATTTAATTTTCATTTTCTTTGCAAAGATAAGTCTTTTCTATCAAAAATGAGTAGGCATAAGAGAAGTTGTACGCACTGGGTGGGCAAAAGTCACAGGAAAACCCTCAAGATATTCTTCCATAACCATCTGTATTATAATTTTTATTATTATTATTATAAATTAATCTGCTGAATTAATATAATTATAATCATAAAACACCAACATCAGCAATCACCAGTCTAAGAATGCTAATAAATATCTGTATAACTGTAGAAGGAGCTCAATTTAAACATCTGATGAAATATTATGAATAAAATTTATATTTCCCCCATGAAAATGAACTTTTGTGTAAAACTACAAGCAATATTTTTTTTTTAGAAACTACTGTTTTGAATAACTGAAAATCAAATGATGAAAGTGTTTAATTTAAATTAAAATAGATATAAATGAAAATCAAATAATGAAAGCATTTAATTTAAATTAAAACGGATATTAAATAACTATTCAATTAACAAAGACATAAAATAAATTAAGTCTGTTTGGTATCACTGTTCTTTTTAAACAGCTGAAGGATGGGAAAAGTTAGATAAGGAAACAAAATATTAAACAAGAAACAAAACAGAAAGCAAAAACAAGAACATTACTTTGAGTCAGAAGTTTATAAATTATACGCACCCTTTTGGATGCTGTAAAACAGAGACAAGCAGCTCCACTGCCAGTGCCCCAGCTACCATGGAAACACCTGGTCGAGTAACTGTGCACTGTTGGTCCAAGGTTCGATCCCTCATTGACTGGAAACAACAAAATAAAAAAATGGAAGGAAATAGCGTACATTTTACTTTATTGACTCCCCTAGAACTGCTTAGAAATAAAATTGAAAAACTGCCTTTTCTCTTTGTTAAATTAATAAACAGCAGAATGAAACAAGACATCTTAACTAAATAAAATTGAACACTTACATTTCCTGGTGCAACAACATCATTACAGAAGTAGCACCCCAAATGGCTGCCTGGAAGTCCTTCTGTTAAACAAGTCACCCGTGATGCCTCTGGTGGAGTGTCAACTCCAGTTGTCTTCACTCCATGACGAAGCACAAGAAAGGTATCAAAACCCAAAGCTGCATTAATCACAATCTGAAATTGTAGACCAAAAATACAGAGTAGCATACCTAAACCAGGTATATTTTAAAAAAATAGAAAACCCCCACAAAATCTCAACTTAAGACAAATTTAACAATCATAGTTCCATACAATCTCAACATTGGACACCAAAACCTAACATAATTCTACACAATCTCAACTTTGGTCATCAAAATCTAACATAATTCTACACAATCTCAGTCTTAAAAAAAATAAGAACAATCACAGCTCTATGCATCCTCAAGTTCAGACATAAAACACAATCAACATTTTAAATGATCGCATTCTCAAGCTCAAATATAAAACAATCAATTTTACATGACTGCTTTCCCAAGCTCAGACATAAAACAAAGTCCTACATGACTGCATTCTCAAGCTCAGACATAAAAACAAAGTCCTACATGACTGCATTCTCAAGCTCAGACATAAAAACAAAGTCCTACATGACTGCATTCTCAAGCTTAGACATAAAATACAACAAAACACAAAGTTCTATATAATTTGTAAAATCTTGAGTGAGTGGAGCTAAGTGCATCCAAGTCTTCAATTGTCTAGAATTAAGATTTATTTCTGACAAAGTCCAAGCTTGAGATTGTGTAGAGGTGAGACTAGAATAATCTCAGTCTCATCTTGGCACTCAATCTTAGAAACTTAAGAAATTCATAGCTTCATACAATATCAACCTTAGAAAACAATAATAGTTTCACCAACACTCAACATTAAGAACCGACATTTAAAAAAAATACTTCCAAAATATATCAATTTTAAACTAAAATCAATCATAGCTCCACAAAATCAGTCATAAAGTAAAAAAATTATAAAAAAGCTGTCCAAAGAGACTACATAGTTTTTTATTAAAATAATTTAATATTATGCACCTTCTGTTTGGATGCAGCAATGACAGATGGCAGCCAACGACTTTCCCGAGTGTCCATCAGCAAAAAGACTGCATCATGCACCTCAATTAGTTCCTCCAGCTTCTTCACATCTTCTTCCACCTGCTTTTCAAGACCACCTGTATTTAAGAAATCAAGCCTATCTTATGACAAGCATCAAGACAAATGGAGCAAAAAGCTATCAAAACATAAGAGCCATGGAACCTTTCAGATAAATTAACCTGTAAACGAGATAGTCCAGCATTTTATTTTGTAAAGAGGAATTCCTGCAATTATCATGGCAAGTCCAAAATCTAGTTAATCCACTCTTTAATTATTGTTTAAACAGCATTCATATATTGTGAGATAATTTTTCTTTTAAAGTGAGTATGCAAAAAATAAAAAGTTATAATTAAAACTTTTAAATGATACCTTACTGGAAACAGAGTGTCCAGGCATCGGAATGGAGAGAGAAAATCCTTCTGACTTCTGCAATAGGAAAGGCAAGAAGGTGAATGAATCATGGTTTCATTGATTTTCAAAGCAAAACAAGTTAAAGAACAAAAATAATATATTAATGTAAAGTATACTCAAGATCAGTGTGTTTTATAAAATACCACAAACAGGGAAACACAAAATAGTCTTAAATCTCTTTATTTACACAAATATCAACCGACTTCTGTCTTGAAAGTGACTAGCAGTAAAACTACAATTCAGAAAAGTAATTGCTGTAAAATTTGAATTGAGTCTCCTCATTCATTTAGGTCTGTAATACCCCACACACACAAAAAAACCCAAAACAATCTCAAATAACAATAAACAATTTGTGAGAGATCTAACAAATAAATGCCATTTTTCTTCAAACTAGAGTACTTGGATTACCACTGAGGGCAGTGATCTACCCACTAAATGTCACTCTTCTTCCAACAAGAATACTTGTAATATCACTGTGGGAAGTGATCTAACCACTAAATGTCACTCTTCTTCCAACTAGAGTACTAGTGGGCAATACTCTGAATACATGCTGGGCAGTGGGCAATACTTTGAATACATGTTGGGCAGTGGGCAATACTTTGAATACATGTTGGGGAGTGGGCAATACTTTGAATACATGCTGGGCAGTGAGCAATACTTTGAATACATGCTGATGAACATTCTATTCCAACACCTCACCAAGACAGGTAAAAAAAATAGATTAAATATTCCATTTGCCTTAAAAAAAAAAAAAATTCACTAGTCTGAAAAATCTTGTCCACAACAAATATCCTAACCAGTCGTTTTCATCAATACACCCAATCACTTCCCTCAGGCAATGGACAAAAATTAATTAAATTTTGTGAGAGTCCTAATTTCAGCCTACACTGCCTTTTAGAATTACAAGTTGCACAATGAATTTTCACTGGACTCACATAATCAGAAAAACAGATTTCTCAACTCCTTCTTTTGTATGTAATTTGCATATACTTATCACACAACCCGATTTATATGCAATGTGCAGTGATTACACAACTCATGTTTCAGATGTAATTTGCACTGACCAACCAAACAACTTATGTTTGATGAGTAATTTGCACTGACTAATCACACCACTGCTGTTTTATACATAATTTGCACAGGCCATACAATTCCTGTTTTACATATGTAATAATAATAATAAAGTCCATCTTTTTATCTATATGGTTGCATTTGAAAATATTATTTCAATGTTTAAATTAATTGTTTGGGTTTTTTTAATCTAAGTCAAGGTTATAGAAGTTTGTGTGGGTTGACTGCTAAACTGTATTATAGCACTGGGTGCTAGAGGGCAGAAGGCTGAGTGATTATGCAATTTATTATAGTGCCAGGAACGGGTGACCAACATATAAGACTGACTAAAACAGATATGTGTTATGTGTGAATAAGGATGCTTGGGTGGTTGAGACCAGAAGACATTCCAATGGGTAAATGTATGGATTATAAAATATGAATATGGGAGCTGTTGTCTGGATGGGTGTGTGTGTGACAGAAGATGTGAAGCACAGTACACTCAAGCTAGTAACTTATCAGGAGCAAGCTAGTTTATCTGTTATTTCTTAGCCAACACCATGCCAAAATCCAAAACAGAAATAAAGATACATTTATATCTCATAGCCATGCCCAAAATGTTTGAATATCCAGATGCAATGCTATTAGGCAGATTATTCCCCGAGAGATTATACACAAAATCATGTGAAAACTCTAAAGATATATGGGATGGTAGAAATTTGAATTTTGTTTTATAAGTGACTTTTCTATTTCAGCTGGTGAAAATAATAAGTTGCACTGACTGACCACACAACAATCTGCACTGACTGGCCACATAATAAATTGCAATCACTGACCACACAACAATCTGCACTGACTGGCTGCATAGTAAATTGCAATGACTGACCACTCCAGGAAAAATTCTCTTTAGTGAGGCTGCTGCTGCTTCTGCTTTGGGCTTTCCTCCATTCAAGCAATCTTCGAATGCAAACAGCGATTGGCGTACGGGGTTGGAGTAGGACACTCGAGCATTGTCTACAAATGTGATGTGGCGCACCCCCCAGCTCTGCACACCAACATATAGTGAACTTTAAAAATTCTAGCAAATATTCTGCATCTTAAATTGATGTAACTAAGTGAAATGCATTTGTCATTATTATTTTAGATGTTCAAATTGTTCATCAAAAGTATCTTAAGAAAAATATTTTGTTTTTAAAAATGCCATGATGCCAAGACAAATAACTAATATTTTATTTAGTCCTGCATTAAATCACATTTACACTATCCAAAGACAAGTAATTAATATTTTATGTTTGGTTCAAATGAATTTACATTAACTCTATCTAAAGACAATTAACTGTTAATTTTATATTTAGTTCTAAATGAAATCACAATAACTAATGGCAAGTCATTTGACAGTTTATGTTAGATTCAAGTGCAATCAAATTAACACTATCTAATTCTAAAGATGATTAATTATCAGAGATAAACCAGTGATTTAATGGCAAGAGAATCTGCTACAAAATGAAATGAAGTGCTACAATAGAAGTAAAAGAACACATGAGTAAAATTCAATGTGCATTCATGTGAATGTGCACAGGGGGTGCTTGTGTTGATTACTTGTCTTTTTAATTCGAAGCTGCTACAGACAACTTTTCTTTAAGTTTGTATCATTATTTTTAAATGTATATTTTAAAAAATCTATTTTTATTTTACTCAATGTTCTTAAAATTGCATCTACATCTGTGGTTGATAATGTGTTGCACTTTTATATTCAGCCTTATAGTTTCTACTGTACTTTCCCTACATTTCCAGTTAAAATGAAAATGATCAGCATCAATATTCATGTTTTCTACTGATTGTAATTTAAATTTGTCTATAACTATATTAATATGTTTCTCAACTTACTTTTATTAAACATCTCAACTGGTGACTTCCTCTACTGAGCTCTAAATTTAGGACTTTTCATAATAAAGCAGAAGTTTAAAAAAAATTTAAATGATAGCAAACACAAAAAGAGCAGTTTCCCATAACACTTAACATTCACTAATCTAGATTCATTCTTATTTAAGAAATTATAGTATTATATGCATAACAAAACAAATTTTTACTGAATTAACTGGAAAATTCAACAGGCAAATACTTAAAAATAATACTTCATGCATTTCTGTCATCATATTCTGCATTTTGTTGGCGGGTGTCCACTGTTAAATCTACATTTTATGTAAAGACAGAATTTTGTAAATAAAAAAACCCAAAACAATGTCAATTAGAACAGTCAATGTGTGAATAATTTTGTAAAAATGAAACTTACATTACAATGAGTTACACTAATAAGATGTAATCACTTAGCAGCTTTCTGACATAACGCAGAAAACGTGATCTAGAGCACATACAACAATGTCCCAAACAAACAACTGCTACAACAACCAGTGTTAAACTGCCTTCTGAATCAAAATCTACATAAACTGGCAAAGAGGAGATAATAATAGATTGAATATTCTCACAAAAAAAAGATAACTAATATGACTGGTAACTATAAGGAAAACAATTTTAGTGAGGTCCGGACAAGTGCATGAAGAATGAAAACACCTTTTGTCTGGGTAGTTGTTAAAATGAAAAAAATACAACAAATATTAGAGCAGAAATGTGAACTATTAAAGATAACAATGAGAATATATGAGATACTAAAAATAATAATGAAATTAATTAGGTTTTGAAAATTTGTTAAAATAAAATTTAAAAAATAATAAGCCAATTCTTATAATGAGACTGTTCTTACCATAAGATTACGTGCAACATTGCAACCCAGTGTTCCAGAGCCCAGGAGAAGGCAGCGTGTAGCTGTAATCTTTTCAAGGCACAAGTCTGGCATCAAACGCCAACGCATCAACTTGAGGTTTAAATCTACTGCAGATTCTGCCAGCCTATAAATAGAAAAACAAATGTAAATTATCAACTAAAACAATCACCATAATAGTATTGTAAAATAAATTTGTGAGACAGTAAAACTTAAAATGAGTTGTAATGACATCTATACAGAAAATGGCTTAACTACTTTTCCTTAGAAAAGCAATTGACTTCAATGAGAAGCTTTAAATTGAAGATGGTTGAAATGAATTTCTTCTTAGAGAGTAAATGTTTTCAGTGGGAATCTATGATAATTAAGGATAATAACTATGGCAGAATGAGTTGGAAGCATGAATTGTAGAAGACAGTAGCAAACTTTAAAGGTCATAAATGAGTTGGGAGTACACATATTGGTGGCAGTAGCATAACTTTAAAGGTCAGAAAAGAGCTGGGAGTAGACATAGAGCTGAGAGATGGGAGCAGAAATATTGGTTGTCAGTAACATAAATTTAAAGGTGAGAAATAAGCTAGGAGCATGAATATTGGTTGGATGTAGCATAGCTTTAAAGGTCAGAAAAGAGTTGGGTGTACAAATATTGGTTGGCAGTAGCATAACTTTAAAGATCAGGAAAGAGGTAGGTGCATGAATACTGGTTGGCAGTAACATAACTTTGTTGTCTTAAAGGTGTCACTATCTATTATTAGCTATATGCAATACAAGACACATGACCCTTCTACACCACAAAATAAAAAAAAAATGTAGAAATTTATATGCAGAAACTTGTGCATACACTTTGGAATGTTTCCCCCAAAAATTACACACTACATTCAATGCACATAAAGTGTTCTGGTACTACTTGTTTCCTCCTGTCCACAGTTATAAATATTTTTAAGGATTCTCACTTGAAACAATCATCCTGCATAGTCCATTAAGACCCCATGCACAAAATAATGCTAAGGTGGTTCTAAAGACAGTGTATTTAGATTTTAATTATAAGCTCAAGAAAAAGGCAGAGTTATAGTTCCATCCGAACTGACCTTGCTGGATCCATGCTGGCACTGAGGTCAACCATACGAGCTCCTAGCTTGTGTCTTTCATTACGTTCCCAGCCCAAAACCTTTGGTATATTTGCAGCAGATGTATCATCTGAGGAAACAAAATTTACTGAGCAAAATGCAAACAGGTATGAAAATGGATGATTTAGTGTATACACCAGAAAAGGAAAACACTAAAAGCATTCAGGAATAATTCAAATTCAAAATTTTGTTACTAAAAGCCCAAAATATAATAACAAAATGAATTTGGGGGTGGGGGTGGGTTACACTAAAAGAATTAAAAAAAACAAACAAATATTATTTTAATACAAAATAGCAGATAAAATCTTAAATAAAAATATATTCAAGCAGTCATACATATGATAAATATTTACATACAATATTGAGAGTTTCTTCACCATTTGTTACTGTAACGGGAGGAAGAGTGATGGACAAAACCAAACTATGGTTTATCTCCCTTGTCCCTAGCCTAAAGCGATCTCGAAGGCATACAACTTCCAAATCTTGTAATTCTGTTCCACTGAAAAATCATGAATATGTTAGAAAATAATAAATATATTATAATAATGTTTAAATAAGAACAGAATTGTTTAGCTTAAAAAATATTTTAAAAGTTTTAATTATTAAAAGTTATAAACAAGCTTCTGGAGAGGAAGAAAAGTAATTCAAATTACATTCTAAATGTGGAAAATTTGTTAATTTAAAAAGCATATTATCATAATCATACTAGAAATCATTTATGAAAAAGACAAATTTCTAGAAATCGCTGAACAAAAGCAATTGTTTTCAATAATTAAGAAAAAAAAAAAGTTCAGAAAACATTGAGAAAAAAAATTTCTGTTAATAGATAGGGAACAATGCAAAAAATATAATTTCCAAACAAATTTTAAATAGTACTGACTAGTGATAGGCAATCAGAGCTATGAAGTTTCTCAGTGGCCAGCCGGGATTTGTTTCCAGAGTGCACGGGTCACAAAATCCTGCTAAGACCTAAAGTGCATACCAAAAGTACCAAAAGAACGTTTTTCCAGTAAATTCTGAAAGCATGTTATTTTGATTTTTTAATTATAGTCAATTACACTTTAAGTATTACTTTTTATTTATTACATTGCAAACTACTTTTAACTCTTCTATTCTCCCATAACAGTGTAGTGAAGCCATTGACCTATGTAGCATACCTGCATGTAATTATAAAGGTGCTTCTTGAGTCATTATATTCCATAACTGTTAGTGTTTCACTCTCCTGTAACATTTTAGTGAGGCCATTGGGCTATGTAACATACCTGCATGTAATTATAATGGTGCTTCTTGAGTCATTATATTCCATAACTGTAACATTTTAGTGAGGCCACTGGCCTATGTAACATACCTGTGTGCATCTATAATGGAGCTCTTTGAGTTACAATGCCTCATAATTGTTCGTGATTCAGTAAATGCAGATTGATTGTATCTTCGGATTGTTCAAAATAAAAGAATAGTAAATTCTTTAATATTAATATAAAATTCTAAAAGTATCATTAATATAATATGAAATTATAGAATATTAAATTTGCAGATTATATTCAACCAAATCACTGAATACAGAAAGTATATTTTTAGAATGCTTAAAACTAAAAGAATATTTATTGTTGGTCATTTTCAATCAATCACAAAATGCAGATTATGTATATCTATGGACTATTTAGAAAATAAAATAAAATTTGTTACTGATTATTTTGCACCTGACACCATAATGTAAATACTAATTTTAATTTTTATTTGTTTTTACGTTACTTTCTAGTAAAACCATGTCACTGTTTATATACATATTGCTTATTCTGCTATCATGAACTTTAGAAACACTATTAATCTGTTTTACAAGATGGTATCCAGAGGAACCAAATTTTATATCAAAATCAGTTAGCATCAAACCTTTTACAAAGCAACATAAAAATTCAGAACACGACATAGGTACACAACATAACAATAACTACGAGAGTTGACCTTTGACTAATTTGTCTTCATAAGGACAGCTATCAGAATATAACAATGGCACTTGAAAAATTAAAAACTTTATATTGTACTGGTGATAGAATTTAATGAAGTTGTGTTCAGGAATATCTAAATGATTTAACACACATTTGAAAGAAATATATTTGTAAGACTGCTTCCTAAAACATGAAAAATCCATATATAAGCAAGTTTCACTAAAAGTGATAAATCTCTACATAATCAAGTTTTAAACAACTTAAAATAAACCCATATGTAATCAAGTCTTAACAAACACAAACAAATCCACATAAGCAAGTCTATTAAAAAGGCTGAAAATGATATATTGGAAAGAGAAGTTTATATGAAATTAATGAAAACAAATTTTCCTCACTGTTTAATTCCATTTTCAAAACGTTTTATTAAATAACAAATTGATGGTGTACAAGATGCAAGTTAACTAACATTTTTCTCATCAAATACCTACAGATATATTGAAAATCAACATAGCTATTGCAGAAAGAAAAAGATAGATATTTGCTCCTAAATACAGGTACCAAAAACCTCTGTCATTTCATTGGGACAAAAAATACCTAAGGGCTGGAAAAATTAAATTATCACAGAATTTCTAAGTTTATAATGCTTGGACTAAAGAAATTTTAAAAGTAAAATATCTTTCAAAACTAGTAAAAAAAAATAAAAATTCCCTAATGTTTAATAATCTAATAGGTAAGTAATTTGTTTTATCAAGAATTAAAAAGAAATGTGTTAAAATTCAGCAGCAGATGTACACAGTTTTAAAAAAAGAAATTCTTACAACACAACATCCACAGCCAGCATTAATCCCCAGAACATTATCCTAAGATGCCTAATCAGAAATTTACCTTTTTCTTTTCTAACAAAGCTGTCTTGAGAGTGGCTACATCTTGCACTAAGATCTTATTTTCTGTTTCAACAAGAATGAAATAATTCTCAAAATGCTGTCGGCTAAGTTGGAAGGAATCATATGATTCCAACAAACTAGCAATCTGCAAAAAGATGAAATAAAATGAAATAAATTTTTATTTGTCCTTGAAAGTGTTCAAGTATAAAGAGCATGTTTATGTGCATGTATGTGTGTTTGCATGTGCATGTGTGCGTACATGTTTACTGATGTATGCATATGTATCTGAGTATATGTGATGTGTAAGTGTTTGCATTTGTGACTGCATAAGCAACAAAACTATTAGCCTGCAAAAACAATCTGGTATAAGAATAAGCACCATTTTTTTAATGAAAATATTTTGAATTGTTGTCTAATTTTAACATTATAGCACATGTGAAATTGACCTAAACCTGAAGTGCCGCCTATTTAAATTTCAACTGAATTATAGCACAAAAACAAGTCTACAACACAATAGTATTTCTGTTTACAGGATATTTTTTTATTTTTATAGCATTTATATATTTGTTAATATAACATCAGGTGCATAAATTATCCTAAAAAAATTATTAAAAATATACATTTAAAATATAAAATAAAACATATTAAGTGAATTAGCTAGACCAATTACACTTTGGCATGTAATTAAAATAATTTTAAAATGTATATTACCTGTTCTGTAGTTAACCTTTGGTTTAAATGACATGGTTGTTTGTTGAGCATAACAGTTTCTGGCATGAGGAGACAAGGACTGGCAAACCAGTAGAAAAAATGATATTTTTTCAAATCCTGAACATGCAAAGCAATACAAAAAAAGAATGTTGATTTTTTTTAAAGGCTTTTAAAGTTGGTAGCAACAATGCTAACCACTATTATGTAGTTAACTGCAAAGTGTTCACAAAAGTGGATACTTTAGAGCATAAACTGCAAATTAACAAGCATATAGTTATAAGCTAAAACAGAATGAGACTAGATATAGCTTTAAAACAAAGGTGACTATAAAATGACAGTAGTACTAATTCAACTAGGAGTATATAGCTAGAAGAAAGATGTATCCATAGGGATAGTAACAGAGACAACTTTAGAATAGGGGAGACAACTCAATGAGTCTAAAATTGGAAGACTTGTGTACAGGTAGTAGTAGAACAGTAAAAGATTAGAGATAGTTTTAAACAGGGGTGACTATACATTAATAATTAATAACAGTACTAAAAGAACTATTAGATATAAATAAAACATATATAGATAGTAGCAGTAGGAGACAAAGGCCAAAAACTGACTGGTCAGTAGTAACTAGTAAGTGTCTAGAGACATTAGTAGTTAAAACAGTAAAAGCTATTGTATATAATGCCTACATGTACTAGTACTAATACTATACAAAGTATCTCAACAGAGTAGTTCTTGTAGAAAGCAATTTAGAGCCAGTAGAAGCAATAAAAATTTTACAGATAATATTAGAAATAATAATAATAATAAAATCAAGCATTAAACATTATATCACACAAAACAAAAAATCTTGAAATTTCCAAATGATTCCAAATACAGATTCTGCAAAACCAAGGATTGAAACAACAGAACATATAAACTTAATGGATGTCAGTTTCTGGCCGGAATAGAAAATACCAAAAGACACAACAAAATGGTAAAATCATACATAGAAACCTACGTGAAAGTTATGGAGAGAGTATTGAAGCACCAACCAGAAGTAGTCACTGAAACAAGTAAATACTGTGGGACTTAGAGGTAAGAATAAATCAAGTATTTCTGTGTGAAGACCAGACATTGTAGTTCTCATTAAATCTAACAGCAGTAATCATCGATATAGCTGTTCTAAGGAACAGAAACATAAAAACAAAAGAGAAAAATATCAGGATTTTTTATTAGAAATCCACAGACCATGGAATGTAAAAGTAAAAGTAATATCTGTAGTGATTGGATCATTGGGGTACATAACATCTGAGTTGGAAGGCTACCTGAATAAACTACCTGGACTATACAGAAATGCCCCTCTACTAAAGGCAGCACTTGTCAGAAGTGCTCACATCATCTGTAAAACCTTGGATCTCCAAGATCTTGATAAGATTCAGAGACCTTAGTTCACATACGACAGTCAACAGAAGTCATGAAGAAAAATGCAAAGCTAAAAGTATAAGAGAATATCAACAATGAATCACCTGTCCTCAAGTCAAAACTAAATGGTGCGAACAAAGAACAGGCCATTAACACATTATGTTAAACCTGTAATCATTTAATCATCTAATACACTAGGTGCAAGCAAGATTAACAAGATTTAGACTAAGACAGGAAAACAAGACAAATGTTTAAAAGTTTAAAATGCAAAAGGTCCTACTTCAAGAAGCAGATGTAGACAAGCTATAGGTCATGAAAAAGGGGAGTTAGAGAAATCAGGAAAATCACAGAATATTAAAAGAGAGGTCTTGGGCATTGCTGAATATATATAACAATGAAGATAAACAACTAACAAAAGCAGTTAAACCCAGTAAATTATATCAACTACCACTAAAGACAAAGAAACATGGAAAAGTAGCAAAAAAGCATCAGCAAACAACTTGAGTCAGAAACCCTTCCATGGTCTACAGCCAAGATAAGTCAATGGATCATGAATACAAGCATCAACAATATGTTGATGGCCAAGAGCAGCAGACTGAAAAGTCAAAACTGAAGCATTCATCACTGCAAGATCAAACACTAAACAACAACAAAATTTCACAAGGCAAAAATCATGAAAATCTCAAAGGATTGCAAATACGGATTCTTCTGATGACACAACAAAATATATACTGTCTGGTTGTCAGTCTTTGATAGGGGCAAATACATCAGAAGGTACAACAATCCTACATAGAAATCTATGTGAAAACTATGGAAATATAACACTTGAAAGAGCAAGAATGCATCAACATGGACCAGAAAGAGCTAAAAAAAAAAATCAGTGAAGCAGAAATAGTGTGCAACTTCAATAAGAACAGACTGGGAACTCCTATTCCTAACACAAAGACAAGACAAGGCAATAATCATCACTGTTGCCACACCAAATGACACAAGAGATGAAAATGAGTGAAAAATACAATGACTGTGAGATGCTGAAACAGATTTCAAACCAGTAAAAAATAGGGGTATTGGAGAACATACAATCTGAGATGGGAGATAACTGAGTAAACTACTTGGAAAACATAATTTTGCCCCCACTGCTAAAAGCAGCACTCCACATCCTCCGTAAAAACATCAGACCTTTCAAAATCCTGCTAGATTTTCAAGATCAAGATTCACAACCATTTCAATGACTAATAACAAAAACTATGAGATGATAATAATAATACTAATAATACAGTTATAAAAGCTCTAGTGCTTTATAATATTTACACATAAAAACACAACAAAAATCTGCATATAAACTGCTCAAGACACATAAAAAAAGACTATAAATATCATACATTAAAAAAATATAAATAATATACATCTGATAAATCAATATCTAAATAAAGATGGAATCAAATAAATGAAAAGAGAACAAATAATTAAAATGAATAATTGCAAATTTACAGTGTAAACAACTGTAACTAGAGTTAGATGTTGCATAATCTGGCTATATAATACCTGCGCAGGGTGTGCATCCCTGCTTTACACCCTTCAGTCAATTTTTGCTGATAATTTAATTACATGACATGGTTCTTGACAATTTAACCAAAAATAATTTGTTTGTACTTCTTCCTTTCAGATTTTTAATCAGAGACCTCTCCCCTCCATCAAAATAGTCTGAGGCTTCACTGTGCATGAAGGCTACAAAAGGGTACTTACAGCAAATGCAAGCAGAATAAATTGTGATAGTAGAGCAGGATTATTGAGAGCAGCTCCACTTGTAATATCTTTCCAAATCTGTGGAAAAAGTTGCAGTTCTCAACTTTAAATATAATTTAAAGTGCTTTTATTTATCCTAGTTATTTATTTTTTTAAGAAAACATATATTAATTTTAAAATGCTACTGATTCCAGATTTTAAATAGATATGAAAAAGAAAAAAATTATCTATATTGACATTTTTTTACTGGTGCAATAGGGGAGAAATAGAGGGCAATGTGTACTGTAATATATTTTATAAAAAGAATGATAAAGATCAATTTTATTCTTAATGCCTGAAAGAAAACTGAACAGAGGAGTGATAAAATTAATAAATAAGTAAAATAGCATTTAACTGTATTAGAGTATTGCCAAGTCATACTAAACCTTATTTATTACACAGTTACATTTTCAATTTTAAATTCAAATACATGTAAATATTTATACATCATTTCACAATTACATACAAGCAAACACAAACTACATTCATGCTTATATTCAACAGAAACATCAATGGCCCTGATTATACCTCAGTGCCAAGGGAAGTAATTAGCAGTTTCTTGTCACACTCTTTGAAAGCTTCCACTGTATTCATATTGTACAGTATTCCAGTAGCTGGGAGGTGGCGTGGTGGCACCTTTTCATTTCTTGAATTTAACAGATATTTCAATATTAATAAAACTTTATTGTGCTGGATGAATATGAATTCATTAGGTGTGTGTATGTTTACAAAACTATTTACATAACTGTAAACAAAACAACCTGAATGATTCCAATATTAGTGCCTAACTGTCAAAGTCAGAAATTAGTGTTAAGCCTAGTGCAACACTTGTGTGCCCAATTTTGTAACTATAGATACATGAAAACTCTATTTCCAAGAGTCTTTGTGAACAAAACCTGAATTCAATGGTAGAATTCAAAGGGAAGAAACCATTTACTACATAAAACTTTTACAGAATTTTCATGATTTTAGGAATTCAGAAGGGAGTTAAAAGTAAATACATTAATGCTAGTGAATCAAATGAAGAAAAAAAACAATGGCATTGTATATCTTATCCATATGTGCATTATGGCTGGGCTAGACTTGCAATTGAAGGAAGATTTAAGTACATTTCCATGATGAATTTTCTTGCACATACAGAAGAGCTGCTTATTTTGTAGGCAAATGTACATATCTAAACTAACCAAAGATTTTTTTAAAAACTGTTTTAATTATGTCCTTATTTTACTGAGTTAAAAAAATCTGGGTTTCAGATTTATTTGAAAAATAAAGGTATTATTATACATATCTTTCTGATAAGAAATCAAATGATCAATGTTCAATTTTTTTTAATGAAAACCACAGCAGATTATAAGTTATTTATTTATTTTTAATTTTTCCCAACCAAATAATAAACCAAATTACAGAAGCTGGTTCATCAAATCATACTTAAAATAATCAATTAAACAGCAAGAGTACCAAACTCTTTTAACTAATAATATTTAAGAGATATTAAAAGCTAATAAACAAAAGAAACTGTAATCTTTTCACTATCTTATATCAATTTGTCAAAATATATAAAACATACCAAGAACGACAGATAACTGATTTAAATAATAATCATATTGAAGATGCCAATAAATGCTAATTTGCTTAAAATCAATTTGTTGTATTTCCATATATTATAAATTCTATGCAGAATAAAAAAGTGTAAAACATCAAGTAATGTGCTAAATTTTAAATTCAGCATCTCAGTCATACAGCATTTGGTGTAAGTTAAATGTTAAATATATTCCATAAACACAAATACATAACTGAAGCATAACTGTTTTAATGGATTTATTATAAAATGACGTAGGTGTGGGTGATGACCTACACAACAAATAATTATTCTCTAAATACTATGTGCATTTTTATGTGCATATCTATAATTCATCTTGATATTGCACTGCAAGAAACATTAAGACAACATACTCTAGGAGTAAGCAACTGGTTTATAGTGGTCAAGATATTTCTGGTCTGTGAATAGTTTATTGCAGACCACATCATTGAGTCTGCAATACACCGCTATCAGCACAGCACTCTCCAAACTGAAATAATGCAGTTTGTGTGTGTGTGTGTATCTAGTTTTAAAGTGTGTATGTGCAGGTGCACTGTGTGTAAGCATGAAAGAAAAATCTCTCAAAAATGCAGTGGCATAGTAAAATCTTAATAAAGATCATGATGAAATTTAATTAATGATCTGAAGGCTACATTCATCAACTAATGAATGCTTTTTGTTTTCTATTCCAATTAACATACATGTCAAAAGCTGCATAGTCAATGGTCAGTCGTGGAGCAAGTCCTTCTGGATCACCTGTGAAATAAAAAATACTTTTGCCAATGAATAATGATTGCAATAAGTCTTCCCACTCGATTACTCCCCAAATACCCTAATAATATTAATATTCATGCATTTTCAATTTAATAAACCTTCTATGTTAAATCTAGATGAATTTAACTTTATATTGTGTTCTGTCTTCATTGCAACTTATTTTTTTCAACTCCATCTCTAAGAAATAAAATTCTTAAACAAATCAATTATCTAAAATTGATCCCTGAAACATTTTTATTTATTTATTAATTTGAGTTTGCATGCTTTTGTTGGTTCTTTTAAAGTTTAATATAAATTTAATCTAGATTGAAGAATTTAAAACAACTAATAAAAGCATATGTTGTTTTAAAATGTCTTCTATCTAGTTTATATCTTAAACTTTTTATTAAAAAAAAAAACAACAAAAACCATGCACACTCAAATTAAAGCAAACCTGCCAATTCCTGCTTAAAAACAGAATTAGAATATTTAACCTTAGTCATGTGAATACTTCTTGAAACATATTACTGACTGGGAAGGATGGTGTTAAATTTCATGCTGTTTTATTCATATGAATATGTAGTTATCACAATCAAGCAAAATCGGTCTTTGGAAACAGATGAATGTACAGTGCCATATTTTTAAATATTCTATCTTCTGTCTTTTTCTCTTCTGTAACTTTTTATCACCATTAAAAAAAATAAAAGCTCTACAGTGATAATAATGCTCTTGCCTTCTTGTAATTAGCAACTTTACAATTTACATTAATCGAAATAGATCAGGTAGGCTAAATAGTAAATCTTCAAAATAAATGTTATACAGACTCCTTGTTCTATACCTATTGCTATGATTTTTAAAATATCAATGCAAAACAACTAAAAATATCATATGAGAAAAATAATTTAAAATAAAAGTAAGAAAATGCGATAGGATAATTGCGTGTAGCGTACCATTGGAGTAAAACCCCTTAATCTGTCTTGATCCATCATCAAGTCCGTATATATTTAATTTATTTTCAGATAGTTTGTGCCAAAAACCTGGCTCAATCATGCTAGAAAATGGAACATACTGTAAAACTGTTGTCATTTTTATTTAAAAGTTGCAGCAATTAAATATTTAAATTGTATTTATCAATAAATACTTTTAAACACAACAAACTATCAACATTGAGAGGGCGTCTGCTGCGTAGCTTGTCACATGTACTTCCAGTTTAATTCCTGTCGATAGAAATGATTGGTCCTTTGAATAGTGCTTCTGAAATATCTGATTGGTTATTCTTCCGGAAGCATTCATTTGTCTCTTTGACGCGCGACGGACGAAGAGTCGGTCTTTTGCACAACACGATATGCCAAAACAATAACAGCAGCTTCGGGCCCTATTTTCAAATGTGATCATCTAAACAAGCGTCATTTTTTTTCTTCTGTGTGATATCTGACACCCATTACAATGAAGAGGGAAATTTGAATCTCAACTGCCCTGTAATTTATATTTTCGCAGTTCTAGGAGCATGTGTGTATTTATTAATCTGTCAGAACAATGTTTCCGTTTAACTATGTCTGTTTTTATTTTTATTTCGCTTTTACTGCTTCTCACATACCACCGCAACCAAACATAGATGTGAGTACATTTGAAGAGGGCAAACGGCAGTTTGAGGTAATTAAACTCAAATCCGAGTTGCCTAAATACGGACAATGCTGGAAAAACGCCATGCTTTTTATGCAAAGTGGCTGCAAGCAATTGTCTGATGACATGCAGGGTCGGCTATCTCTTGCCTATCTTAATTGTTTTTTAAATTTGCAAGGTAGACAGGGGTATACATGTACCGAAGACATTTCATTGGAAATTTGTACTCAAGAAATGTCTGATGTTGATAGAGGATCATACACCACTTTTTTTACCCACACCCAAAACATATGCTACTTTTTACAAGTTCAGATTTGGAATGAAGCGACGGAGAGCACCATATCTCGATTGGCTGAGAATTCTTTGCACGTGGCAGATCAGCTAAGTAAGTCATTTCATTTGCAGACAGAAATGATGAAACATCAAAATGAGACCCTTAGCAACCAAAAAATTCTATTACAAAATGCTGCAAATTTGTCTTCAGTTTTGACCAATTCTTCTGAAGAAATAAATCGCTTTTTGTATAGTTTTAAGGAGACGACCAGAGAACAGCGGGTGCTTATAGGAGATGTATTTGAGCAGCTGACAAGTTTAAGACAAATGATATTAGGCGAGTTTTCTGGTTTCTATTCAATTCTGTATTACTTATTAACATTGCTTGTATGTTATCTGCTGACTTCGGCAACACGAACTAGCGGGGCAAGATTCTGGCTGTTTGGCACTGTCACTGCCAGTGTTTTCTGTGAGTACCTTGTCATGATCTGGGTGCCTAACATCCTGATGTGGTTGTCAGTGGAACTTGCAAATCATGATGTAAGTTTAGTGTAGAAAACTATAATATTATCATCCTTTAATAAAAGTTATGCTTATGATATAACTTTCAATACATGTACTTCATTTTATATGTATGTAAATAGGCATCTTGTTAATGTTTAATAGCATTACCTGACAGCAATAAAGATTGATTTATTTCATTCATCTGCTGCTATGATAATTGTAAGAAAGAAAGATGGAGGGAGGATATTTGATTATTTTCAGTTTTCCAATAATAGTACAGTTTATATGGAACTTCCCTGAGCACTTTCTGCACTTGGACATTTCAGCACTTAGCTAGAATGCTTTTGGCACTAGGCTGCCAAGGAAGATAATTCAACACTGTCATTGCCCAAGTGTTTGAATGCTGAACTGTCAATTTCACCTTTACACTTTTACAGTTTATTCTGTGTTTGTGCATACATTCCAGTTTTATTTTTTTAATTACTTGGATCACAATTTATGACCATCCAGTCAATAAGCACTGACTTCATTTTATTCTGAGAAGTCTTATGTTTGATATATGTATATTAAAAACTATAAGAGGCTGAGTAAACACCTATAATCAAATTATAAGTAAGTTATATCTTGTGATTAAAAAAAAGACAGCTTTATTATTTCAAAATTGAAGGTTGATTTTTCAACCAGAGGGATTCATTCAGATATGCTAATGCAGCAGCAGAGATACTTAATTGCTATATTAATGTAATCTAATACTTGTAATAGCTATCTGTGTATATAACAGTCAAGTTGATAAGTAACATCAAACACACTTACAGATTTTGAGAACCATTAATCAGAAGATTTGGGCACTCAGTAATGGGATGTCCTGCCAATACAGTGTATTACTATTACTAGTATTACAAGCCTTTTGTCTGAAGTGATTTATCAGAATACCAATGCCTGTTTACTGAAGTATCCAGGTTTTGTCTTGTACTGAAATGTGTGTGCATGCATGTGTGTGTGTGTGTGTGTGTGTGTGTGTGTGTATGAAAGAAAGAAATCAATTTGTTTAAAATTATTGCTTTTTATTATTTCAATATCAGTCTAATTATTCAGTTTTCCTATTAATTGTAAATTAATTGCTTTATTACCCTATTGATTATATAAATTTACTTATTCTATTAATTCCTTAAATGCCATATTTTTCATTGATAAATTGCTTTAATATTCTGTTTACTATTAATTAATATTGATTATTTTTTTTAATTTTGTCCAGGAATGGGTGTACTGGGTACGCAGACTGTGTCGACAGCTTTTTGCGTTCTTGGCTTTCTTGTTGCTGGGATTGTTTGCCTACAACTACCAAGACATCAATGCTGCAAATAACCAATTGCTTATAGAAATCAGGAAGCAAAACTCTGACCTTAAGCACCTTCTTTATGGTTAGTTCACTCTATGAAGTGTAACCTTTTCTCTGTTCAAGTATATTATAGTTCACAAATAAATCCATAAAATACGACTGATTAAATATTTTTAAAATATTAATTTTAAATTTATTAGTACGTTTGGCATTTGTAACACTTTACTTTTTCAAAATCCATTTTATAATTACGGCCACTTTTCATGTTTTAGTAAGGTCACCCATAAATATTTGGGGGACTGGGAAGATAACCTGACGTCCAACAGGTTAAAGCATGTAATCCTGTCCATTGGTTTCAATACTGATTCACTTGTGCAATAAATTATTTAATTTTGCATTAGTATACTTCAGCCTGAAATTTAAATCCAATTTATGAATGTCACGTTCCAAGAAAACAATTAATTGTATATATTCTGCTTAATTATATAAAATATGTCCATACTTCCCAACTGAACTGACGCATGCACTCTTGTAAAAGTTTGTAAAGTGAAGTAGTTTTAATCAGATTGGAAATTCTCATATAATAAATAATGTAAATTACTTATTGGAGTTGTGCATTCTTTATGATTTTTTTTTCTAAACACCTTTAGTCATTGTATTTTACTTTTCTGTTTACAGCAAGGCTAAAAGTTTATCAAGGTTTTCCATGGGATACAGTTTGGTTTCCATCTATTAAAAGTATTAAACTATTATACACGTATTATCGTTTTCCATGTAAAAACATTTGTCAAAAAATGCAATAAACTGTGCCAAGTCAGCACTGCTATAATAGTTAATACTAACAGGTGGTTATAACTGCAGTTAGTACAAGGTCTCATTTGACATTGTCTGCATATATTTTTTTTTTTAGTACACTTTGTGAAGCGTTGTGGGTGCATTGAAACAAGTGTTGTGGTTGATGGCTTAGACTGTCGGAAGGAAAGACTATCAGTGTTTATTCAATAGTCAGAAGGTTATAGGTCCTGGCTTTGCATATGATTTATTATGTCAAAATAAATCAAATTAACTGTCTCCCAAGATCAATTAAAAACTATGTACAATCATTGAAGCATAGAAACAGTATTACAGAAAATTAAAATGATACGTGACCACTATCAATTATCATTGAAAATTCTCTCACTTTTTTTGTAGTGTTGGATGCTGATAAATGACAAAGTTTTTCAACTTTCAAGTCTGTACAAATAAGAATTAAACTTAAATTTTTCTTGATTATACTTTTAGGAATTCAGCCACTACAAATGGAGCCTGGAAAACATAATATTTTATCGGGTAAGTTTTTAAAGTAAGTTTTAATATTGTTCAAGTTCAGACTTCATGAATAAAGAATGTTTATTACTTTATTTATTATTTTACATAATGTTTGTTTTGTTATGAAAAAATCAAAATTTAGGCAGTAAAGCTTGCAAAAATACTAATTTTAACTGAATCCATCCTCCCACTTCAAGTTGACATTGTCTTCGAGATCAACGACGTTACCCTCTCTTAATTAATTAACAATCATTCATTCATATATGACTTGCCCCTCAGCCAATCCCCATTAACAGTCATTCCAAAGAATCAAGATATGATAGAAATTACTTTTTCCATCAAGTCCATTTTGTTAGTGGTTTTAAAGTTTCATAAAGCATTTTGACTGACCTTACTCCCTATAACAGGGGTGCACAAACCGCAGGCCGCATGCAACCCCCGGAGGACTTTATTTCATTATTTGTGTTGTTTTTTTTCTGCTGAGCTATCCATGTGCAATCTGACTTGCGGCCCTCCATGCACTATCAATTGGAAATTTGGCCCTCTGGCCTAAAAAGTTTGTGCACCCATGCTCTATAGCCATTATAGTTGAATTGTTGGGTATGGTTCTGTGCTATTATATTATAATTGTCACAAAAGTCTTTCTAGACCACTTTCCTCCCCTTTATTTACAAAATTTATCTGTACATGAACAATAAAATATTTAATCAGTGGGGTCTAAAATGTAATCTAAACAAATTTGAGCCCACAGTTTCTTAGTGAACATGCACTCGGAACGACAGCTACATATATCTCTCACTTCATTGAGGGCCTTGTAAGTAGCAAAGGCACTGTTTACTGCAATGCAATCTTTGCCTCTTCACAGCAATGCAATGCAGTCTTTGTCTATTCTTACGTTAGCGTATGCAATAGTCATTGTTGTTTTCTTTGTCTCTTCACATCAATGCAATGCAATCTTTGTCTATTCATACATAACTGTTGACAGTAGTCGTTTTTTACTTTTGTCTCCTTGCTTGCTGTAAGGTTTTTGTTCTTATATTACTGCCAACAATAGTCATTGTTTTCTTTGTTTCCTTGTATGTTGTAAGGTCTTTGTTCTTACATCACTGCCAATAATACTAAATAGTCTTTTTGTCTCCTTGCATGTTGTGAGGATTTTGTTCTCACATACCGTACATAATACTCTAATAGTCATTGTTTTCGTTGTCTCCTTGTATGCTATAAGGTCTTTATTCTTACACCAATGCCATCCTAAAGTCATTGTTTTCTTTGTCTTCTTGCATCATTGCATATGATGTCTAATCAAGCACTATACACTTTTATAATACCATTCATTCATCAGTCTATTGTTTGTAGTCGCTGAGCCATCAGATAATGAGGGAGAAAGTACTTTGTCAAGTGGCAGTGAGACTAGTCTTGACGATAATACGAACAGTGATTACTCCGACAGCACCTACATTTTACCATCAAGCACTGTGGATAATGATTCACAATCAGACAGCTATATGTCAGTACAGACAGCAAATAGCAGTGCTCTCAGTCAGAAGCAGCCCTTGTTGGATGAGCTGAGAGTTCTACGCAGTGCTACTCCTCTCAAACAAATGTCAGGGGAATTGGAGCAATGGATAACCTCCGGAGCATACTCTCACCAGGAAGCTGCAGGGTCTGGGAGCACAACACACATCAAGGTGAGTGTATAGTTTGGGATTTGACAGTGAAAATTAAATGTATTGAAAAGTTTATACATTTGTTCATGAATAACAATTTTTAAAATCTAAACTTGTTCTTTTCATTCTTATTTTATAAAAGCTTTTGCTCAGACTTCAGTTTGCAGACTGATCCAATATAACTATAAGTACTTTAAAATTTTTTACCTCACAGCCATTTAGATTAATAAGTAATATTTAATTTATAGTGTTTATACTAAAGTTGCCATAGAAATACTGTGTACATTTCACTCTTAAGTCTTTTCAGTTTAAAAGTTTTTGTTTTGTTACAGAGCATACGTATGCACTAGTATCGCCCCTTCTTTAAAGCTATACTAAACTCAATCACTGGAATCCTGACTGTCTTCATTAATATTAGAAGTGTTACAGACACTTAGTTATCAAAGGCTGACTGCTTAGTGCTTTTGTTATTTTGAATTTCCAAATAGAAGTTGAACTGTAATACTTAATTATTAAAAGAGACTAACATTTTATTATTCTGTTTCAATGTGAATATTTAATGTAGCCATTGGCTTTATTGCTGATACAGTGGTACCTCACATAACGAAAACAATTCGTCCCAGCAGTACGTTTGTTATGCGAAACACAATATCCCATAGACTTCTATAGGAAATCGTGCAATCTGTTCCATATCGCCGCGAAAAATCTTAGAAATTAGGAGAAAATTAAGACAGGGCAGTGTTCAGGGGAAAAAACACTAGCAAAGACAATCACCAAAGCAGGGTATGATGTTAGTTGTTGATGAGGTAAGATGTTAGGCATTGATGAGGTGAAATGGATGTGGGATGAGGAGGACACACACACTTATGTACAGTTCACACACACACCTAGGTCTCTTTTCCAGTCCAGTTTTTAGTTGTTCACACTTCACTGAAATAAGAATGTTCGCTTCACTCACGAAAAGTTGTCCTGCAGCGACAAGAATAAGACCTTGAATTCTATAACCACCATCCGGTAAACACACATTTGGCAAAAACACATCGAAGCAAGGAAAAAAGGACAATCAACTGAGGACAAACACGCCCTGCCTTCATCTGAGCCATGAGAGACACAACTGGCTGGATTCGGCCATTTTTTCATGGGAAATGCGATGTTTTCGCGGCGTATGTACAGTTCGTTATGTGAAACAAGTTCGTTCTGTGAGCCACGCGGGCGTTCGTTATGCAAGGTACCACTGTAATTCTAAATAATTAAATAGATATCAGTTTCCCACTGATGTACCATTCTTAGCTTCATCACTATTTTTGAATTGTTCACACATCTTTTAACCCTTACTAGCTCAGGTTTATAAGGATTACATACACACAGCTATGTATGATGTTAATCAATTTAATTAAAATATATTGAGATTATCAGGAATCTTAAGTATTTCGCAATATTATCATCTTTATTGTTTATTTACAAATTTCTTAATTCCTTTGTAACATGATAAAAAGGAAACAAAGTCAAATTATTTTTCCTAAAGCTGAATATTTATGAATATAACGAATACATTTGAAAAACATTAGCTTATGGATAGATCCAGTAAACAAACTATTTAAAATCTACTTGGAGTGTTAGATATATCTACATTTGGTAAAAGAATACAAGTTTTGGATCTGATTCACGGGGAAACTACATGTTACAAAAATGTGCCTTTTAAAAATATTAATTTTACACAAAATTGACATTTGCAAATAAAAGGAATATTGAATGTTGCTTTAATATATTATTGCTTCTAAGAAAACCTTGATATAAATTATTTATAACAATGAAAATTAAAGAAAATGGCTATGTGTATCCATAACACAAATCTTACACACATTATTGCTTGCAGATAAATAAATACTATTTTATTTCAAAATTGTGGTAAACTATAGGACAGATATCTGAATCAACTATCATTAATTAACCATAATGTATTTATAGGTTTGCACACAGGCAGATTAACGAGTTTATATGTAGCTTTTATCTTAATATTCAGAATGTTATTTTTCAATACATTTACAGTTTTTCTAGTTACTTAAGTTGCCATGACTTTGTTTTTAGGACATGTCAAGAGGAAATTCACCATATTTATTACGACCACGCAAGTCAGCATCAGCATTTCAACCCCTGGCAGTGTTTGGTGAATCACCAAGAAGCTTTGCTAAAACTGTCAAACAGCTGAAAAGAATTTCAGAAAATAACAGTAGAATTGTCCGTTCTACATTTGCAGCAAAACATTTAAAATGATGATTTTGACAACTATGCATACTTTGATTTTCTATCCCTAATTGTGTTCACATTGGTGCTTAAGAATTTTCATGTTTCAGATACATTCAGAGATGCCATTTCATTTTTTTTAAATCACTGTTACACAGTTTGAGAGTGCTTTTCTTTAAAAATTATTTAATAACATTCAGAGATGCCATTTCATATTTTTAAAATCACTTTTAAACACTATTTGATAGTGCTTTTCTTTAAAAAGGATGTAATACAGAGTAAGTACATGCTTCTGCACAACTATTTGGCTGTACAATTTATTTTAATCAAATGTGCAATGCAAAGAAAGCAGAAACAAAAAACAATGCAGAAGTTTTTTGCTAATGTTTATTTTATGTTACTTTGATTTTTATGCATGCATGCATCTGTTTTATTTGTACAAACTATTGTTGAATTGTAAAAAATTTGCATGTTAAAACATAGATCTTGATATTATGTTAACTATGTTTTGTTTATTTGTAATTAACTGCTCAGTGATTTCGTATTTTATAGGTAAACTTTTAATTTGTGTACCTCAGGTGCATAATTACAATTATTTATTAATATTTGCAAAGGCCTTGCATTGGTACACTTTCAAGTTGGTAAGAAATGTTCCTTCTTCAAAAGAAGAACACAGTATTAATAGTTTTCAACCATAATCTTTCCTGTTTACCTTCACTTGTTGCCTCATTTATCCCCAGTAAATGTGAAAGTTTGATTTAGTTCTTTTTTCTTTTCTTCTTTTTAATGGTATTTTTTTAAAATCGTTTTTCACTGGGCTGTACAGATAACTGATTGTGAGCACAGATCATACTTGTTTGAGAAAAGAGTTTAAAAAATCTGTATGCATACATTTCATATTATAACATCAGAGCACAAGCAAAATTTAACAAATATACAGCCACCACCCTTTTTGCTCCTTTGGGAGACTTTATCAGAACTATTATTCTGGAGAATCACATAAATCATTATGAAATATGAGACCTGCCTAATTCCAACATGGCTAGTTTGAATTTCTAGTGGATTCACACACTAAGTAAAAAGTCTCATCTGATCCTTCTTTATTTATTAGTACAAATCTAAAAATGTGTGAATCGGAACTTGTGCCCCATCTTGGCTACAGAAGAAAGCCGACTAAAAGTGGATCATTCGGTGAAAGGTACCTACCCTCCAGTGAACATGTTCCATCAGTGATCAGTCACAGTTTTGGTCAAAACTGTTAAAATGATGTAATCTAGGCAAAACAAATTATGTCAACATTCTGAATATTTGCTAGTTTGTTTGGGTTTTTGTAGCTCCCAGGGCAATGAGCATCACTAATATATTTTTTAGCTCTACTGTTGTAGCTCAATCACAATCTCTTATGTTTTGTTAGTTTCCTATTATGCCAGCAGACACATTATTTTTTGCCCACAATCTCTGATATTATTAAACTTAACCTTTTGCACCAGAAGGGCAGTACCCATTATAAAGATAACATACAAAAAGCATGTACAATCTTTATATATTTTTCAATTAGTTCCATATAGTACACTAGTAGACATCAATGCATTCAGCTTGGACTAAGCATAAAGTAAATCATTGATTGTTGTGTATAAAAAGGTTTTGTTTGTGAATGTTACAGATACCAGTGTAGCAGGGATTCTGCTGATAAAAAAAAAATAAGCATTTGCAACTGTGTGCATTAGACTCAGTGAAATTTACCAGTGTACAAATTTGTTTCTTCAGGAATGTCTGTATTCTTGTGTTCTGACATCCTGGTCTTTCTTCTGTGGTTCGTTTTGAACATTCACCCCATACCATTGTTCATTTTTATATTAGTTCACCCTATCAGTAAGATCAAATTGGGTTCTGACATTTTTATTTTGATTGATTCACCCAGCATATGCCACTCAAATAGGTTCTGAAAGGAACAGAAAGATGTTATAAGTCAATGAAACCATTGTCTATTTCCTATAAGATATTACTTGTTTCCAACAAATTGCCATATTTGTTGTATTTCCTAGAAACAAACTTTTTGAATACTAAAGGTCTGCTGTATATACAAGTAAACATCCCACATGTTAAGATATTAGGTGCTGCCAACACTAATGTGAACTTATATAGTTATAAAATAAGCAAATTCAATTAATAGTAAACTTTCAAACTTATTATGACTGTCACAGTATACAGATTTTTCAAATATCAGCAGCAACCATTTTTTAGTTGATCTTGTGTAACAGATCTCAGCTGAATACAGACTTTTGAGAATATGATGGGATCTCTTTCATAAATATGTAAATTATTTCTACATATAACTACTGTTCTACATTATATAACCAACTCGGCATCTATTGCTACTTTTTATTGGTTCATTTTCTAAAGCAGCACTAACTCCACTCAGTGGGAGCAAATTGCTATAATCAGGAAGCATTTAACTTAGTCTTTGCACTGTAAACCAGACTGCTGTTGTTACAAATACTCACCACGCACTTTATCATCTTATAATTATATATAAAATTGTAAATATCCAGAATATTAGAAATGTACTTTATATACAATTTTTTTTTAATTACAAATGTGCTAATTAAATGTTTTATAAAAATTGTACACGAGATAAAAGTCTTTTGCATTTATATAATTCATACTGCTATTGTTTGTATGAAGAGTATATGCTTCCAATCTTCTTTGATAGCTCTGCAGATATATTCACTTTCCTAGTAGTAACTGTGATAATTAGTCCGTCATAAACTTAGCATCTAAAATTGTGTTTTGCATTTTATATGTGTGCAAGCAAGTGAAACAGTATTACTAACAAATACATTATATATTTAATGAACAATTTAACATAGAAGAAAGTGAACTCTGGTGCATTATGTTGTTTTGTAAACTTTTTTTAACCTAGCTTATTGTTCCTCACTTATATCATTAGTCTCAGTTATCCTATGATGTTGGCCCTTGGTTTCTTGTCAACTTTAAAATTACAATCCAGACTGTCCTCTTTGTTTTTGTAACGATTACATATAAAAAGCAAACCCCCCAAATCTACAGCATTTTTATAAAATCAAAGAAAACAAAATAATATTTCTGACATGATAGTGAACTGAAGCTATTCTATTCTTTACTATATTTTTAAAAACCATGCAATGTAAAGCTGTGAAAAAAAATTAGTAAACCTTGATTTTAAAAACTTTCCAGATCTATAATCTAAATTTTCATCACAATCCTGGAATATTTATTTTTTTAATCTATCAAAATATGTCCTTTTTCATAATATTAATTTATTTTACCTGTATTAACCATGTAAATAAACATTACAGGTGTAACTTTCATGTGCCATTGATGCTGATCTATTGGTGAAAATAAATATAAAACTCATCTGCATTTGGTGATGTTTGTTTTTATAACTAAAACAATGTATTGGTTAGTAAAGTCTGATCAAACTCTCATCACTAAGCAATATAAATACAGGAAGACACCCCAATTACAAAGAACGGCTGCTTCCCAAATTAACGGCCAAGAAAGAAGCTTCGCTACAGCCATTCCTCAAGTCAGCTGATTGCTTGAATTGCATTTAAAAAAGAAAATTGGGTATGTTTTGAATATTCTGTTGCCAGTGCTAAAATTCATCTGTATTTAAGCAGTAATTTATTTGCATCTCTTTTATTTCTTGTAAAGTGTTATCATGTTTTTCCATCTTTCTACTCATTTGTTCCCACATGTAACCTGGCATTATTTGCCTATGAATAATTTTCTTTTCCTGATTTAATGATTTAGTTATTAATTATCTAATTTTACTTTTTTTTGTGTAGTTATTGATTAGTAAGATAAAAACTAATATGGAAGTCAATTAGTGGATGGGGTAGATAGGGGTTTTTTTTAATGTCTCGTCGCAAGACCAAAATGTGTAATGAGGTCAACTAATCTTTGTGCAAAAGTGCCCAACTTGAAACCATGTAAGGTCAGAAGCCAGACAAAATTGCACAGTTTGAGCTAATGCTTGGCTAAAATTGTAGACTAGAATACAGGAAAATAATTTCCCCAAGGAAATAGCCAGATAAGGTCTTTGTCAACAAGTTGTATCCCATGGAACATAAGAATCCAAGTTTTAAAAAATTAACCAGCTAAATTGAATGTCTAATATGAATTTCAAAAGCAAATTGTGAGAATATTGCTCAGGTATTAGCCAAATTTCAAAACTTTTTGTTATTACTCAGTAAAAGTTTGGTTTAGTCTTTTAAAAGACTTATCAGGACACTTCATATTCTTCAGAAATAATTAACAAGCACCACATTTATTAAATTCAAACCAGGGCATTATTACATTTGTTCTGCCACATCAAAATCGGGACTGTCAAATTTTATGGCAGTATTATGGAACACAGGGGAGATTACTTGGTTAAAGAAAACTCATAAATGCAAAACAGCATGTCTTATTTCCAATATGTTTCCTTTATTGTGTGCAAAATTAACCAAAAATCATTGAGTACACATATGCTGTGGAGTTGTGGACAATTTGAACATCACAGAAAGAACCAGTTTTGTGCAATTGGAATACTGTTCAAGCAAGATACATGCAGCCATGCTTTTGTTTCACCCTTGATCATTTGCTGTTACCCTTTGATCTAGGGAAAGCTTATTTGGAACATTCTTTTTATGCATCCTGTCTTTAACGATAGTTAAGCCATGAATCTTCACCCAATAGATCATAAATCTTTGCATTGAGCTGGCTCAAACTGAATCTTCACACTCAACAGATCTGTAAATCATAGCAGACGGCTAAGTGCTAGGGCAAAGTCCCCCTGAACCAGGAACCATCTGCCAGCAACCTGTCTTTGCAAGCTACAATCATGCTTGAATCTTTTTTAAAATATTCTTTCCTTCTTAATTAAAGGATAATGAAACATATATTTTGTGCATTATTTGCAAAGTTACCAAAAATATTCATGCAGCATTAATCTAATAAGCTTTCATCTTTACTGTTTAAGAGTCTTAAATGTGAAAAGAAAACAAAAATCATTTAGTAATGGAAATGAAAATGAAACAAAACAAAGACCCTGTAGTAGAGAATAATGATATTTATGTTCTTGTTGAATGCATGCCAAAAATAAACCAAACAAGAAAAAGACAAAACAGCATCATGCAAATATAACTGGTAATCAGTATATTCTTTAATAGTACACAAAACTATTTCAACAGTCCTGGACAATATTAGAAATCTTTCAAAAGGACACTGTTTTAATAGAGCTGGACATCAGTAGAAGTTTTCCAAGGAATTTTAAACATACACATATGTACAGTGACTTAAGATACAGGCTCCTGAAAACCATTAAACGGATGGAAACACAAGGTGTGTACATAAAAGGGAAATGAATAACAAATGGGATAAAAATGTATCAATATATGATGCTTTCATCAAAAAAAGCATATACCAACTTAGCAGTTGTATTGCAGTATTTAGTGAAAAATAAAAGTGTACATGGCTGTGCAAGATGAGCTGTAAGATTAGAAAATTAACGTATCCAAAAAGAAAGGAACCAAAAAAGTGTGAAATGAATGCACAACTATCAAAAGGGGTCTAAGCACAAATACTTATGACCCCTTTGCTGACTTACAAATTTCTATTTAAATGAGTACAAATGTTCATAAAAACAAAATTATTTTCTCTATCACAAACAAGAAATCACAGTTTCTTGTCTATTTTTATACTGAGATTCAATCGCTAGCTGAAAGTTAGAAAGTGAATATCTGAAATTTTCTTCTTTTTTGCTTTTAAACAACAAACTATGATGTTTTGGGTTATAGTTTTAAAATTTGTATTCAACCAGAGTAGCAAACTATTATGAGCAAAATACAAGAATGTATCAAATCTGGAATTCCATCAGTCATGACAGGAATAATAAATAGTTAAAAGTAGGCTTGTAACTAAGACTAAGTGCTAAGTGTTGCCTTGTCAAAAACAATCACAATAACATTACCAATATTAATATTTTACATTATCTAAGCATTAATGCTGAAAACATTTCACATGTGCCAAAGAAATATAACAAAATTCTGCAATTAATCTTCTTCAACAATCAAGAATATAGAGAAGTAGTCATATTGCTCGACTCATACAGCAGGTAGACAAGAAAAAAGTGTAACATAAGAATTCCAAGCGAGCCTGCTAAACTCAAAACATGAACATAACCTTTATAAGTGGTATTCTCAATTCACAATGGCTATCAACACTGGCATCGCTGGACTTCTTGGCCTCAATAATAAGTTTCTGTCACATTAAAAGCAGCTAAAAGGATCCTGAATTATAACAATCAACAAATAGTAAAAAGCAAATCAATAAATACTTTTCACAAGACAAAAACATTTAAAGTCAGTTAAAAATATATGATAAGCTATGAGTATAAAATTTCAAGCCAGTACCAAACATGGTTCTGAACATTTTTGACATTTAGCATCTAATTATGTTGTGTTGTCTATTTTGAATTAGCACAAAAACAAAACAAAAAAAAACCCACCTAAAAAATATGCAACATCAAATTTGATACCCAAATCTACAAAATTATACAACCACCAAAAATCTGTCCTACAGTTTTACATTCAGCTTTTATTCCAAAATACCCAGACTTTATACAGTTTGGTCTAGAATTTCTGTAGTTAATACCAGGTTCTTTGGCAACAAAATATTCCTTTACATAAGGACACAAATTTTCTGGAATGGACTCTTGATCTTAAATAGAAATACATTCATTAAAAGCACTTTTCCCCAAACCCCTTTACAAAACCGTAGTATTCTGCTTTGGAAGTGGACAGGGGATTTTTTTTAAAAAATAAGTTTTCTGTGAATTCTAATACTTCAAACAGATGAAAGATTCATGATGAGTAATTTATTATTAACCAGCTAGACATCTGGTTTATGCAAATATACCAGTACTTTGAACTTTTTATGATTAAGCCTGATATCCATAAACTTGTTATAAGGCCATTAAAACAAGAAATATTACTGACAAATATTGAGTGGTTGCAATATGCTACCCTCAACACATTCTGAACAAGTACTGTAGTTTGCAAGAAATATTACTTTAAATGACAATGAATGTTATCAATAATCAATGCAGTATAGGGAAAAAAGAAAATCAGTCATAAATGTGGTATTCGTCAAATCCGTGTTATTGTAGTACACATTAACAAATAAAAGCCACTACTAGGCTATCATGTCCTAAAGAGAAATAAAAGAGCTTTCTAATCTCCTCCAGTCAAAGCTTGAAATAATACAATGTTTTGTTTTTCTGTCTTTTAATAAAGAGCAAAACAGCTGCCAAATGAATTCCATCTGTTGCGTGCTTGTCTCTTGCCCGCTGTACCATTCATTCCTTTGTCACAGAAAATATTCACAAACAATAAATTTGATAATCAGTAACATATAGTGATATACCAAAGGATAAAAAAAAAAAATCAATGTAACATCAAAGTCTCTGAGCTTTTTACCATACACAGTTTGTGGTGGTTTCTGCATGAGAAGTGTCCATGCCCTCGTTTTTCAAAGTTGACCAATGCTTTTAAACTGGATCTTAAATTAGCTGAAAAAATATTAATGCAAACCTGCCTGGTATCCCTCTCAATAAACTGGCTGCATAGATTATACCATTATGCCCAACAGTGAACAAATGTTCCAAAGCAAAGGTCTGCCAGGCATTTGACAGTTCATAATATGCTTATGGTGAACAACTGTGGACAGAATCCCTCGTTTCTATGATCCAGTTGTAAACAATAATTTAAAGTCTTTGATACATTTTATCTGGTGCAAGATTGTTGAACACTGTATAAAAATAAATGCTACAAATTTACATTGCTAATTTATCTCAGTGCATCTGCTCCAGTAAAGGTTCTCACCTATTAGAACAGCAAAATAGTAATATTTTTACTTGTTCGTAAGAGTATGAATTCTGGTGCAACCATCTTTTGCCCATGATCAATGGTCAAAAAACTGCCAGCGTATTATACTTCTTTTATATGATACTATTGAGAACAATGCTGCTGCCATTTCAAGTGATGTCAGTTTCATGTCTCTCCCTGACTTTGTGCATGGGATTCAACTTTGTAGATCTGTGAAAAGGCAGTGTAAAAAAGAAGTCATTCGATCTCCTCAGTATAATGCATACAACAATATTCCATCTTGGCTACTGATCTTCTTCTGTTTTGACTTTCTTAATTACTGTGCCACCAGCTATGGCTGGCTTACTGCAAAAACAAAAGACAAAAACTGAAGTAAAATACATTCAAATAAATTTGCATCTAATACAATGACAAGAATCTAGTTCTAAAACAATTAAGGTGATGTTATTAAATGTTATAAAATCTTAGATATAATCATTGAAACAAAAACATGCTTATTTAACTTACGCATCTGTTGATGTTCGTTTTACTGCCACTTTGGCTCCAGCCTGTGGACTCTGAGCAGCATCTGTAAGATCAGTAAAATATTATTAATATATTTTCTAGTACCTGATCTGAAAAAGAAATAGTTTTGCAGAGACAATTCTTAATCACACGATATACTCAAATGGTAAATTTTGCAACATTCCTTGACAGGCCAAATTTTTAAAAGTAATTTTTACAACACTTCTCTAAAAGCTGTTTTATCAGAGGTCAGACCTTGATAGTAGGTCTTGCTGTGAAAAGACTGATTGTTTTTCTTAAATCTGCTTTCGTTCATGAGGAAAATATTATGAATATTTTTGCTTTTGTTCAATCTAACAGCAGGTGACCAATGCACTGAACATTCTAGAAGCTGAGGAATGCCAGTGTCAGTGACATAGAAATAGATCTTTATTTCTTAATTTACAAAGTTTCCTGATTTAATTGATATTCTTAAAAAAAGGTGTTTTTACAATTTAAAAACAATTACAGTTACTGATTATGTATTTTCTTTTCAAATCTAACATTTACCATTAATCAGAATTTACATCACTGTAACTTTCAAACTCATCAATGGATACTTTAATTATACAAAAGTTATTTTCTTGTGTATATTTGCAAATGAACATGGTACATAGAACTTTAATAAACTACACACCTTGAAGCCATCGAACTTGTGTAGCTGGGCCATAACCTTTCTCATTACGAGCAGCAATACGAAAGATTATTGCAGGTTTTGTGGTGTAATCGATGTGAGCAGAAGAGAGGCTGGCATTGCTCACAACACAGGAGGGGTTTGGACCACAAAATACGCGAACAAATGCAAGTTGAGCTGGTGTGCCTGGCTTAGGTTCCGATGATGCATTTCGCACAGCAAGGTAAACAGAATATTCTGTAATTTTCCCAGCTGTATTCTGAGGTGGTTCCCAGGACAAATGAGCACCTTCTGTACTCTGCATAAACAAACAGCTGTTTAAATATTAATACCATCAGCTAAAACTTTAGGCAAACTTTCTATATATCAGGTCTAAACAGGGAGTAACAATGCACATGCTTAAATAATTACATATTTTATCATCACTTATATTGCTGTAGCGCAGACTCACTGTGCTGAATACTACCCATTGTTAGTATTTACTATGCTGCATAGTATATGGCTACACAGAGAGAGCATGCATACTATCCATTGTTAGTATTTACTATATTGCATAGTATATGGCTATAGAGAGAGAGCATGCATTTCTTATTAAGCTTATTCTCCTAGCTACTGGCTTATTTTTAATGTGCCAATAGAGGCTAGTCAACAATGCACCCGACCTTCCAAACAGGAGAAATAACTCACTCTAACATAAGTGGTACTACTTGAAATGATTGGTAATTGGTTGGTATATGTAAAGTAAGTTTTTCATGAATACTTTGCTTCCCAGATGAGCTTACAATAGTAGTATGATGGGTTACTTATCCATACAAAGCTAGTACATGGTGGATGACATTATTCTTTATTAAAATAAGTTAGCTATTGCTTATAGTTAGTGTGAAAAATACATTTAATTGTATTGTTATTAAATCTTAAATCAGTATGTTCACCTCCAAAGTAGACAAAAAGCATTCTTACTGTTTTGTTTGGGTGAACCACTTGGGTTTTTATATTACTAAAGAAAAAAAAATATATATATATATCATTTCTAATAAAAGAATTTAGTATCATACTAGTTCATATGCATACAAGAGCCAGAGTTTCACATAATGGGACAAAAAAACAATATTTTGTCAGTAGCAAACAAAGCAGATGATAAACAAGTAAAAGACAGAGTGCATTAAAGGTTAAACACTAAACTGAAATATAACACTCTCTCACCTTGCCAGTAACACTACAATGAAACACTTTTCTCACCCTGTCACAACTAAATACAAGTACCACCTGAAAAATCATGCTTCTCTTAGGTAGTTACTAATTTTTTTCTAGCACAAATCTATTATGCTCAAAATGTGTGTTCTGATGATATAAATTAGTGTACAAAAAATTATGATGATAGCTGTAATACTTTTCAAGATACCATTAATTTAGTGGAACTTATGGTCAACTTTTTTTTTTTAGAATGTGTGATTTTTCAAGTTCATTACAAATAAAATATAAATCACACTGAAAAAAAGTCCAACAATACTAATAAACATAATAGTCAAATACAATAAGAATAAACAGATATAATGCAAAATTGACTTTTCAATTTATTAAAAATTGCAAAAGGAAAACAGGCTTTTGTTTCATAAAAGTTTTTGCAAAACGCAACAGGAACATTCATGGCAACATAGCATATGTAACTGATGAGCAAAGTACATCCAAAATGTATATTATTAAATAATTTGCCAGTATTAATGCCTATTTTTACCAAAGGATTGCAAAGAAAATGTGGAAATTATTGGAGGTTGAAAATTACCATTTCTACAAATTTTAACAACAACAAAAAAAAAAGCATTCATTTAATGAAAATGTAAACAAGCAAACTCATGAATTTGAAACTATAGATCATACAGAATTGGTTCACATATCAAAATTATCAGCAAACTATACTCTCTCTAAATACATTAAGATACTTTTTTTTTTGTTTAATCCTATAATAATTTACATTTTTCATTTTATTGTACAATTTTTATTTACAAAGACTTTTAGCACCAAAAAACTTTGGTATATTATCTGGAGCTGGAGCATATTTTTCTTAGCAGTGGTGGTGTGACATGCCCGAAGTAAGTTTGTAATAGCAGCTCTATCTAGATAAGGTCCTCCCAACCTTCTGGACTTTCTTGATGAAATAAAGCTTAGCCTTAGCCAAATGAGTAAACTTTTTTTCTTTTCTCTTCTTCTTAAATTAAAATATACAAGAAATATTTAATTTACCAAAAAAATAAAAAGAATTCAGTAGTGAGCGCATATCTTAAGTTAATTAATCTACTGCTAAGATTAATTAGATAATTAAATAATGTGAAGACAAAACTATACACTGTCCATCAGTCAGTTTTCATTTTTTAAAAGAAAACATACAAGAAATATTAAATAGAATAACTATACAACTTAATGATTCTGATGTCTTTAATAATTAAATAATGTAATATAAAAATCCTCATTTTAACTTATTCTTCAATTATGTAGCACCAAAGAAATTAAAAGATTGCAAAACCAAAGAAAAAGACAGAAGTTAAATACAAATTTTAAAAATTAAGAAGAAAACATTATGTTAAAATTCAAAACAAGGCAAAAATACTTAAAAGATATGTGTATAAAAACATACACTAAATAAAATATCTTGGTATTATTGTAAATCCAGTCCTTGAAATAAACATTTCACAGACCCAAGTGTTTCAGTTGTTTATTATTTTTGTATTGAGAGTTATCTATCTATTCTTGTTTACATTATCGTTGTTTCAAAATTATTTTTTCTAAATAATATTACCATCATGACTAAAATTAATTTAGTAAATAAAATAATAAATATAAATATCATCTGCTACTTCAAAATCTGTATTAGAAGAAAAAAGCAATCATACTTTTGCGATAGAGTGATGCACTGATTAACCCATTTTCGAATTACAGAAGTGGTATGAGAACACAATTAATAATTCTGCTTTAAAAAAATAGAGATATATCTACAGAAAAAATAATCACAGAATAAAGTAATCATTAATAAATGCTTACAAAAAGATTTTACCAATAAGAGGTTTCAACTGTTCGTACATGACAGAAATAGCAGTAGCATCAGTACAATGTGCTTCGGACATGGAAATCAAGACTGACACCGGATGTGTACCATGGAGTTTTCATTTGGGGGGACATTTCAAGGATCACTAATCATGGACTAAGGCATTTCACTAGAAAGATATTGAAATTCTGCAAACAATATTTTTTTTGAGTAATTTGTGATAAATTTCATCCATAAAATGTATCATGAACTTTTTTCCTTGAAAAATTATCTGGTTATTTGCAACAAACAAAAATGAAAAAAAAGCTGAGGGTGCAGAGTTATCTGTCCTCTATTTAGAGACCAATCAGATTTGGGGTTAAAAAAGTTTGGATGCCCTTCCCCATTTTTTCTGAAACTTGTGAAAATGTGAATTTTACTTTTTCGGCTGCTATGCAACATTTGACCCAATTTTGTTGCAAACCTAAGGTATTTTCACCAAAGTTTATGGATACTATAATAAAATAACACAGTGCACAAGATAAAATATCAATCTTTATTTTCATATAAAAATGGTTGGTTGAGGTTCAATATGAAGAAAACCGTTCTGTGGTAAATTTTAGCAAATTTGCATGTTTGTGAGTTTTTGCCCTAAAGGCATGGCATTGGGACTACCTACTTCTCTCACCCGGCCATAAACAGCAAACTGGAAAACATGCTTAAAAACCTTACCATAAAAACCACTCTGAAAAACATGCTTTATTCACCTTACCATAAAAAAATACACTGTTAAATATGCTTCATTCACCTTACCATAATAAAACACACTAAAAACATGCTTTCACCTTACACCTTTCACCTTGTTTACTCACCATGTAACACCACACTAAAAAAAAAAAACCAGGCTTCTTTCTCTTTAAAATAAAAACCAAACTGAAAGACACTTCTTTCACCTTAGCATTGAAAAAAAATAAAACACACTGGAAAACATGCTTCTCTCAATTTGCCATAAACATCAAATTGAAATCATGCTTCTCTCAATTTGCCACAAACATCAAACTGAAATCATGCTTCTCTCACCTTGCCATAAACATCAAACTGAAATCATGCTTCTCTCAATTTGCCATAAACATCAAACTGAAATCATGCTTCTCTCACCTTGCCATAAACATCAAACTGAAATCATGCTTCTCTCAATTTGCCATAAACATCAAACTGAAATCATGCTTCTCTCACCTTGCCATAAACATCAAACTGAAATCATGCTTCTCTCAATTTGCCATAAACATCAAACTGAAATCATACTTCTCTCACCTTGCCATAAACATCAAACTGAAATCATGCTTCTCTCAATTTGCCATAAACGTCAAACTGAAATCATACTTCTCTCACCTTGCCATAAACATCAAACTGAAATCATACTTCTCTCACCTTGCTGATTTTGATAGCTGATGGAGCTCCAGGAAATCCAGGCAAGCAGGTCTTAAAGGCTGACACTTCACTGAATGGCCCCCGACCACAAGCATTGATGCCAGCTACACGAAACTTGTAGGCAGTACCTGGCTGTAGTTCTTGGCGCTTGAGTTCACTATGATCTGGTACATTCACTACATCAATGTCCTGAAAGCCAAAAAACTGATGCAGAACTGGGTAAATGCTAACGATCAAGACATATGTCACTTGTGCCTCAGTTAAATTATGTTTCAAATTTACAACAAGATTAATCTCACAGGAGATTATTTTATTATTTTTCCTATATCATAGATTGAGTCCAGTTCTCATAAATAAATATACCTATGCATATTTTTCTTCTCCAGTGATGTTCCATACTTCAGAAAGTGATCAAGAAAGCAAGTTACTCATTCCAATATGGACCTAATCTCTTACATATATCCAGATCTACTGAATCCAATACTAGTGATAATAATAATGCCTCCTTCTACTGACTGTTTAAGGGTTCTCTCCGTAGCATATAACCATCATTCAACATTCAAACTAGTAAGTGAAGTAAAATGTTTTCTCTCATCTTACAGCAGTCTTTCCTCCAAAACATACAAGCAAACAGAAAAAACAGAGTTCCCCCATCAGTTCTGCACTTGAACAATAAGTTTTTGCCACACCAAATGCCCTTTTCTCTCGTGTGAATGAGCTTTTGTATTTGCTGAACTTGTACTGAACTTTAAAGTTCAAGCAATAAGCAACTACAGCAAATCCGTAATCCTAGGCAGGTTTCAAATATAGGACTGTCAATAACATGAACCACAATTCTTACCAGTTCATAAAATTTGAAAAACTTTATCACGTCATAAAAAGTAGCCAAACATAATTCTTTGTACTTTAATAAACTGATATCAAAGATTGAGGTGATAAAGTCAAATAATAAACTATGACAAAATACACTAGCAAACAAGTGTACCTACAATATTTTACTGAAAAACCAGCAAGATTGCTAATTAATTATTTTTTAAGTCTTACAAACTAATGCATTTGGGCTTTATTTATAATTTAAGGCATGGCAATCAAAAATCAATACCTTTGATTATTTTCATTATATGTAACTCAATTTCAAACTTGTGTCATTTTTTTTTAGAAGACAAAAGGGGTACAAAGCTCCTTATGTAACAATTGTAACACTATAATAACTCTATCTTATTATTAGGACAGCATCTTGGGCATAAAACAGAAAAATAAATACATGCAACAATCACTTACATCTCCATTGCCATGTCCTGTTTCCGAAGGTAGGTGATAGTGTGACACAATGGATGAAGTAGTCTTAATGATACCTACATCAAACCACTGGGTGGTGTCACGCTTCACAGGTGGCTTATCTTGCTTTGAATCCTAAAAAGAATGGACCATAGGCAAACATCAGCCGTACAGCAAATCTTCCTAAATTCTCACCATTTCACTTTGTAATTAAAATAATCAATGGCAATTTGTTAATTCAAAATATGTGTTGAGTTTTTAATGACATTTTCGAGGAATGCTTTGAAAAATACCATAGCCCATGATATGAACAGTAGCCTATAATGGAAAAGTACTGATGACAATGTATAGGTATGACCCAGCTAATGATTCATCTAGTTTTTATTCCAAGGAGGAATACTTGCCAGCCCCTAGTGATTTCAAGGAAAACAGTGCTGACAAGGAGACTGGTTACCAATATGGCACTGATGGTTCAATATGCCACAAGGAATTCACCATCCTTTTTCTGAAAGTATTGGAGTTCAAATCCCATTTGCACAAAATGCTACAGTCTTGATGTTTTTCAAGCATTTTTACCTGAGAATTCCATGCAAAAAATTGTCGAGTACACAAATAAAAAGCCGTGCTGCTAGCACAACCACACATAAAGAGTCCCATGCTAGACATCCATGAAGAGTTCCATCTCAGACAATGGCATAATACAGAGGTATGTGAAAATTTTTAGGGCCTATTCTTTTGTTGGGAATTGATAGGAAACCTTGTATTGATCATTATTTTTCAAAAGATGAAATTTATGCTCATCCTTTATTTCGTAGCTGCTAAGATGTTTACATTTTTCAGACAACAGAATGCCTGCAACTGGCAACCGCATCCAGAAAATCAGAGTGATTACTGATCATTTTAGATGGGTGTTCTCATGAGTTTATGTGCCTGGTGAGAATATTTGTGTAGATGAGACTTTATTGCTTTGGAAAGGTCATTTAGGTTTCAGGCAGTACATAAAATCTAAATGTGCACAATTTGGTATCAAATCATATGAATTCTCAAACTTTTATGGGTGAGACTCTGATGAGGCAGCACCCTGGATATATATCCAAAATACCACCAAAATATCCCCAGATCACTTAGACTTTATTATTAAATTTATTATCTGGGGGTGTCAGGTCACATATCTTAATAAAATTCAACACTGTGAGCAAACTGTGTGAGAATCATCATTCAAGATCAAGAAAAGCTAAGGAAACTTTTTATTTATTTATTTTTTAATACTTTTAAAATTCTTTAGTATGTTTAGCAAAGGTAGCAATTTAACTTTTTAAAATCAATTTATAATTACAGCCGCTTTTTATTTTTCAGTAAGCTCACCCATTAAATTATTGCTGAGCGGCAAAACAACCTACCACGATGACACTTAGTGTAACTATGCGACCTGATAGGTAAGAAGTTAATAATATGCATCCTGGATATACTTTGTTCATCAATCATGTCATGAATATTTCAGTTTGCAAGCACTTTTATTAAACCAAAGCATATTTTCCTTGGGATTTATAATAAACTGAAATGTCAATTTTGCATTTTGTTTGTTTTTTCTTGTTGTCTGTGACAATGTTTATTAGAATTGTTGGGCTGTTTTAGCTGTGGTTTATATTTTACTTGTATTCTACTTGAAAAATCACACATTTGTTATATCTAAAATATGTTGACCATAAATGATGATACTAAATTAATGACATTTCAAAATAATATTATAGCTATCATCATAATTTTTTGTACACAACCTTATTTTATCAGATCATGATTTTGAGCTAAAAAAATGTATACAATATCAACTAGAAAAAAATGAGTGGGACTATCAATATTAAAAAGTATTCTTAAAACACTTTGGAATAAGTACACATAAAATTCACAATATATCTTAATAAAACTACTTAAATACCTAAAAAAAATAACCCTAAAAATGATATAAACAAACAATAACAATATATAGCAATATATAGAAAATAACTGTTTTCACAGGAGAATAATAAAATGCAGCCGAGATTCAACAATGACAGAGAAAAATGATATATATACTGCTCAAATAAACAAAAATATATTTCAAATTAGTAAGTCATAAATCAAAAGATAATTGTACTGTCAATAAAATGTCTGCACACAATAATAATAACAAATAATGAAAATTTTCACTCATTAAGCTGTAGATTACACTTCTTATTTTCAATAACATACATTGAAAGCACTTTTACCAAACAATGCAAACAGCAACTATATTAAATCATGGTGTTACAGTTGTATTATATCTGAAAACCTATTTCAATTAAACCATCTGCTGTAAGTGACTAAACACAGAAATGATCGCTTACAGATTTTGTATCACTTCCATCTGCCTTCTTGTCATTATTAGTAGCTGCTGAAGTTTCTTGTTTGACTGAAGATGGGGAAGATGTTGCAGCATCAGCAGAGGAAATGGCAGCAGATGCAAGAGTGGCCAGAGGGTCTAAGGGAAAACAAAAAAAATAAATTGTCAGAAAAAAACATTTTCCGATGCTGAATTTTCTACTGAAAGGCTTTAGGTTACAAAATATAAAATATGAGAATGTTTCAATTTTTTCACCTTATAATTTAACCCCTTCCCTGCCCCATGCAGTTACAAAACTTGCCGATATGATGTGGGACTTAAAAAATTTTCTTTAAGAGTTGGGGGCTAGAGGGGGATTACTTTTTAAAAAAATAAAAACAAATCGAAGAGCAAACTACAAAGAGAATTTTGATAGTTGATACACAGTCTTTAATTAGACTTAAGAAAATCACTGATTGATTTTGGAATATCAGGTTTAATTTCCAAATTAATTTTAAATAATATGCAATCAAGAAGCACCAGAACAAAAACATGCTCTGAAAAAAAGTAATAATGGGTAAATTTAAGCACAAGATATAAAATAAAACTTCATTCTATTCATTTTTTTTAAAATTTCACCAAAGAGAAGAATCTATAATTATGTCATTATCATGGAAATATCTTAATTATAAATGTTCATTTGTTTATTTCTCTGTTGTATTAATATTACTTCAACCCTTGAAAATCTCACTCGTAAGCTCACAAATTGCGAGCGGAAAAAAAGTTAAAATCTAAATAATTAAAATCTTTAGCACCATACTTGACAATGAGTTAGTCAAAAATATTTTTGTATTTTAAAAAGTTATGCTGAAATCAACAGTGTGGAACAATCTTTGCCCAGCAACATTGCAGCTACTCGGTGAATCTGTAGGACTAGAACTAGTAGAAGTGATTATTGCTAGGTAGAACCAGCTATGTTTCAAAGTCTTTGGAAATTAATAAATTACAAAGTATAACTATCATGGTGAAAAAAGCGAGTTTACAAAAAATGGTAGCTGAATCTTTCTTAATTTTTTTTTTTAAACGCAATTTTTAAAAATGGGGAAAAAATGCTGCATTTTACACGTTTTTTACGTTTTACCATTTTTGCATCACCAAAAAGTAAAAACTGATTATCTGACAGAACTAAATTTTTGTATATCTCGTGTAACCAATGCTGACAAGAAGCCTGATTTTTTTCTGAGGCAATAACTTTTTAAATTTTTGACTATTGATTCTCAAAAATGAAAAAAAAACACAAATTGAGTAATGGCACTTGTTGCCAACACTGAAAATGATCAATATTAATGCATTTTTGCTTATTTTGAGTTCCATTTGACTTGTTTAAGTAATTATAATGAAATAACAATTTAAAATTAGCCGACATTTGTAGTTAAAATGCACTTATTAATGTCTTATGTTTTAAAATTTATGATTATTTAAAAATAAGGGTAGAGGCCTGATTGAAACCTAGTGGCAGGTTGAAATAAAAACAGTGGTATTATGTATTTTGAAACATGGTCCCTCAAAGTCTTGGCCAATTTTTACAAATGAAATGAACCCTAACAATAATTTAACCTAATTAGTATACCAACTCTAAAAAGATACAATGATGGGGTATAGCCTCACAAAAAATAAATAATTACTGCATATTTGAGGCTGTGACGCTACCCATTATGTTTAATTAAATGGCTGTCATTCATGATCCATCATAACTTAGTTAATAAACCAGTTTTTGTGGGGAAAAAACGATCAAGGATCAATGTGTGGACCATTGTCTGACAGAGATTATCAAAAATTGTTAATAAAATTTACAGAAGAAATTATAAATAACAACTGTTTAGTAGGCCTATACTTGTCTATTCTCACTCACATCTAAGACGATCTCAACCACATTACTGTCTGTACAGATATGATCTTTATTTCCGTCAAATAACCGTAAAAGATTACCCAGATAATTAATTAAAATCTTTTTACAACTGCAAGAGCTATAGTTAAACTTGGTGAATTATTTTCACAGCAGAGAAACAAGCACAGCAGGCATCACATGCTTTGTTTATGTTTAGGCCTATGTATACTTCACGCACGCTTGGGTTGCACATTTTCCCTCTCTATGGGTTCCACTACGAAAATGCCACTTTGTCATGCTATATACCATTTAAAAAAAAAAGATTTTCTACTTTCTAATGATATTTTAAAAAATTTATATTTTAAAAAATAACAGTGCAAAAAGTAATAATTCAAAATAGGCGTTTTTCAATCGATTTTTAGGTACAATAAAAATAAAAATATAGATTCGTAACTAATATGGCTGCATTCTATATTTGCCTTAGTTTGATGTAAGAATATGATTGGACAATCATAGTGGAACCCGTGTTAGTGTTTGCAAGTAATACCAAATTAAGACAGTAAAACCTGGGATTGAGAAAATGGCCACCGCTATCGAAACACGCCAGCACGTAGTAAACTGAATGCGATCTTACACGCTTCCACTTGCTCTCTCACAAATAAAAAATACATTAATAAAAAGAAAGTTTTATTCAACAAATTATTTCACAAGCATGATAAATGTGGAACATAAACACAGCACCTGTTACAAAAGGGTAAATTTTTCAGAATTTAGTAGTTGTCCGCTATCGTCATATAGAGGCTGGTTCTACCTACGATTGTTACTGGGGGTAAAGTAGAAGTATGTTATGCAGAAATTAACTCTTCAAATGCAAATAAAAAAATAAAAGAGCTGGGTGGCAGTGATTTGATTAATAGTTTAGGAAAAATGCTTTTATTAAAAACTGCAATTACTGTGTTAAAAAAGAAGTAATACAACTTAAGTATTTCTTATTATTACAACAAAGTCAAATATAAGGTCAGTTCTTTTTGTTTACCTGAACCTATCATTATAGATTCGATGTTAACAATAACCATGTCGCTGTCTCCCTCCCCTCCCTACTTTTGGCATTCTTTTTTGCTAGTAAGTTGTCAAAACAAATTGCAAGTTACTCGTAACTACAATTTTCAAAGGTTGATTACTTCACATATATATTATTTTGTAAAAAGACCTGTACTTTATCTATTTTGAAATAAAAATTAGGATTGGTCAGTAACCAAAAATCCTTATAAAAAGCACAATGGAAAAACTTTCTAGGTCTGCTAAGAAAAAATATACTCTAAACCAACTTCTTTCCCCATAACCTGAAAATAAGTCAACAGCTGATGACAGTATTAACTCTTTAAATGTCAAGTTTTAAAATAGTTTTCATTCCTTTCAGTTACCTAGAGCATTACCTGCCTAAGACCTCAGTGAAAGAATAAAGAATAATAACTGAACCAAATTATAATACAACAGAACTGCCTCTACTTGACTATTATTTTGTTGCTTCGACTAACAATTTGATGGATGACCTTTGGTATGTACAAGATACCTAAGGGTTTAAATGAGAAATATCTCAACAAAGTGTTTGTGCAGTAATTAAAACCATTTCGGGTTTGAAATAAATACCCTCTTCAGATTAAAGACTAAGCTACAAAACCATCTGATTTTCTTACCTGATGCATCAGCACCCACAGGTAATGCATTGTTCTCAACAGATGCTGCTACCTGCCCAGTTGGTACTTGACCTGCTTCTGCCATTTCTTGCTTCATTTCATTGGTTGCAGCTGAATGTGGCTCTGACTCTGAGCAGGCAGGGTTATCTCCCAATGAGACATCCATAGGCTCTTCACCTGCAGAGTGTTCAGACTGCAAGAGCTCCATTGGAGGTGCAGTTAAAACTGGTGCCCCCGGAGTTACACCAGCTATGCTAAGAGCTGTGGTTGCAACAGCAGCAGCCGAACTTTCACTGGTGTCCATTGAGGATGTCTCTTCTGATTGTGTAGGTTCTGTTGCTGCTATAGCCGGTGCCTGCAAAACTAAGCTTGCTGATGAATGAGCATCATCATGCTGGCCTTCATTGATGGGGCAACCATGAATACCATCACACTCACCAACTCCGGATCCATGCGGCTGTGGCTGACTACCATTGCCACCAGGACAGCCATGTACACCATCGCAGTGTGGTTCCTGAGTCTGTCCGTCACCAGGACAGCCATGTATTCCATCACATTCTTGACTCTGTTGGGTAGTTTGTTGTCCATCTCCAGGACATCCATGAATTCCATCACATTCATCTTTCTTAGATGGTTCTTCATTTCCAGGACAACCATGAACTCCATCACACTCATCATTTTTAGCAAAGTCATCTTTCTTAGGGCAATCATGAACACCGTCACACTTATCCTTCTTAATAGATTCATCACCACCTGGGCATCCATGAATTCCATCACATTCATCATTCTTGGTTGTTTCATCGTTACCAGGACAACCATGAATCCCATCACATTCATCTTTCTTGGAAGGTTCATCTTTTCCCGGGCAACCATGAATACCATCACACTCATCAGATTTTGCAGGTTCATTTCCTGGGCAACCATGAATACCATCACACTCATCAGATTTAGCAGGTTCATTTCCTGGGCAACCATGAATACCGTCGCACTCATCAGATTTTGCAGGTTCATTTCCTGGGCAACCATGAATACCGTCGCACTCATCAGATTTAGCAGGTTCATTTCCTGGGCAACCATGGATACCATCGCACACATCAGATTTAGCAGGTTCATTTCCAGGACAACCATGGATACCATCGCACTCATCAGATTTAGCAGGTTCATTTCCAGGACAACCATGGATACCATCGCACTCATCAGATTTAGCAGGTTCATTTCCTGGACAACCATGGATACCATCACACTGGTCTGACTGAAGCTGGGCCAGCAATTCATCACCGGGACAACCATGAATGCCATCACACTCCTGACTGGGCTGTAGTGTAGTAGATTCTCCACCATCACCTGGGCAGCCATGAATGCCATCACATTCTTCTGCTGCTGAGGGCTGCTCAGCAACAATTGTGGGAGTTGCTGTGACAAGAGTTGGTTGAGTGGTGACTATAGCTGGCAGAATATTGGCAGAAGCACCTCCAGGATGTGAAACTGGAGTAATAGTAATCTGGACAGGCCCCTTGGCACCACCTTGCAAGGTAAATTAAAGAAATGTTATCAGTAGAGAGAAATATCTGCATAATTGAAAAAAAATTACCTATGTTTATAAACTTCTACAAATCAATTCTTAAAAGAAAAATCAATAGAAGTCCAACTTTCAAAAAATATCAATAAATTAGGATATTTACACAGGTAGCTTCATACAAAATACTTTTGTAAACTCAAGAACATATTTCTAACAAAATAATTTGTAATATTATGTCTATTTGCAACCTGTTAACAACAGCAAAAGAAATAAAAATTAATTTACTTCAGACCGAATGCTTACAATGTCACAGCTCTGAACTCAGTGTGTAATAATGCTTGAAAATTAAATGAATATAAGCTAAACTAATTATGCCTACATATTAAACTCAATCATTGTTATAAATCAACTTTTATATATGTGAAAGGATGATGAATAAATATGCTCAGGGATTGTGAAAAGTGCCTGAATACAAAATTTATTAAAAATAACTAAAATAAAAATTTATTTTTCAAGGAACCATTCTCCATCACTCCATCATAACATACCTGCAAGAGACATCTGACTAGGCAGAGTGACAATCTGCCGAGTAGCCAATGTGGTTGGCACTTCACCGGCAGAAGGCTGAGCAATGAGTGAAATAGTAGGTGCAGACCCTGCTTCTCCGGCTGTAGTTTTTAAGATTGGATTGGTCAGAATAGAAGTTACATTGGTGACGTTCTGGCCAACCAAGTGGGGCGTTGGTGTCAATGGCGAGCCAGCAGAAACTGTAACTGTCTGACCACCTGAAATCAATATAAATTTCTTCATAAAAAATAAGCTTTTAGCGAATAACATTAGTTAAACTTAATACAAATTCTGTTTGTCAATTATCAATCATTTTGGTATGATACTTGATATCTGATGAATCTACTTACACACAAGTTCAAAGCAAGCATGACCAAAGAGGGTTCATACAGATTTAGCAAAGTGAATTTACTAATCATTGTCAAAATTATTAAATCCATCTAAAAATTAAAAAGCTCTTTATTTGAACTATGACACTGCATTAATGCTGTGGATCAAACAGATGATTCTGCACATGGAATGACAAAGCGTTAAAAACCCACTGAAAAGAAATACTCATTAAAAAATAAACAATTGCATTTAAACAGACAAATTTATTTTAAACACTTGCCATCCAGATTTACATTTTTCATACAAACAGATGTACAATAAATTTTCAAGAATTGCTATCAAATGAAATAGTAACAGTAATTTATAACAATCCTGCACATATAACATATATTTTACTAGAAGAACAGAAATATAGAAAATAGAAAGGAAAACAAACGAGATTAGTAAAATTATTTATGTATATCCTTGGAGAGCAACAATTACAAATTATTTCTGTTCTCTCACAATAAATCAAATCATTATTCTTTTCACCAGTTTCCAAGAGAACAACAGCAACAACAAAAGAACTCCACTCAAAACTACTGCAACAGACAAATACCCTGTGTATTATACATGGAAGAGTCAATAAAATCTGCTTCAAGGAACAAAATTCATAAGCTTGTAACTCAACAACCCAGTAGGACTGTAACAGTAAAGGGGAGTAGAGGACAGAAGAAGAAATGACCTGTACAGCTTTGCACTGATAAAGCAAGCACACATAGATGGGGAGGAAGACAATGACTGAGAACCAAGGGGGGAAATATCTGTGAATTATTTCAAATAATAAACAGAAATCCTTACAATTTTTTTTTGCTTTTTATCTTTGGAATGTAAACTTTAATACTCAGACTTTATTCAGCCATGCATAATGTTAAACAAAGCATGAAAAGCACTGAGTGCACATCAAGAGAGATCAAATTCAAAGGGGGTTAGATGGACATCTGCAAATGTGAAAGGATGTGTTAATAATGTCCAAAATAGTCTCTGGATCACTGAAAACAAAGAGACTGTAATTCCAAATACACTTTTGTGGCTAGCACTGATACATTCAATAAATTTCAATGACCTTGCTAAACTGAAATGACAGCTGACTGAGGATTATGTAAAGGAATTGTTTTTAGAACATCTTCACAGGCAAAAGTCTGTATGAACCCTGTACTGACACGCATACAAACTGACTTGTTAATTTGAAGTTACCAGCTGACAAAACGTTGATCACTGGTTTTGTGGAGGTTCCCCCAAACATTTCACCAACAGAACCAGCAGGTAGACTGGTTACTGTGATTGGTTTGTGAACTGAAAAAAAAACCCCGAGCATTTACAATTTAGAGTACGAAGGAACAAGTATTTTTGTATAGTTTTTATTGGAAAACTATGAAATATACATTTGAATTTACATCTTTTTCTTCATTCAGAAATAATGACTTCACTGAGGGAGAGGAGAAGGAGTCTGACAGAAATATATAAAGAAACCTACATCATTCATAACTAAACTATTAAACATATCTTCCTTGCTTTAAGACCAGATCATTATATAAGAACAAAACTATTCTTGAGAGGTCTATCTTTATGAAACTTCATATATTAGTAATAGTAAACTAAATGAAAAGTAAAGCTTCTGATATCTTCCAAGATAATGTATTTCAAATATGAATGCTTAATAATAATTAGTTTTTGAGATTGTCAATGCAAATGGAAATCTTCAAATGTAAATTCAAATGCAAACATTGGTTTGAAATACTGCAGTAAAGCTATGGAATCAATTTACTTAGATTATCTGTTTGTGTCAAACAGTGTTTCAATGAAAATGGTTGCTAAAAAAAACAGCTTGTGATTGTAGTCAACCATTTTTCATCTTTTTCTATTTAAAAAAACAAAAATATCTTTTTCTATTTAAAAAAACAAAACATCTTTTTCTAAAAAATATCTTGCTCCATACAACTTTCACCTTTAAACAAATAGTTTTATTCTAATTTCTGATTATACCATTATCTCAAAATGTCCCAATAACCTGATTATACCACTATCTCAAAATGTCCCAATAGTGACCTGATTAAACCATTATCTCAAAATGTCCCAATAGTGACCTGATTATACCATTATCTCAAAATGTCCCAATAGTGACCTGTGATTCATTATGTGGTGGCAGGTCACACATACACTTTGTGATTCTAAGTTAACAAAACTGAATGTGTCCATTTTGGCTACAAGTATATCTTGCTGCTTACAAAATACATTCTCAGTAAGTTTCAGCCAATATTTTGTCATCAAAAAGATTCTTGCATTCAGAGCTACACTTGAATCCTTAAAACTGCATACTGACAAAAATTAATTTGAAAGATTCAAAACACTATGAATTTCATCAAATCAAACAGTAGCAACCAAGAAGTAAGTGACACTTTAGCTCATCAACATGATCGAACATCATAACTATTTAGCAAAATTAAATAGCCAAATTAATGATTTATGAGAATATGCAAGCTCTTTTCAAAATTTAATTCTCATCAGAACATGTGGTGCCTGCCTTTCTGACAAAAAAAAAAAATCATTAAAGTTTCAAAGGAAGTTGGCTAATCACTTGGTTGGATCCAAATGATATTATTGCCTAAAGGAAATTCCTGAAATAATTATTGCCCAAATTATACAATAAATTTCAGTATTAAAGGATTAATTTTTTTTTTTTTAAAAATATATTTGATTTCCTGTAAACCCAAGGTAAGATAACTGCCACCATGAGACAGTCGACATTTCTTCAAACTCAGAAGTTTATCAAATTAAACCCAAGCTGAGTGATGGTAGTTTATACAAAAAATACAAAATGATTTTTAAAATTTTAAAAAAAAGACATCCACTCTTTAACTGCAAAATTTATTATTTGTCTTAAAAAGATGACATTCAAGTTTGGCCAGGAAACCATTTTTTGTGTGTTCCCATGTTGTCTGGCTTTAGCATTTAAAATGTTAGATACAAGAAGTTTTCATATTTGAGTGGGAAGAAATGTGGGGTATTAGAGATTATTTTTACTACAAGAAATTATATAACAGTGGACTCAAATAACTAATATCTGAATCTTTTAGTGACAACCAGTTCTGAAATATTGACAAATATATATTTCCTTTATTAATATTCACTAAATAATAAACCTATAATTAAAAAAAAAAACCTGAAAGAAAGAAAAAAAATATGTTAATGATTGTCAAGTACAAGTAAAAGACAATAATAACGTAAACAAAATTTAAAAAAAACAACACAAGCTTCTAGAATGGAATATTCCTTTCGAATCATAAATTAATAAAAATAATATACTGGCTTTCTAAACTGTGCAAAAGAGCATTTTTACTAGTGTTTCCTGCTGAGGCTGCGCTCTGTGGACTGACAACAATGAACTGTGTATTGCCTGCCTGGCCGCCCAGCTTGGGGACAGAAGTAATTATCTTGGTCGGAGTAGAAAGGGTTCCAGTGCTGCCTTTAGGTGCTGCAATAACAATTGTCTTGGTGCCAACTTGTGTTGTAGTAACACCTCCACCAGGCTTGGCCACCGACAACATGGATGAAGGGATAGTTTTTATCAACGTTGTGACATTTCGAGATGTTGCTGTCTGAGAATATACAATAAGAAAAGAAAATAGACAAAGCAAACTTGGTACATTTTCATTGTTATTGTTGTTAAAAACTTTGCTCATGATTTGTTCTGCAAATGCAAACAAGTCATAGAGGCTACTGATAAAATATATCATATTGTTTTAAATTTTCTCATAATAAATATCCCTTCCCCCTAAAACTAGAGAAACTGATCTAAACAACTTTTACAATGAGCAACATATGCAAGTAAATACCACACCACTCAACTTAAAGAAAATAAATTAAGTCAAAAGTACTATCTGTTTTGACCCTTGTATTGTTTTTCAGCAGTGCATGTGACAAATATAAAAATGAAATAACTTTTAAAATATTTAAATAATTTGTAAAACTTCATAATTTTTAGATAATTAAATAATAAATAGATATTATTAATTCTGATTGGTGAAATTACTCTTAACCCGTACGCTGACATGAAACCTTACAAGGCCACAAAACAACTTGTTTTTCGAAAGTCATGAAACCTTTACAGAAAACACATCCGATCACCTTTTTTAAATCGATAGCATCTTTAAAAAATTACTAATCAGAGTGAAGGGAAACTGTCATCTACTTCAGCAACCACTTACTATGCTGATTCTATATTTAGATTCTATAATTAGGATGCTCATGTGACCAAATTCCCGCAGTTTGTAATACAACCCAGGAAGCAAGAGTAGACATTTTCATCTGCATGGCATATTTTGACTATAATGTGGATATTTCCGACAGTGAATTCGGTCCAACAGCTGGATCCGAATTTAATCCAAATCTTGATGACAGTAGTATTTCATCAGAGGAGGATTTCGAACCAGCCGCTACTCAACTTTTTTTATGCAAGAGGGGACAATGCAAGTGAAGCTACATCTAATACCAGCAAAACCGGTCATCATCATAAGGACACGTGGTTCGCAACTAGTGACGCTATTCGATTGGAAAAGCCGCATGCATTTGTAGGCAGTAGTGGAGTAAAAATGCAGTTTCCAGATAATGCTACAGTATTTGACATTTTTCAGGCATTTGTGTCAGAGAATTTTGTGCAAAAGATTGTCGAGTACACAAATATTTATGCATCACAGCAACTTTTGCAAGCCAACCTTGCTGCTGAAAGTCATATCAAAGAATGGTGTGATACACAGATATGTGAAATATATCAATTTTTACCTGACAAGTTACCTGTGTATTCATTGTACAATACAGACTAGCAGAGTTATAACATTTCTAAATTTTACTGATATTGATTTTTTTAATAACATTTTCTGCATCTGGATTTGTGTTTCACTAAGTTGACTACAATCTACATCTATAAATCATCTTACAAAGCAAATGGACTCTTTCTTTCCTTCTTCATTTGGGATTTGTGAAAACAAAATTTATTCTTGAACTGGATGTGTGAAAAAATGTTTCTTGACTTCAGTTGGATTTGTGCTTCATTAACTTTGACTACATCTACAATTTTATTATATATAAATCATCTTACAAAGCAAATAGAGTCAGCTTTATTACATCAGCTGAATATATAATTTCAGTAATTTTACTTCATCATTCCTTTGGAAGTTTTCAACTTATTTTATGCATCTGGATTTGTGCTTCAGTAACTTTGACTACAGCTACAATTTTATTACATATAAATCATCTTACCAAGCAAATGGAGTCAGCTTTCATTACTTCAGCTGAATATATAATTTCAGTGATTTTACTTCATCATTCCTTTGGGACTTTAGAACTGTGATTTATACTGCACATAAGCTTTCATCAGATAGATCTCGGACACTGTAGCCATTGAATACAAACAAGTATGTGGTATTTGTGTGCTTGATGTTCCATATAATAAACTTTCAGGTGAGGTTTCTGATTAGGCGACACCCTGGATATTTCTCCTAAATATCCTAAACATAGCCGAAACATCCCCACAACACTTGGAGTATAAAACATTCTTCTTGTGGGGATGTAATGCCTTTCAGGAATACAACATCAATGCAGAAATTCGTAAGTTCAACAAAAAGGTGAGAAAATATTTTATTATTTATTTATTTTCAAATTTTAAATCAATTAAAAAGAATAGTTTATTAATTATTTAGTTTGTCTAGAACAATTTTCAATTAACATTTTGAAAATCTGTGTAAAATGACCATCGCTTTTCATGTTTTAATAAAGCAACATATGAAAAAATCGTTGGGTGGCAAAAGTGCCTGACACTGTGACGTCGCGAGAGTTTTTCATAACCATCAGCGAACGGGTTAAAGATTATATACATAAAATAATGATGAAATATGAAAAATATTTCTAGTGTATTATGTGTTTGTGTCTTGTTCATGTACATTCATTAGATGCTTATAATTTTGCATTTTATAAGTAAATATGCACAAATGTGCAGAATATAAGTACAAAATTGTATTTCATTTAAGAAAATGTTAACTACCAAAAAGACAGATATTTAACACTAACAGAAAAAAATAAAGCATATACATACACTTGGCTGAACGCTACTTATGCCAAGAATATTGGATGGTGTCTGACCCGGTTGGGCTGTTGAGATTATGGTGGCTGGCTTGCCAGTCCCTGCCTGAGTGGTGACCAACTTCACTATAGTGGCACCTTGAGGCAGCCCACCTTTTGTCTGCAAGAAACGTAAAAGCAATTATGGGTACAAAAAGACAAGATATAAAATTATTCACTTTTCAAACCAGCATTCATTCTTTTACAATTTAGTTCCATTCTAAACTTACCGTAGCCACAGCCATGCCTTGTGTTGTTTTAACAAGTGTGACAATCTGAGGCTGATTAGCCATGCTGCCTCCTTTGTGCACAGTGATGATTTGCTTGCCTGTCATACTGCCTGTCCCTGGTTTTAGAATTGTAGTGCCAGGTGGAGCAACACGTACAGTCTGTGTGCCTGGAGATGGTATTGTCACTGCAAACCATGTCAAAATACTGTAGTAAACAGTCTATGGGTGGAGAAATAAAATAAGCAACTTTAGCACTTCAATATCTTTGCGATATGTTGTTGCAATTGCAATCAGATGATTCAATAACCAAGACCATTATTCTCCACATTTCTGTGAAATGTTGAGCCAGAATTATACTTCTGAAGCAAATTATATAGTTGGTTTTTTTTGTTGTTTTTTTTTAAGAAAAAGACATTAGCTTTTATTTAAATATTGACTAAGAAGCTATCTTTAAAAAATGTATCAGTGAAACTCAAATAATTATTTTTTCTGCATACTCAGTAGGATAATTAAATTTTTCTCAAATTACTCTCTCAAATTATACTTCCAAGATGGTGCACACAAAATATACTGCAATGCAATATGAAAGAACAATCTTTACAGGGCTATAACTAAGAATGTTCAAGTGATTTAAATAATTGTTTTCTTGTTTTCCAACTATAAGATGTGTGAATTTAGTATGATAATTATATATTTCTTACACTCTTATTCTATACAGTGCACTCTTGCTAATCTGGCCACTTAATAATCAGGCCGCTCAATAATCCAGCCTCTAGGCATGATGTAAAAGAGGCAGGGTTACGCTTCCTTTGAAAAGTTGCCTCAACGTCCCCCCAAGAGAGAGCAATGAAGTGATGTCACATGCTTGGCGGGAAATGGTGCAAGGCAAGCCGTGGAGGAGAAGGGTTATTTTAAGACCAGTTGACGCTACCCATAATGCAACAACCAGATATGTGCAGTACCACTGTAATGCTAGTAAAGCAATTGCATGACAAACAGTGCCATTGACGAACATCTTTATTAAAGCAAACAAAAATCCGTGACATGTTTTTGAAGTGACCACATTGAGTAGAAAATGCAAGATTACATCTGTGCTATACTATATTTGTAGTTTCTTTTACTGTACACATCTGATATTTTTTTTAGAATTATCATTTATTTGTCTCTCTTTTTATAAATACTAAATAAAACTTGTACATTAAATAAAAAAGAATTAAACTAAAATCTTTCATGCACTCTCAGTAAGCCTGCTCTCTGGCTAATCTGGCACCCTCTGTGCAAGGAATGGCCGGGTTAGCAAGGATCTACTGTACTTCTAAAATTAATTATACTTCTACTATAATGCAATGAAAAAGATTGGTTATTGACAAAATTGGCAATAAACAAGAGCAATTTAAATGTCTGCATATTTTGTGGGGTTTTTCTTCTTGTCGCAATAAATTATAATTAAGTAACTGCTTACCTAGTAATATTTTTATTTGGTTAACAACTCAAGATATAAATTTTGTATTCTCATAACATATTACAATACATTAAATGTCTATGTTAAATAGTGTGTGTTCTTTTTATTATTCAATCTGTCAAATCATTTTTTTAATTTGTTAGTGATGAAAGAAAATTTTCTACACAAATCTTTTTCATTAATATTTACCAGACAAACCTATGGTTCTAACATTCATACAAGCCAGAATAAAGCTACACAAACTTTTTTTTTCCTCATTCCCCAAAATTATCTGTTCCCAGGCCCTGAGGGCATATGTGAAAGTGTGAAAATCCTTTCCAAGATCAGGACTTAGAGCAAACAACCAAAAAATCAATACTCTATCACCACCTTGAATCTTATGTAGACCATAGGGACAGAGTGGGGAAAGGAGGGACACTAAACAGTCCATTAGCCCACACTTTTGTGGGCTTATCTCCATCTCTATTTGACTGCTGGGAATTGAAGAAAAAATGTATAAACCTAAATCTAAATGACTAAATCTACTAAGACTATTAGGTCTGCTGTAGAATTTAACAGATCTATCTGGTGCAGGTATGAAAACTGCATAATTTTTGTAGAAATAGTAGATGTGGCCATTTGAAATAGTTTTCTGTAGATGCAACTCAATATGAACGCTTGAAATAGTAGATGTGGCATGTTTAAAATAGTTGTCTGTAGATACAACGCATTATAAACAGCATAGTATTTGTACATAAAAATGCTTTAAAATAGTAGATATGACAAATCTGAAATAGTTTTCTGTTGATGCAACTTATTATATGCAGTATAACTTATTTGCCCTTTAATACAAGTACTAAATAAGCAATGAAAAAAGTATATTTCTGTAGATATAGTTTATTATTAGCCCTTTATACACACTAAACAGCATAGCTCCTGTTGATACAGCTTGTTATTAGCCTTCTATACTAACACTAAACAGCACAGATTTTATACATATAGTTTGTTATTAGCCCTTTATAAAACACTAAACAAGTAATGAAACAGTAAATAGTTTTTGTACATATAGCTTGTTGTTAGTTTTATATAAACATTAAAATGGCAATGAAAAGTACACAGTTTTTTGTAGATATACTTGTTAATAGTCCTTTTTACAAACACTAAATATTAGAGCAAATAGTACTTTATACAAGAGTGAAAAAATAGTACCTTGTTGACCCTGGATTTTTCCAGGGATGGGTGTGACCTTAACACCAGTGGGAGTGACAATTGTTGGCGTAACAACCTTGATGCCAGAGACTGGTATTGTAGTAACACCTGCAGTGCCTGGGATCTTCTGTGTAGCTGCTGCTGCAGCAGCAAGTGCAGCAATTCCAGTCATCTGACCACCACCCGACTGAAGTGGATGAAAAATGTTAAAAGTACCTGATAATTCTTTGTAGGACAAAAACCAACAACATTCTATCATCTGCCTGGAAATGGATTAAATTAATTATGAACAAAGTTGTTCCAGCAATTTATTCTGACTTAACCATTTACTAGGTCACTGCAAGCTATAATGAAAAGTATTCAATTACACTACAACCCTCCCACCCCCATATCCTCCAATATGCTAGTAGACTAGATTGTTATACCACTTCCAGGATATTTCTAGTGTATTCAAGCATTAGAGTGGATGTACAGTGCATGCATTGTTGGGAACATCCTTAAATTAACTTTCTTAGGAGTTTACTCTTTGTGGATAATGTGAACAAATAAGAAATGTGTACTTCTTCACTTACTGTTGTCACCACTGTTGCACCTCTAGGTGCTTGTGTGAAGACCTGGGATGTGGCCACACGTATTGCTGTGGTAACAGGAGACATTGCCCCAGGAGTCTTGCCTCTTGGAGCTGCTGTTACTGCACATCACAGAGAAAACAGTCTCACAAATGAGAGGAACAAATAATTTCATGCAAAAATAAAAAAATTTACACTACTGAATCAAAAGCAATGTACTATAAGTCACAGCAGAAAGCAATAAACAATTCTCTAGCAGAAGGCAATAAACGGTATACAATATACTAGATTTCTAATTCCTCTGTATTAATCTCTTGATCACTGTAAGCATATATGTATGTCATACATGTACTTGAGATATGCACTGTTACCCTAAGTATATGGCCAACACATTCTTAGTGCAGGTACTGCTGACTGCAAACAAAGGGTAAAAATGAGACAATTGTTTGGAATTGTTAATATGTAAGAATAACTTACTATTTATCTTTAGTTATTTCCCTCTGATTTTCTTCCTTCAACAATATTTCAAAACATTTGTGATTTGCAAATGCCAGCATATGGATGTTTAAAAAAAATGTTTAAACAATCTTGTACAAGAGAAGGTATTAGTGGATTTGACTACAATATATTTATTTTTACAGCATCAATAAAAATCTAGGTAGTTATTTTTTTTAAAATATATATATATTAGTGGACTCTTGAACACAATTTACTTTCAAATCACAGAAGATTTATAAAACAATACTCCTATGCCATGGAATTCTCTTCTATTAGTGTCCTAGAAGCATAACTAAAATAGCAATTATAAATTAAAAACACTGAAAGGATGTAACTGATGATAAGAAATGTCATTTTTTTTAAATAGTGACACAGTTCCAAAGATTTAAACAGTAAACACATTTTAATATATTTAACACTAATTAATAGAAAAATCAATTACCTTAAAATTCTTTATTTAAAATCTTAATGTAAAATTAAGTGGAAAGAAATTAAACTGTAACAATCGTATCAGTTTCCGCACATCATAAAATGGATCAACACAATGTCATTTTTACATAACAGGCAGTGTGGAGAAGAGGCTAAAATTAAACTGCAATTCAATCTATAAGTATGAAATAAATATGAGTGTGAAAAATACTATTTACATTATCATAATTATGATTTGAAACCTAATTATACTGAAATTTGCATATATTTTAAGAAATAATAAGCCATCATTAGCAAGAAACAAGTCAATTACCATGAGCTACAGAAGTATAAAAGATATTTATCACTTTTTAAAAATAATAAAAGCAATAAAATAATGATATAGCTCTCATTGTGTACAATACAATTAGAAGACCCATTTCTCTCATGTGTACTGCTTTTGCAGATGAGGCCATTTTTTAATAATTTCTTAATTTAAAGAAATTAAAAAAATACTTTCAAATAACCAACAGCATCCTCAAACTGGTTAGTAGCATTATGTTAAGAAAATAGAGCAAAATGAGTAAAGGGACTAAAAAGAGTGTGATCTTGTCTTATTGTTAATTTGCAAATTAAAAAGAAAGGTAAATATTTCATAAATTAGTAGATAAAAACATTTCTTTAATACATTTCAAGCAACAGAAGTTAGAATTAAGATAAACAAAAACAACATCTGATAGTCAATTACGAGAGCACGACTCATTAGCTAAATTACTATAATGAATCTTAAAACACATCCACAAACTTACAATTCCAGTGGGGTGGAGGTAGATGATGAGAAGATAACATTTAATTATTTTTAAAATATTAAAGAAATATACATTTTCTTGCAAAACAAAATTATTTTAAATTATGACTGAGACTGAATGTGTATAACATTTTTGTTTCAAGTTTAATATAAAAGCTATCTATATGATCATGAAGATTTTAATGACAATTAGTGAAGTATACATTTCCATAGTGAAATTATAGTTATAGTTACCTGGGTTAAGCTGTCCTTATGAAGTGAAGAAAAGAAGAGAGAGTGAGACCCAGATTTTAGGGATATTTTTTTTAATCCCAATCAATATTGTGAGATGCTCATAACAAATGGAGCAAGTCACCAAAATATAATTGCAAATAAACAAACTCGTGGTTTTGTCTGCTTCTAACCAAATAATTCATTTAAATTATTTTAAGCCAAAATATAGTGCATATAATCAGCTTTTATAACAATGAAAAAAGATTTCCATAACCATGATAAATTCACAATACTACTCTGAACTCTAACATCACAAAAGGAAACATTCTTGATCAACCATAAATTATTACTAACTTATCTCTGGTGAGGTACATCAAAAGATAATGTTATTACTTTGACTTTATAAAACAAAAAAATTAACACAGCTCTACAAAATATTTGTAAACTGAGTAACCTGTTAAAAATCTTAAACTAGCTTAAAGATGACTACATACTGAACAAATCTTTCCATTTCTAAAAACAAAGCATTATGCTTAGGACATTATAAAAGCCATTCTCCACATTATATAATGATTTCCAAGGTTCTGCAATAAAATGCTGAAAATTAGTAAACTACTAATTACACACATAAAAGTAAATATATCTGGTTATGTCTACTAACGGAAAGAAACAGAATGCATGGACAGGAAAACCTTCCCTGAGCACACCCATAAAATTACATCAATTTTTGCCATGTCCAACATTCTTTGACAATTGTTGAGACTGCTTAATTATGATTTATTTTTGAATAATTAACGTTTGTAGAGAACAGTTGCTTACAGGCAATCGTGTTACTATCAAGATTATGTACTGCATATATTCAAATCCACAAATTTGATAAAAATATCTTATCTAAAAATTTAAAAAATTTTGAAATTTCACCTTCCACATCATTTATCAGTGTCATTGTCAGAGGTTTTATTCTTAGCCAACCAATGCTTTTTTTTTTTTAAATTCAAAATATACGATAGAATTTTTTAAAAGTTATATGCTAATTTTCCTGAAGCCACTAAAAAAGTGCTTAATAAATTTCAACTTCATTTTGAGTTATTTCCAGTCATTCATTAGGGGAATGTTATGTAATGACAAGGTAGAGTTATAGATCATACTGATTTATTAAAAGTATATATTCAAAGAAATACTGTCTAAGATCAAGCTCTAAAACTTATTTATTGTTTCCCTAAACTATTTCCCAATTTATCAGAAATACAATATAGCAATGCTTCATATTTTTTTGTTATTAGATGTACCTCTGGGGAAAAAATGCAGGATCCACTTATTTAATACACGTTTTTTCATTCTGCAAAATCCCAATGGCATATGTAGAATATTATATTGCAACTGAAAAGAGCAACAAGAAATACAATCTTTTCAGAACAGAGCAACAAATAAACTAACAGAATTTGAATAGTGCAATACTTTATCAATTGCCAAATCCATTACACAGCAGACTCAAAGTTGAAGAAAACAAAATTGCAGATGTTCATCGATCAATTACTATTTTTTTTTTTGCATTAAAAACAAACAAAACATATGACACTAATCTGGTTGCCAAGTGCTAACAACTCATAAATTCCAAAATGCCTTTCTTTTATAGAGACATTCCAAACAGAATTATACTGAAAAAAGTAATCTACAATGCACAAACATAAATACTCCATAAAGTAGCCAAGCAAACTTGCAAACACAAAGCACCCAACTAACAATCTTCCAAATGTCTTCTAGACCATGCAGTTATGTGTAAACAGACAAATTATGATAAATTCACAACCAAGGCATATACCATGCAGTCCAGTGAAGCATGACAACATGAACAAGGCCAAAAGTCTTCTAATCCCAATAGTAAGAACATGCAAAAGAACATGAACATGAGAGGGTACTACCTCCAACAGTCTGAGGCTGGGACACTCCCAAGCCAGCCAGTGCAGTGCCAAGCAAGGGCTGCACACCTGCAGTCCAGTGAAGCATGACAACATTAGCAATAAGGTCAACAGTGGGAACATGCAAAAGAACAAGAACAAGTAAGAAAGAGAGGGCAATACCTCGAACTGTCTGCGGCTGGGCCATTCCCAAGCCAGCCAGTGCAGAACCAAGCAAGGGCCGCACTATACCTGCCACTGCGGATAAATTGTCCACCATTATCAAGTTATACATATGCACTCTGTCAGTGGCCATTGCAAATCTATTCAAAAGGCAAGGCAATTTTTTTAATTTTAAAAAATAAATGATGTGAAGTAATATTAAATTAAAATATATCAGATATAGGTTTTGTTTTCAATAAAACAGTACCTATCAAATAAATGCAAGCTAAAAATAGAGACCTGATCTAGTAGGTCAGTCTAATACAAAGTATATGCATATTCTTCATTGTGGCAAGAGTGTAGATAATAAAATGGAAGCCTAATATTCTTCAACTGAAATTAAAATGTTTTAATAAGCTGTTAACCAACCTACCTTGAAAGTTGAAATAGTTTAATAATTATTTTTGTGTGTTTAAAAAAACCCACTAAAATAAACTGCATGATTTAAAACATTTTCCACAAAGCCTACAAAAGGTCTATTTTTTTTTTTAACTGATGAGATTTAATGAGATGTGTTCATTTTGTTGACTACTATAAAGAAAATATCTTCACATTTTACAATATGGAAGTAGCAAAACATAACATGCAAAATGAAAAAGGTTAAAAAAAAAAAAAAGACAGGACATCACAAGATAAAGTTGAAATCATCAATAGCATGGTTTAATAAATTGTGAGAGTTCTGAAGAGATATGAAGAAATGCAGCCAATGTGGTAGGCAAAAAAAAATTATGAGTATACTGACAAAACAGCACACCATTAAGAGTACAACTAAGCCTATGGAAAAATTAACAGCACAGCCGTTAGCATTCATCATAATGTGAAGAGAGCAAACATCATAGGTCAAGAAGTGTTGCTAAAGGTGAAGAACATTAAAAAATCATACCCTACATGGACCTCACAAAGTTGGAAGCCTCTTTGTGACAAGTGAAAAGTTCACTGGGATTTTTCTTAACGACATGTTCACTTACACTTTGTTAACTAACTCTCAACAGTTCTTACACTTTGTTAACTAACTCTCAACAGTTCTTCATATGGAATTCATAATCTATATTAAGATGATTTTCAGAGGCTGTAATTGTAGAGATTTTTAAGAATAAATTAATTCTAGTACTCATTTAATATATAAATAAGACTAAATAATGTATTTTTAAAAATGATTAAATTTTCTTTTTTAAATTATGTAGGTACTCCAAACATATTTTCCCAAATCATCACTAATAATTTAAAAGGTATATAGATCTTTTTCTACTGATTTCAATGGTACTAAAATCAATTTTGTAGCTCAATTAGAACCAAAGTTATGATTTTTTCAATATTTAATTTTTTTTTAATTTTACAATTGGAAATGAAATTGTACAAATAGCTCACTTTGAAGGTCCACAAAATGAAGGAATAATAATATAGTTCAGACTTTCCACATAAGAGGTATCCAACATACTAACAATGTTATTTTCCAATATACTGTCAGTCAAACTTAACAATTTATTCACTTTCAGGTTGGAAAAAGTTCTAATGCAATTAACACAAAATGGACGAAACTGCTATAACGTTAAAACTGTAATACCTCTGCTTGTAATTGAGCTACAGAGATTGTTTGGATTCAGTTTGGAAAGATCTAAGGTAAGATTACTAAGAATGCACTCACCACAATAAAGTAATCTTCATATTTTGTACACACACTCAAACATTTGCTAATTTAATGCTTTTTCATTTCAATGATTCTAGTCTAGTTTAACTTGGTACCACAAGAAGTGTTCTTATATGATGTATGCCCACAATTACCTGCTTTCCACAACAGCATATTTCATGTTGTGGTGCTAATTTAGCCTTTACTGGGCGGAGCATCCGAAAACGTCTGTAAGTTGTATCAGGCAAAACATCTGAAAGCGTCCGTATCAACCAGTGCTCTTTTCTTCTCATATCATTCAAGAAATCGTGAGAGTTCCGGTGTCTATTTCCTGTCTGACATTTCTACAACGATTCACACACCATTTCGAAACGTTTTCTTCTTGCTTCCTTCATTTTTTCATAAAGTTTTCTTTGTTTTTCGCGTTTGGTATTTCAAATGGATTTCTTAAAATCATCGAGTGATAGTGAGGAGTTTACTGGATTCAATTTATTGGATAATGAGGTGAGAGAAGTTGATTTTGAATCAGACAGTGACATTAGTGTCAGTAGCATACACACATCGGATCTTTCTAACTGGGAGGAGAGTGAATCAGATTCTGAAGATATTGAAGAGGAGGAGGGGGGGGGTATCTGGAGACACACAAGGTTGGAGTAGTAATACTTCGGCACTGAATATTTCGGAATTTAAATAAGAAATTGGACCAAATATTACATTAAATAATAATAGTATTCAGCTAGATTTCTTCTACCAACTTTTCAAAGAAGAAACATTTGACAAAATAGCCGAGCAAATAAACGAGTATGCTCGTCAGAAGATCGCAAAAAAACAAAATGGCGATCCAAGTTGGAAAGAAATGAATGCCACTGAATTAAAGGCTTATTTTGGACTTTTTATTTTGTTAGAAATCCACAACTTGCCAAGAGAAGAAATGTATTGGTCAGCTGATGACAGATTAGGTGTTTTTAGCATCAACAAAGTCAGGCCTCCGAATAGATTTAGGAAGCTATAAAGGCCTGTGTGCTTTGCCAAGATAGTGGGGACTTCTCGATTCCAGCAAACTTCACTGTGTTCAAGTTACCCAGTTGTTTTCCCATCATAACTGAAGGATACTAAACATGGCGACGAGAGATGCAAAGGAAAGAAAAGATCTTCACTCCTCCACCAAAACTGTATACATTTTTGCTGTCTTGGTATTTCAGCCTGTCTCTGCTCTCTTTTCATTCAGTTTCAAGTCCTATAAAAATTTTGCAGAATTTTATTTCTCAACACGTAGCCCACATGTCCTTGAAGATTCATGTGTTTCCTTGCTAGCACCCACTTATTGCATGAGAATTCCTTTTCCTACACTTCAGGCACATAAATAAATTGATACCTCGAGTGCAAATCAAGTTTTAATAATACAATGTACCATACTGATTTAAATAAATATTTATCATAGTTATAAATGTATCATAATGGGTGGAATGGGATATTAAAAATATATAACTCTTTTCTAATTAATCCTTTCACACTCAAATATCACAATAGTGAAATAAAACTGCACACATACAAATGCATAAACCTTGATTTTACATGCAGTTCAACAGAACAGATTTATAAGTGAAATAACAAATGTGGGTTTTAAATTTTACTGATATGATGAAATGTAGGTGATTTTACAGTTGTACTTTATACTAGTGTTTCTGTTTTTGAAAATAAACACAGACTGTGGTTGGGCGACCATGACCAGATAATTGAAGTAATAAAAAAATGTATTTCTGGCCAATCTACTGCCAGCCCCCACCCCACCACCCCCATATCAGTAATGAACCTGGCAATATCCATTTTTAATAAGGGATATAGATTACTTTTTGATAATTTTATTACAAGTGTGCAGCTTGTCAAAGATTTATTAACAAAAGGGAGAGGTGTGGGAGAAACTGCCAGAACAGAAAAGGATTTCCTAATTTTTTTTAAATGTAAAAGTTTGAAAAAAGTTATGAAGAGGAGATACAAGACAGCATGACTACAAAAGTGTTAATGGTATGTCGACTATACATGATGCCATAATGCATTTAACTCTCAAAGAAGAACTAAAATAAACAGCCAGTTTCAAATAATTAGTTAGGCAGTGTGAAGTTATTAAAAATTATAATACATTTATGGCAGCTAATCAATAAATAAAATATGCTTAGGAAAACTAGTAAAAGTGGTGGAAAACTTTGTTGTTTTTTTCAGAACTGCAAATATGCTAGCTGCAATGAGATCACCGAAAATTCGTATTTAAAATCTTGAAAATAGAAGAACTGTTGAGAGTTACAGCTGTAGCAACACAATGAGTAATCTGAGAAAGACAAAGTGAAATAGGCCAAAATAAAATAATCTGGTTAGTACTGTATATTCTATGTCATATGTAGGTCTATTAGGCCTGACAGAAAGCAAATCATTACCACACTCTTCTTACCAGAAGAACATAACCAGCCACCCTGAAAATGCTCTAAGTCTAAAAAGCACATCTTCTATTGGATGTAGGTATGGGTGTTCCCCACCTGTGTTCAATCTCCAAACAAGTTTACACGTTACTAAAGCAAATATTTATTTATCATCCTGTGAACATATCTGGTCAGTTCAGAGGGGATCTTGCAATATGAAGTTTAATGCAGTGATTGTCTACATATATATCTTTTTGAGCACCAACCCTAACTGCAAGTGACAAGTATAGTTATTATTTCAACTAAAGTGACAGAAAGCTTACCAAATCAGTTGCTAGAAAAGAAATTATGCACCCTCATATTTAAAAAAAAAATTCTCTGAGCATGACAAAAATCCAGCTAAAATATTAATATTTATCTCACCTGAAGTAGTTGCTCGTAGTATGGCAGGTGTACCTGGCATTGTAGGAGTCATGGGTTTAACAATTGTTGGACCTGGAGGTGTAGCAGCAGCAGCAACTGCTGGCGCTGGTGGTGCTATTGCAGCAGTAGTTGTAGTAGGGAGGTTCTGAGCTGGAGGGAGATCGTACTTCTGAAGCTGAAGAAGATATGCATCAGCTGTGGGCACAGCACCCCAGCACACTTCTAAAGTGTTGGTGCTAGCTCGAACAAGTTGAACACGAGATGGTGCTGGAGGCTTTTCTGTGGTATTAAAAAAATCAAAACAATTTTCAGTGAGACACAATAGTCAAAGTACTAAGATGTACATTGTTTCAGATCATATTTCTATTGTTAAATCATGCTCATTTCATGAGGCGAATTTACAAATTTATTATGATGTGTGTGGTGCACAATGGGGAATTGACAAATCTAAATATATAATTTTTTAAAAATAAATAAAATGCTAAATGAACATATAATCCAAATTCAAAAAATTCTATAGTGCAATAAAACAGTCTGCTACAAATGCCTTTATATTGCAAGATACATTTTCAAACCCCAAAACACTAATGCATGAATACAGATCTCCAATGTCTTGACTTCATTTATTTACAAGTTTTGATTCACAATGTGCACAAATAAATATAATATTATCCTATCTTGCACTGAGAGAAATCAAGTATCATTCATTACTCATTCATATTTACATCTTAAAAATATTTTAAAATAATACATCCAACATAAATCTAAATATGAAATGCTGTTATACTGAATTAAGTCAAACAACATTTAAAAGTCCTACTTTTAATTTTTTTCGCAAAACTACTATAAATCAGTACAACTTCTATTACTAAGTACTGCTGTTTATTATTGTTTAAAATTTGCTCAAGTGCCAAACAAATACATTTTTTGCTAACTTTGCAAAATATAGTGAAATTTTTTTTTTTTTTAAAAAAAACATACCTGTCTCCAAGAACCAAAGATCTTTAAAGCAAACCTGTAAATGTAAAGTGAATATCCTTATCTTCAATTCTGAGAAATTCAAAACTTTAAGAACAAAAAACTAAAAGAGCAAAATGTCTCTTTAAAGAAAATGAGTAGTTGTGTAAAAGTACAATAAAAATGTCAACTTCTCTAAAAAAAAACAAAGCTTATTTTTGGGAATTACTTACCCTGACATAAATTATTTTTTTTAATGTACTAATGAAACACAAGTACATCTAATTCAACATAATTTTACTATTATATAGCTATCTTTACAAACATTTGTAAAAACTGAGCTGTTCTGATGACTGTTTTACTCTTGAGTAGAAAAAATGCATCTTTATTTTAAAAATAATCAAATTTACTGCAACAGTTACATGAACTGTTACTGTATTACCAGAAACATGAAAAATTATAAAAATCTAAGAAATCAATTGTAACTTATAAATTTCTAAAACACTGGCATTTCAATTAATGGATTGTCTGTCTAACAAAATTAAAATTAAAAATGCTAAAACCTCAGACAGTATAATTTTCATGCCATTTTCTTACACATCAGTGATAAACCTGTATGCCTCTCTGCTTTTGTCTACATTTTGGAACATTTTTTCCTCCAGCAAAAAATTAATAAGTAAACAAAAAGTATAGCTCTTACCAGAATTAAGTGGCAAGAAATATTCGACTGTCTCAACAATTTTTAAAAGTACACAAGCTTTTGGTGGCTATATAGTTTCAACACCACTTTCACTTGATTCATTCTATTTAAATTTTAAAAAATCCAATTGCCTATGTAATATCTTATATCAATTTTTTAAAAATACACAAGCTTTGGGTGGCTATATAGTTTCAACAAACTTTCACTTGATTCATTCCATTTGAATAAAAAAAATACAATTACCTATGTAATATGTTATATCTTTACCTCTTCCAAATCTATTCTGATTATGTTGCCAGTACAGATTTTTTTTTCCTGAGATGGAAGAACTTTCATAAAATAAAATTCAGAAATGACAATTAATCATGCTATATATTCGCTAAAAAAATGAAAGTTTGAATCATCTTAAATTGAAGATGAAAACCATGACTTGATTCTAGTGGTTGCACCCATTGCCATGCTAATACCCAGGTAGTAAAATTGTGAACGGGTACTCATGATAGAGAGGCTGTTATGTCTATACACCCGCTAGGGCGCTGCACAGCTGAGGATGAGGCACAGAAATAGGTAATGCAAAGGGGGTGCAAGGGAAATTGACAGAGGGAGAGCAAGCCAATCATGTGATAGATAAGAGAACTGACACTGGTAGCTCAATTTAGCACATTCCTCCCTCCGGTCACACTAGCATCCCACCAGTAGATGTGGCCTGCTAAATCACGCTGGCCGTGGGTTGGCTCACGCATTGAGCAGCCACTGCACTTAGGACTAATTATGGACAACATGGATCATCATAGCTCGCGCACTTTCCTTTCACTTGTGGTTGTTGTGCTCGTTACCACATGCGGCATGTTAATAAGACCTCAGTAAACAAACTTGTCAGTATTTTAACATCAATAAATTAAATAATAACACTAATATTTTTAATATGGGTAAGACATTGTGTGGAGTCGCACCAAGTGATTGGATAGTGACATGGCAAAATGCAATCTGTGCGATGAAATTCTGTTGGCGAAGGGCTGCAACACCAGCACGATCAAATGCCATCTGGACGCACTACATAAATTGAACATTGATCAGCCAAGTGCCGCTCCACCCAGTATCGTTAACTTCTTAGTCTCAAGTAAAGCAAAATTGCTGACCAAAGCAATCAGTTGAGATTGACCGCAGTATTGCCTCATTTAATTTGCACATGACGGCAAACTGATCATCACCATAGAAGGAGATTATGCTCATTTTCGAACGGGTACCCGGGCAGCTTTAAAAAAAAAATGACAGCCCTACTTGATTCAATTTATTTTGTTTTTAAATTTTCTCAAGCATCCTTACCAAAATAAGCAATTATTTCTAGTACACTTGATCATATACTACAGCAGACCTGCCTACCCCCCACCTTAGGAAACCAGAAGATCACTGGTCCAAAACCAGAAGATTTTGAATGGAAACCAGAAGATTTTATGCGGAGTCTGGCTTTTTAATAGAAATACCAATAATATAAAATAAATGCAAAATAAAAAAAATAATGTTAATATTTGTAAATAAACTTACCAATAATGTAATGATTAATGCAAAGCACAACAATTTGTCTACATTTTGTCTAGTCTCCATTCCACTGTTTATTTTAGATGAATTTTTGTCAAGCACACCAAGTGTTAGGCAGTTTTATTTAGATATTTCTTTAGACTTCATTTGAAGAAGGATCTTCACATTTCAGAATAATGGGCCATTGAAGTACCGCATCACGATTTGCACTTTTACAGAAATTCATTAAATATTTCATAAATGGATTTTTTTAAAAATATATATTTAACTTTTTATTATCTAATGTACAAGCCACAAAAAGGAACATGTGCCTATTGAAAAATTTTAAGAAAAAAGTTAAGATTTTTTTTTATTGTAGATTTGTACCCATCTAAAATATATATTTTGGGAGAACATGTAGAATTTAAAAAAATAAAATTTACTTAAACCTAAAGCATATAGGCTTTCATCCATGCACAACCTTTTAATTTTATGTATGAGAAACTAGTATACCAAATTTCAGGGACATGGAATAATTACAACTATTCAAAAGGGGTCTTAGCATTTAGTTCAACAGAGGAAAAAAGTCATTTTGAGAAAAACACATTTAAAGTAAAATAAAGACTACAGAACTTTAAAAGTGTTCAAGTGGTTTATTTTTTAAAAATAAATATACCCTATCCGTACTACATTGGACTGCTCTTAGTCATTTAGCTCTCTCAGAATTAAATATACTATATACAGACCTGCCTACCCCCCACCTTAGGAAACCAGAAGATCACTGGTCCAAAACCAGAAGATTTTGAATGGAAACCAGAAGATTTTATGCGGAGTCTGGCTTTTTAATAGAAATACCAATAAAATAAAATAAATGCAAAATAAAAAAAATAATGTTAATATTTGTAAATAAACTTACCAATAATGTAATGATTAATGCAAAGCACAACAATTTGTCTACATTTTGTCTAGTCTCCATTCCACTGTTTATTTTAGATGAATTTTTGTCAAGCACACCAAGTGTTAGGCAGTTTTATTTAGATATTTCTTTAGACTTCATTTGAAGAAGTATCTTCACATTTCAGAATAATGGTCTATTGAAGTACCGCATCATGATTTTCACTTTTACAGAAATTCATTAAATATTTCATAAATGGATTTTTTTAAAAATATATATTTAACTTTTTATTATCTAATGTACAAGCCACAAAAAGGAACATGTGCCTATTGAAAAATTTTAAGAAAAAAGTTATGATTTTTTTTTATTGTACCCATCTAAAATATATATTTTGGGAGAACATGTAGAATTTAAAAAAATAAAATTTACTTAAACCTAAAGCATATAGGCTTTCATCCATGCACAACCTTTTAATTTTATGTATGAGAAACTAGTATACCAAATTTCAGGGACATGGAATAATTACAAATATTCAAAAGGGGTCTTAGCATTTAGTTCAACAGAGGAAAAAAGTCATTTTGAGAAAAACACATTTAAAGTAAAATAAAGACTACAGAACTTTAAAAGTGTTCAAGTGGTTTATTTTTTTAAAATAAATATACCCTATCCATACTACATTGGACTGCTCTTAGTCATTTAGCTCTCTCAGAATTGAATATACTAATACTATATATTACTATCCTTTACATCCTCAGTGTACAGTCTTTTTATTTTCTAATACTACATAGAACCAGAATATTGCAAAGAAATTTTTTAAAAAATATTTTTATCAATCCACATTAATAAAATTTGGAATATATGTTGTCTTTGTTATGAGAAAGCAATACCAGTTATTAGTTTAAGAATATCTGGTTCAGATTTTAATTTATAAATGATTTAAATATATAAAACACCTGTATTTTTCTAAATTTACATGTCCATTAGACTAGAGAAAAAACAGTGAAAGTCTTCCTGTAACATTTAAAATGTTATTAAAAAGACATTATTCTTCAATAAGCATGCTTTGTTAATTAAGAATTGGATATGTTTAATATTATTATTTTTAATGTTTTATGCATTTCTTTTGTCTTCAATATATGTGTATTTATTATCATGCCTTCTAAAATTCTATTATAATAATGTGTGTACTGCGTAATCACAAAATATAAACGGCTAATTTACAAATACATGTATATATATAGGCCTATATATATATTTCTAATTTTTTATTATTTTTTTTAGCAGAAATGATTAAAATAAAAAATTCGACTAAATCAAAATGTTCACAATTCCGTAAATTACTTTCAAACAAATTTGACTCAGGATCATTTCTTTATCGCCGATGATCTTTTGTTTTAAAACTTGTGTCACTTTTTTTTAAAAAATAAATTTTGAAGCATTACATATTATATAAGAATAATTACAACGGATTCTAGAAAAATGATTATTTGAACCTCAATGCGGTTTCAAACATAGGCCTACCGTTATTGAAAACGCCAATCTTTTTCCTAGCATTGCAATATAATTCGTCAAAGTAGCTCGTTTTGGACGGATAATTTCTGAAGAAAATTGCATAGACTGTCTTATATGTAAGTTGAATGTTATTTATTAAAGTAAATATTTCGTAATTGTCACGCATATACTATCGCTACGCGGCCGCCATTTTGAAAAAGCGAACTTCGTCTATCGGTCGAACGGGCAGTAAAAAACGCTATGAACCGAATTTGCTTATCCCGCTAAGCTCTGACTTCTCAACATAAAAAAATATTTAAAGAAAATGTTTATTTCACGAGCGAAATTCTGTTTTGTCAACTAAAATTAATAACGGCCGACGAATAAGATTCCGGAAGTGTTAGAAAAGGACTCGTATGCTGAAGAGCTCATAGCAGACGACAGAGAAGCAGTTAGAGTTACGCCGCCGTTAGCTCTATTGAACGCACGGTAAGTTTTTCGTCCTGTCATAATCGATCGTGAAAAAAAAATTGAAAATGAAAATGAAAGCGGAAGATTTCTTTTGGAAGCGGAAGAGCGGGAGATTCGAGGTAAAAGCGGGAGATTCTTCCGCTAAAAGCGGAAGGTAGGCAGGTATGTATATATTACTACCCTTTACATCCTCAGTGTACAGTCTTTTTATTTTCTAATACTACATAGAACCAGAATATTGCAAAGAAATTTTTAAAAAAATATATTTATCAATCCACATTAATAAAATTTGGACTATATGTTGTCTTTGTTATGAGAAAGCAATACCAGTTATTAGTTTTAGAATATCTGGTTCAGATTTTAATTTATAAATGATTTAAATATATAAAAGTTAAAAACCTGTATTTTTCTGTATTTGTCCATTAGACTAGAGAAAAAACAGTGAAAGTCTTCCTGTAACATTTAAAATGTTATTAAAAAGACATTATTCTTCAATAAGCATGCTTTGTTAATTAAGAATTGGATATGATTAATATTATTTTTAATGTTTTATGCATTTCTTTTGTCTTCAATGTATGTGTATTTATTATCATGCCTTCTAAAATTCTATTATAATAATGTGTGTACTGCGTAATCACAAAATATCAACGGCTAATTTACAAATACATGTATATATATAGGCCTATATATATTTCTAATTTTTTATTATTTTTTTAGCAGAAATGATTAAAATAAAAAATTCGACTAAATCAAAATGTTTACAATTCCGTAAATTACTTTCAAACAAATTTGACTCGGGATCATTTCTTTATCGCCGATGATCTTTTGTTTTAAAACTTGTGTCACTTTTTTTTTAAAAATAAATTTTGAAGCCTTACATATTATATAAGAATAATTACAACGGATTCTAGAAAAATGATTATTTGAACCTCAATGCGGTTTCAAACATAGGCCTACCGTTATTGAAAACGCCAATCTTTTTCCTAGCATTGCAATATAATTCGTCAAAGTAGCTCGTTTTGGACGGATAATTTCTGAAGAAAATTGCATAGACTGTCTTACATGTAAGTTGAATGTTATTTATTAAAGTACAGTAAATATTTCGTAATTGTCACGCATAATATCGCTACGTGGCCGCCATTTTGAAAAAGCGGTCTATCGGTCGAACGGGCAGTAAAAACGTTATGAACCGAATTTGCTTATCCCGCAAAGCTCTGACTTCTCAACATAAAAAATATTTAAAGAAAATGTTTATTTCACGAGCGAAATTCTGTTTTGTCAACTAAAATTAATAACGGCCGACGAATAAGATTCCGGAAGTGTTAGAAAAGGACTCGTATGCTGAAGAGCTCATAGCAGACGACAGAGAAGCAGTTAGAGTTACGCCGCCGTTAGCTCTATTGAACGCACGGTAAGTTTTTCGTCCTGTCATAATCGATCGTGAAAAAAAAAATTGAAAATGAAAATGAAAGCGGAAGATTTCTTTTGGAAGCGGAAGAGCGGGAGATTCGAGGTAAAAGCGGGAGATTCTTCCGCTAAAAGCGGAAGGTAGGCAGGTATGCTACAGTGGTGGCTCAAACACACCTCTGGCAGACAGGCATAAATGATTTGTGGAGCATCCATTTGGCGTAAAACTCAATTAACTAAATATATATATATATCCATACATCTATTTGAAAAATACCTGGTTATTCCAAGCCTTACGATAACCATCTCGCCCACTCCAAATGTAGAGTCTAGTGTTGATGGACACAGCACAATGACCTGCTCGAGCTCTTGGCAAGGCATCTTCAAACACTTCCATAGCAAGTGGCTCCCAAGTCATAGTGTCTTAAAAAGAAAGAAATAAAACTTTATTAAATGAAAAGCAAATGTTGCAATGAAAAATAACTCCTCTGCAAAGTATCTATAGCTAGTAACACCCTATAAGTTGTCTTAAAATTATGATTAATGTAATACAATGATTATTTTGCTCTTTTGCATCTGCAAATGTGCCTCACCAGAATCTATAAATATCCTTATCAATTGATCAGCAACTATTTATTCATGCATAAATAAAGAACAAAAAAAATTTCTTTTCAAATGACGTAACAATAAACTTCAAAATGGTTGCAATGGATGAGAATAAGTCCTAACCGATTTCTCAAATATGATTCAGAGTAAAACAAATGTCTTTACATAATAGTATTAGATGATATAAGGTATCATGCAAAATTTAAGAGAAAACCAAAGAATTTGAATTATGCAAATCTGTCTGTATTATTATTGTGTATTCAAGCTAAAATAATTTTTAGCTTAAAATGTATTCTTTTTGCTTTTTAAAACAATAAAGTATATAGGCATTTTAACCCAATTATTTCCAGAGATACTGATCTAACAGCCAATGCTACCGAGGGGTTATGTGCTATAACCTGGACTAACTAGTTTGTCGTTTGCCAAGAGATGTAGTCAAATTCCCCTTTTGAATTCATTTAGTGGCAATTTTTTTTTTTAATGATTCAAATTATTATGGTCATAAGACAAAGGAAAAATAACTCACCCAGATTTAGAGAAGCCAGAGTGTTGGTGCATTTCCATTCCTTTTCATGAGTTGCGACTTTGACATCATCCATTACCAATGGTACCCAACCACCAAACACAAACATTCGGTTGCCAATGACAGTAGAGGAGTGCAAACTACGGGGCAAAGGTGGGATCCCTTGTAAAACTGGTTTGCTCCAGGTCAAATAGTCTGAAGAGAATACCATATAAAAAATGATTTAGTCTTTTTATGTGTATATTATTCAGTCAAGAATAATAAGGCTAATAATTTCTAGAGATTCACCCAGATTTTCAAACACACACACACATACATACCAACATCATACTGCCAAAGATCTCCAAGACGACATCCACTCATGCCACCATAAATTATAAGTCTGGGTCGACGTCCATCTTTTTCTGTGTAAGCACTGCAAGTATGAGACTCGCGTGGTGGTGGCGGAGTACCATTAACTACTGGTAACTCCCATGTCATCTGATTTGAGAGTGGACGCAACTCCAAAGTGTACAAGTCATTCAGGTATCTGTAGATTGAAAATAGAACAGTGTGCAATGTTAAGTTTTGAGGAGATGTACACAAACATTCAGAACAGATCTGTATTAGTCATTTTCTTTTGAAGCATTCTGCTTGAAATTGCTGATTTTCAAGCTCCAGAAACATGCCTTTCTTCAGCACTATCTGCCATGATTTATACACTGGAGAAATCCTCACCTGCCATGCCTTTGTTCAGCTTTCTAGGTACAGAAAAATATGCCAAAAATGTCAGATTAGCCATTTCTTAACACTGGGTCATGCTCCAAATCTTCCAAATATAGAAAGCCTGACCTTTCAACTCTGAAAAATTGTATCTGATTGCATAAATCATGTCACATGACTACAGTTGCTCCGTAATGATGTCAACATTTTACAATTCAATCATCCAGGCAGGAAAAATGGTTAGTGTCTTAAAAAAATATACACTTCAATCACCTTCTAAAAGCAAGCAATCAAGAAAAAGACAGCTAGCAATTGCAAGGAATAACAAGAAAAATCAAAATAATATTGTTGTTGCTGCTGAAGAGACAGAGTTGGACCTGATACTTACTGACATTCAAAGTTAATATCCTACTTACTAGTTTGCATTTCAATTTCTACTCCTGAGTTTTCTCAGAGAAAAAAACCAACAGAGCACAATTCAAAAGTTAATTAATTATTATATGCCTGTCTACTTTCTGAGGAGATTGGAGTGCCAGTATTTGCTACTTCAAGTTGTAATTGGTTTAGAAATTACATTAACATATGTTTGAACTTGTCCTTGTTTTTCTCATTTTTATGTATATTATCAGATTATATGAACAAAAACTAGCAGTCATATTTGTATGATGCTTTGCATATTTATTCATTATAGTGTCATTTACATAGTGACATAAGGAAATTTATATTTACTAATTAGTTTTTATTTATTCTCTTTGACTTGAAAGTTGGGAAATAGCATTAAAAATTGTCATTTTATAAAAAAAGAGATCATTAAAAAAGTAAAATGAATAAAAACAAAAGCTTCTGTCATAATGTAGAAACTGTCTATATGTACACTTAAAGTAAGAATAAACATGAAATTTTTTACTTGGAAACTCTTGAGATTATTTTGTAGAAATTCAATATGGCAGCTGTTTACCTTGGTTTCCAGAGCAATGGATATTTATAATACAAAACTGCATTCCCTCTACCTCCCAGAATTATATATATTATAATTGAAAGTGTAAAAAAAAAAAAAAATCTGCTTCTAATTCAAAATAAATAATATGTATCTGCCTGAGAAAGTCAATTCCATTTATAATCAATATGAAATATGTACTAATAATCATATCCAGGATATCATCCACTAACCTTGGTATATTGTTTTTAGGATCCTCACTGTCATTTGCCAAACCTCCAAACAGGTAAGCTTTGTTTCCCAGCAAAGTAAAGCTGTGTCCTAAAAAAAATAGAAAATATTTACATTTAGCAATATCAGACTCCCACTAAATAGTCTTCCTATCACAAAATCAGATGAACATATAAAGGTTTCATAGTTTTTAAGGGCTTTAAAAGCTGAGTATTATGATATTCAAGGGATACCAGTATGTGCACTAAGTTCAAAAATACGAAATTTGTTATAATAACAACAATGACATTCTGTTGTTATTGCAAACAAATTAAGATAGTATAAGCAAATTTAGATTCAATACACAAGTCCTATTCCAGAATTGAAAAAAAATATGTTCTAAATAGTTTCCAAATGTTCTTAGTGCCCCAAGTTGGAATATTCTGTATCCTATCTCGGGCTTCTGAATGACATACCAGAAACAACCAGAGTGAATGATGAAGTATCAAAAACTCAGCAATTGTGGTATTAACTTGAAATTGTTTTCACTGCATTTTATTTCAAATAAAGAAGATTATGCAAACTGGAGAAGAAAAAGGTGTGGGACATTTAAAAATCAAAGACTTCTCAACTAATTCCAGGGTTTATAGGCAAATTCAAGTGCTTTTCAAGATGATTTTCATTTTTCAAAGGTGCTACCAACCCTGATACCAGAGATACCCATGATACCAATCAACATACAAATTGGAGAAAGGGAAGATAAAAAACTTAATCAAGAGGGTACTCTCTCCATTGACTGCTTTGAAAAGTTGGGAGTTTTGTGTATATATATGTGTGTGACAGAAAAATCAAATTATTTTGTTTCTGTCTGTGATGTTATCTGGTATTTGAAATAAGATTATTTATATTTCTCTTTCTAAACAATGTAAATCTATACAGATATTTTATTTGAAATAATACAAGTTTTTCAGTTTTATATTTATGCCACTTTTAGCTAATAAAATCAAAGTTTATCATATGCTGGCATTAATCGACTGATTGAATTTTAAAAAACATAAACATTGCTACTTTTTGTTAAACCATCTCTGCTAGTAAATATACTTATAAGGTTACAAAAGTTTACTTAGTCTTTCATAATCCATTGCCTATACTGATCTGCAAGTATAACCAGCAAACTTTATTATCTATGACAGGGCGGCCCGCCAAGGGCTTTCATGCAACCCACCAAGAGTTTTCATGCAGCCTAGGAACAAGTCCTATGTTCATACTATTTAAATTTCTCAAGTGTAAAATTTCTTTCTAATTTTGAGAGACATGTAACCACACAATGCCAAATACACACCTAGTGGGGAAAAGCCATAGAAATTTCAATAGAATTTTGTTTGGCTTGTTTCACATTCTATTCATATATCTATGATTTTTTTTCCCCACCGGGTGGCTCAATCGAGATGCACATGCTTGTGATTAGCTGATTGCATTGTCAGTGTGTCATCAGAACCAGCACGCTTACACGCCAAAAATATTTTTTTGAACATTGTATGCACCCGCCATGGCAGACGAGTGACTCGCAATTAACATGAAATTGTTGAAGTGAAGAATTTACCGGGATTGACAGTTCAGAATCAATCTATACATTTAAAAAAGCTTTATTATCTGCCAAAGTTCAGCTAAAATTCGAAGATATCTAGAAAGCGAAAAATTGAAGATGAATGCCATACGTTTAACAAAGAGTGGACTGACAAGTATTTCTTTACTGATGTTGGGATTAAAGCTGTGTGTTTAATTTGTCAAGACACTATTGCCATTTTCAAGGAATTCTATTTGAAATGCCACTTTCAAACTAAGCATGGTAACTTTAGAAAAAAATTATCAAAACAAGAACTGCACCATCTGTTAAAAAAATTGAAACAGCTAGCTGTGTTTGTCGAAACTTCATCTTTAGAAGAGAATGCAACAAAGGCAAGTTTCGTGTTGACCAACAAAATCGCAAAACCATTTTCTGAAGCAGAATTTATTAAAGATTGTATGATTGATGCTATCATTGTTGTGTGTCCTGAAGCCAAGTTAAAAATAGAAGCCATATCATTAGGATGAAGAACTATTCTTCGTCGCATTGACGCAATTGCAGTGATGTTCAAGAACTGTTAAAGGCCAGTGATAGTTTTCAGTGGTTTTCTATTTTTTGGATGAGAGTACTGATCTTTAGGATACTGCACAGTTACCTATTTTTATCAGAGGAATTGATGAAAACTGACATTACAGAGGAATTGTTATCTATGGAGTCTCTCAAAGGCACTTGTACTGGGAAAGATTTGTACAACAGTGTCATGAGAGTACTGATTGATCAGATCTGGATTAAGCTTAGATAAACTGGCAAGTATTACAACTGAATGGGCTCCTTCACTCACAGGTAAACATACAAGCCTTGTGAAGTTAATGAACGATAAAACTAAAGATTTCCACTGCATCAAAAAAGCCTCTTAAGTCTTTAAATCTTAAGCATGTTGTGGATCCAGTCGTGTGTGGAATGAATGCAATAAGAGCAAGGGGACTGAAACACAAGCAGTTCCGAAACCTGTTGGAAGTTATGGAAGCTGATTTCACTGTGCTGTACCACACAAATGTCCGCTGGTTAAGCATGGGAAAAGTACTAAAGAGGGTGTGGAACCTCAAAGCAGATTCTCATGTTTGTTTTTTTCTATGAAAGATATCTCTTGTGACTTTTCCTAACAAATGCAGAGTAAAGAATGAATTTGTGATTTTGCATTTGCTGTGGGCATAATGCAAAAATTGAATGAGATGAACATTAAACTTCAAGGAAAAGGTACGTGGAAGTAAAATCCTTTCAAATGGGCTTTAACGTTTTGAGCTGAATGAGCAGAACTTAACTCATTTTCCTCTTTTGAAGATGCAGACTGTTTCACAAGCATTATCTGACAAGTACAGTTGTCAGATCTTTAAAAAAAAAAAATTAAAAAAAATAACCACACAAAAAATGGTAGGTGACAAAATGGTGTAATGCAAGAATTTTAAACTCACCAAGTCTAGGGCATGGAGGAAGACCATTTTTAGGTGATTTTGGTTTAAGGCGTTTCCATTCCCATCTGCTGGCTTGTAGCTCATAGAGTTCATTAGAATACTTTCCATACTCTACCATACCACCGAACACCAAGATGCGTGTCCCATCACATATGAAGCCATATGCTGCACATCCAGGAGGAATATCTCCTCGAACAGCTGGTACAAACCACTGATTGGTGCCTGAAAAAATATAACATTTCAAAATATCAATTTTTACCAACCACATTTCCCTGCTTGTTACAAACACATCTGACAAATAAAATTCAGTTTTAATTCTATTAACTACTAAAACATTCCACAATTAAAAAAAATACCTAAAAGCTACTAAGCTAATTTTCCTTTTTTGTTCCTGGAACCCTCAATTCAACAGATGAGGTCACACTTTACTCAAAAGAGCATTTCATCAGCTGGTGAGAGTGTATCATATTAGAGTTTTGTATTTGTATGGTTGTACCTAAACATACTGATATAGCTGAAAAGTGGATAACCAATTAAAAAGACAACAGTAAATGATACTTCCATGTCTTTTAAATTTAAAGAAACAAAGAAACAATCACCATGCTGAAGTAACTTTGTTACTGCTATGATGGTTGTTGGTGAACCTTTCAGAAATAGAATAGAGCACATGTGTGTGTGTGATGAAAACAATCTTAAGTATATAATTAATTTTGGTAATGACTACAACAAAACAACCAAAATATATAGTACTAAATATGCAGGTAGAAATTACACAAGAGTAAGCAACAATTCTTCATCAAATGGATGTTTGTTTTGTTTTTGTTATGATCAACTTTCTATAATACTGATATACTGTCTGTAATCACCCTCAGAGATTTTGATTTTTGTAACATTTTTAAGATTTTTTTTTTTTAAAGTGAAACAAGACAGTTTCTAATTTTGTTTGGTATAGAGCAAACAAAGAGATAAAAACTCTGTGGTATTTTCTGAAAATAATTTGTTTTATTGCATCTATATATTTACTAATTATGAAATATATTATAAAATAAGTTTAGTAACCTTCCAAAAACTAAACATCTAGAAATAGTTTTATTTATTTTTAACACAACAATGATGAGAAACAACCTGCCAATTTTATTGCTATATTTGTAATGTCTAGAAAACGATAAATGAACGGTAGCTTCCTAAATTTTCATTTTTTTCAAATAAAGAAATTAAAATGTTCTCATGCAGGAGAGTATTCTCCCTTTAAACATTTAGATGCCGCTACAATCGTTCTCATTAACATAAAAAAGCGTTCCATAGCAATCCTTAGTTCGAGAATTTAAAATATTAACCATAATAAACTGAGTATTTTACTAAACAACAGTAAAATAAGTGAAAACTTAATCAAATAAAACACATCATTTATTTATTACGTAGCATCAATTCATCTCGCACTGACGATATGTAAATAGAGAGCGATCACCAGAAATGGCGGCCATTTTTTCATTTAGAAAGCCGCTTGACAAACCAAATTAAAGTTTTTGCAAAAAGTAATGAAAAAAAATCTTCGCACTCAGTAAAACATACGGTTCCACACATAACTGAAATGTCAATACAATATTTTGATAAACACACAGAGATATTTACAAATAAAGCATAAAAAGTACAAAAACCAAAACAAATCTTGGGCGCCGCCATATTTGAAACAGTTTTCACACATGTTTAGCGGCGCTATTTTTTTGCCATAATATCAAGCACTAAAAATGCAATTATTCACTTCAACTTAATTTCATTTTAATTTTGGTACTTTTTAAAACTTTAAATTTTATCATGAATGCACAAAAAAGAAGTGGCGCCAATTTTCAGTCTACCCATACAAGTCGCCATCTTGATCCAAGACGCCAAAGTGAAGAGAGTCCACTTACTAGTATTGTAGACATGAAGCTCATCAACGATTCCTTCGTTACCACCACCGAAGACAATCATTAAGTCTTTGATTGCAACAGCTCGATGACCATGACGCGGTCTCGGACATGGTCCTGTTGTATTTGTAACCCGCTTCCACTTCAGTATGGGAGCCGCCATGTTGAAAGCTACCCACAATGCAGGCCTACAGCGACAATAAAGCCCGGATGCGTAAATTAAATTTTTAAAAAAATAATAAAATGGGTGGAGCTAGGTTATCACATGACCTGTTGAAATGTTTGTAGTTATCGTTTTATTTATTATTAGTTATATACTATTATAAACGCGCAGCCGTTTTAGTTTTTATTCACAACGACGCTAAAATGTCGCACTTATTCTATTAGCGATTTTAGCTCTATCAAGGGAATACACTCTAATTAAAGGCTCTTGTTTACAAATTGTTTCCCTTATTAACCTGAAAACATGCGCAGGCTTGTGAAATTAAACCTTATATTTTGCTGCTCTGTACATGTTGGACCACTTATAAAATGTATTATCACTTTTAAAAGTGCTCACTGTTAATGTTTTTACTTTCGTCAAATATATTGGCTATTTGAGTTGTGTTTTTTAAAAGATTATAAGAATTACATACAACATTTGTTTACTTCCGATAAAGTGTAGGTGGGTCTCGACCTGGAGAGCACCTGACCCTACTATCACCATCAACATTTGGTATTATACAAAGTGGTTTGTATATATATATTTATTTAATATGCAACTCTATTGGGGACATTTTTTAATGTTTAACCTAAACAGATCTGACTATCAGCAAAATATATTTCATTATTGACAGTAGGCAAAACATTTAGGGACTATATAATAGTATATTTGGTATATTATAAGCAATTATATTATGAAATTGTCAAAGCGTAATCCGTTAAAATAATTTTGTTGATAATATATTAACATTGAAAATATTACTCTTACATTCCACCTAACTCCCCCAAAATGTAAGAACTTTACAAAGTCTCCTTTTAAAAAAAAAAACATTGAATGAGCGATATACTTACATGTATTATAATTTATATTTGAGACAACATATTAACCTACAATTATTAACAAGCGCTTATAAGAAGAGTAAAAATATCTTTGAGCCTATCCTGTCACTAAAGCTAGTTAAACAAATTCGTTTTCAGAACACTCTAGAACACCTGGCATCTCAGTTTAATTCAAGAGGAGTTACACAAGGGATAAAAAATAAAGCAAATAAACAAATTGCATCTTTGATACAACAGTTAAAAAAACATTATTGAGATACAAGTTTCAAAATAAGATAAGAGTCCAAGCATCATTAAAAAGTTAAACATTTCAACTGCTAAATATGACAGATTTTAAGTTTTTTCAGTTTTCATCCTTAAACTAGAATGCCAATGTTACAGTACAAACTACCTAAAAGTTATGATCTCAGTTCAGGGAAGGGGGATCAATTTTTATATTGTTTTTATATTATTGTTATAAAATTATCCCATATATGTGTTATTAAAAATTTAAACTTAGGAAATATTAACTATTAATTAATATATGAATATTTTATCCTTGCATGTATTGGCAAACACTTATTGCTCAGTTTACACTATTTAATGTGTGCCCAGTTATTATGAAAAGATTCATAATTCAGGAAAACTTTTCAGTTTGCACAACTGTGCTTGATATAACACCATTCTGGGCCATTCACTTGACTGTAGATCTTTTCATGTTTGATTTAAAAATTATGAATATATTAGTCACTATGTTAATATTAGTCAACTGTGATAACTTATAGGCATAATAATTTTTTTTTTAACTTTGTTAATTTTAAAAAATCCTATATAAAAATATTACTTTTTATTTTCTGTTTATATACTAAAATCTTAGGAACATGTATGTGCTCTAAATGAACAACAGAAAGACTGAAGCTATATCAATATTTCAAATGTATATCACCTTTACATTCATATTTTCTCCCTGTTAGCTAACATCAATGGTATTCTCATCAAATTTGTCTGTCATTAGGAATCCTGGTTGTCGTACTTTATAGTACACACATTACACACTCCAGGGCTGCGTATTTGAATTGAATTAGCTCTTTCTGCAGTCCCGGAACCACAAAAACTCTTCTATGTTTGTTAATGCTGTCAAAACTTGATTATTGCAACTCCCCTCTTCTATCTAGTTCATCACCTTGCCTGCTACAAAAACTCTAGAAATTTTAAAACACTGCTTCCCAAATTGCTGTAAGAATTCCTGCACTCCAACACCCTTCTCTTTTCCTTGCCCTACATTGAAGTGCATCTGAGAGCAATTTCACTTATTAATATTGGCTTTTAAAAAATTGTATATATATATATATATTGCTACTTTGACCATAAGATTTGAAACCATAGTATTAGTATTTAGATTTAAACATTAATTTTATTCACCCAAACATCATTGCAGGAAGATGTCATTCAGCTTTAGTGTCAACTCAAAAAAAGCACCAGTAAAACTTAAGGCACCTTTTCGTGCCTGTCTTCAAGCTGTTGCCACAGTTCTTCCAATTACTTTCATGATGATCCTTGTCACGTCTTCGGGCCTTTTCTCTAAAATAACAGTGGAGCTCGGTCTTAAGCATTATGCGGAAAAGAGGCCATTTTGGCTTAATTGGCTACCTGACTTTTTGCTCATGCCTTTAAACACAGCCATCAACCTGGGCTATATCATTTGTGGACTTTACTGGGTGTTTTTCATTGCCCAGGCCAACAGAATGGGCTTTATCAAATGTCAAGAAGCATACCTATTTTATGTCTTCAATACAATGAGCAGTGTATATGGATGCATTCAAGGCTACAGGATTGTACAGCAGACAAGGAACAGTGCTATCATGGATCAGTGGTACACTCTACCATTCTTTATGATGGTGTTCATCTGGGCAAAATCATTTACCAGTGGTTGGTCAACAAAACTATCTGCATCACTTATGTTGGCTTCAATTACCAGTTTTGGAGCAGCTCTGCTCAGCAGCATTGGATTTGAAATTGCGCTCGGTTGCCACATTGTATTAGCTGTAATTGGAGCCGTTTTGTCTTACCGTAAATATCCCTCTGAGGATTGTTTGTATAATTTTGTCATGGCTGTTCTGAGTTGTTCAGGATTTGTGATTTTGAAGGTTCTTGATTTATATTTACCCAAAGTGCATTGGGTTTTCTATTATTTCTCAGGACACTTTCTGTCCAAAATATGTGATATATTGCAAGTTCATTACGTCAATGAATTCTTTTTTGCTATGACTTTTAACAAAGGGGCTACCATTGATGTAAAGTTGAAATCTGGCTAAAATTAAAGCTCATTTATTAAAATGAATGCTTATTATGTTTTGAAATATTCTGTGGATATATATATATATATATATATATATATATAATTTTATTCATATAATAATAATGGTGACATATAAGAGTGCTTAATCTTTAATAATACAAAAAGCTTTGAGGGTTTTTTGAATACTAAAAAAGCATATCATGCAAATTGATAACCATGTTGTGTAGCACACAGTAATAAACATATACTTATGATTATCACCTTTATCACTATCACTAATTATAAACCAGAATCAGTCTTTCTTCTTTCTTACTTTTTTCTTTCTTTCTTTCTTTCTTTCTTTCTTTCTTTTTCTTTCTTTTTTCTTTTCTGTCTGTCTGTCTGTCCGTCTGTCCTTTCTTTCTTTCAACCTTTCTTTCTTTCCTTTTTTTTCTGGGGTGATAATTTCTACAATCAAGCATCCTCATTTATTATTTCTTTTAAATTCTTGTTTTTATATGAAGCATTAATAATGAAAGTATTTTAAATATGAGTCCATACTAGTTTAGAAAAAAAAAAGTTTGCATGTTATTATATAACATGTTCATTTGCTATTGTATAAAGAAAAATCATTTTGTTGCTATTTTTGTTATTTTATAAAGAAAAGTCAGTTTGAATGTTGCTGTTTTTGTTATTGTATAAAGAAAAATCAGTTTTAATGTTGCTATTTTTATCATATAAAGACTAAATCAGTATGGATGTTGTTGGTTTTTTTTAACAAAAATGTCCTTTGAAACGCTGCTCTCTTTATCAAATAAAGAAAAAATCAGTTTATATGTTGCTGTTTTGTTATCATACAGTTTTATCTGACAGATAAGAGTTTGTTTATAGAGCAGAGAGGAGTGTATATGGGTGGGAGGTAGAGATCTTTATTGAAATAATCTACGATTGGTGTCTCTAAGAATTTTTTAATAAAAGACTGTGCCCATTTTTTCCCATTAGTGTTCATTTTTAGTTAAAAATCATATGTGCACGAGCATAAGCAAGTGTTTATTGCTGTTTATAATTCAAAGTAAAATTTTAAAATGTAAACTTGTCACTGACAATTTTCTTAGAAAAGTAAAAATAAGTTGCAGTTGTATTGCATAGATGTAGTACTATTTATTATTGTTGTATCCGTATAGTTATTTTTTTATGTTGCTACAGTAAAATTGCAAAATAATGATTATTTCATTTAAATTTATTATTTTAATTATTTTTCATTTGATCAAATTTTATATTTACTTAGATTTGTTTTATTACCAGGTATTTATAATTAAGTTTTCTGTAATTTTATTTTGTTGATTTTTGTTTTAAACTGACTTTTTTTGTGATTATATATGCTGTTGGTTTGTTTAAATTTATAATTAACTCTCTATTTAAATGTGGATAGTCTATCTGTATTGTATTTCATTATCCATATCTCTGCATAAATCATTCTAAATAATGATTTTCAGATGTTAAACTAACTATGATCATTAAATCATAATCATATTCTATGCCATTTGTATATTTCCTGTAAGGCTACTATAATTTATTATTTATTACTGTGCAAATAAATATTTTTATGAACATTTTTGTTTTTATTTTTTACAATGAAGAGTGATTTTTCAAAAAGAGAGTAACAATTTTCAGCATATATAATGCACACACACACACATGCATGCAAATACACAGATATATATAAACACTAGATCAGCTTTTTGTTATTAAATTATATGCAACTCACTATGTAGGATTTAACCACTGAAATATAAATACATGGACTTGTAGTGAGAACTGTTTGATCTAACAGCACTGCCATATTGATTAATTGATTTAGACATCAACATTGGCTGTATAGTAACATATAAATAAAAGATTCAAAAATCTAATTTTATATACTTAAATATAACATCATCTATAAAATGAATCTAAAAAAATAATAATAAAAACACACAGTTGTGATCAATTTATCACACTGAGAGAAATAATGAATGATTTTACTTTAAAAGTTATTTTATTCAACATAAATTTTCACATAAATCATATTACAACAATGATTTTTTCCTTAAACATGAGGGTAAATTTAAACACACAAACCCAGTTGTAATTACATTATACATTTTACTTGAAAACAGCTGCAGTAAAAACTTATGATACGATTAAACATAAAAATGGAAGTGTGTATAACTACTATAAGAAAGAAATCTTAATCATGAAGACATTTATGAACATAATCATAAAACAGAACTGAATTAATTAAATTGATTAAAACTACTAACTGATATTCAGTGGGTTTTTTTTTAATTTGTTAAATCTCATTAATAATGTTATTAACTAAGTATAAGGTTATAAATATGACATTTGGAATCTGAAGATTTTGAAAATTAACATCTACTTACAAATCATAAAAGGGATTAAAAGTGAAATATTTCTTTTCAAAAATTAGTAAGCTTATTCATAATTCAGAGAAACTTATTTTCTAAGATTATTTTTTTTATAGTAACAGCTACAAGAGACAGCAAATTAATATTATTTATGAAAAGTTATATGCTGTGGTCATACGACATAAAATAGAGAAGGAAAATTATAGCTTCTGTATTTGCATAATCATTCTTTAAAATTATGTAGTAATTGCATAAATAGGACACCCGAGTTTCCAAATATACAAAACAAATCTTTATTTGTAAATTGAAGTAATTTTGATTTAAAAATTACTTTCTCCATGCAGTTCCATAAGAGCTAGCAATTTATGGCTTAGCATGCATTTATGAAGAATTCTACAATACTAAAAGACTATTCTATTTAAAGGTACATTGCTCAGTGGGTCGCCCATTTTGGTATATATTCACACCAAGCACTTACTAAACAATCCAAATTCAAGTGAAATCATTTTGCTATTAGACTGATTTCTCATCACATTTAAACCTATAAGATGAATGTGAGCTGCATATTCAAATCCACATCAATCACAATAGCATATAAATGTTAGAAACTTTCAACAATGACAATTTGGCAATTGGATAATACAAAAAAATGAAGTATGTAAACAATAATTATAACAAATGCAGACTTTTCAAAATAATTGTTGCATTAACATTTGTTTCATGGCAAAAGTATTTTAGAAATTTTAATAAATAAGCTTACCAAGTCAAGTATTATTTTGAAATAGTTGTAATAATACACAGAGAGCCAATTAAAAATATTAATTGCAATCATTGATCCCCTTATTTTCTTTTAAAATGTAACACATTTATCTAAATTATCTTAAGTTTGGCAAAACATTTCAAATTTAAAACTCTTAAAAATTTAAAACCACATCAGCAATGAAACCCCACTAGTTTTCTTGTGCATATCAAATTTCCATAGTTCAAATTAAGATATTACCTACTCAACTGAAATCATTAAATTAAACAAATGTAGCACATGGATTTAGTTTAAATGATAATAGGGAATTAGACAGCATTTCAATTACTTCAGTCATATAGACTAAACTTGTTTCTACTTCTTGGTAGTAGTACATTTTGATATATATATATAATAAGTAATTTGCAACTATTTTAATACTATAGTTACATTATTTAAATCACACTGATTTAGGACTTAGCAGCAGTAGATTTACAAATTTACAAAACAATCATCTATATTTCACAGAATTGAATGCTCTTGAATCTAGAGTTTGATTTTACTCTGGCTTTATATCATTATCAAAGCAGGGATTGAAAGTCAAGACATATCACAGTCAATCTCATTTCTCCATTCACTATTTGCATATAATCCATAATGTTATGCCACACTATCTAAGTCCCTCCCATTACGAGCTGAATTTCACTTGAAAAAATAAGCAGAAATATTTCTGAGGCAAATGCATTATTAAGACAGTAAATCAGTAGAATAAAAATATTGAAAATATATAAATAAATGTTTACTGGAAGTGTAAAGTGAAAATATATATATTCATCTGTCCTGTAAATTTATTCAAAAGTACACAGAGAAGATGGTAAATATTTAACCAAATTTTATTCTGGACCAAACAGCTTCTTACTCTCTCTTTTTTTAAAAACCTCTTGCACTGTTTATAAAAGTTCTGTGTAACAAAGAGATTATATTTATTTTCATATATATATACACACACACACACATAACTATATGCAATGCACAACTTGAAATTAAAGTTTAAGCATTTGCACAATTGTTCTTGTTTTCTTCCAATTTTTTTCATGTGTGATCACGTTTGTGTGTGTGTGTGTGTGTGTGTGTGTGTGTGTGTGTGTACAAGCATGCATATGTGAGAGAAGACAATACAGGTTAACATGTGTGTCAATGAAATATCTTCTTTTATTTATGATAAAAGCACATGCACACAAGTGCAAGCATACTAACTAAACCATTTGATCCACAAACTTCACTACCATCAAATTTTCATTCATCGCAGTTCAACTTTGTTGCATTGAGTGTCCTCTACTAATGCCCTTGATCCACAAACCTCACCACTGCCATCATGATTTCTTTCATCCCAGTTCAACTTTGTTGCATTATCCACATCATTACAAATGACTATCCTCTACTGATGCAGTCTGGCTTATTCCATCCTGCAAACAGCACAATATATATTAAATAATAATATAGCATGATTATACAGCAATTATGGCATCTTACTGTTGGAAGCAAAACTCAATTATTATGTTCTACATGCTTTCTAAAGTACGTAGGCATTACTTACAAAGATCACAGTCATCAATTTTATTTTCATTCTGCTAAGCGTCAATTACTGGGATCACAATTGTCATATCATATTTTCATTCTGTTAAGCAGCAATTACTGAGATCACATCTGTCATCATACATGTAATATCTTTCTGTTAAGCAGCAATTACTGTGATCACAGCTGTCATCATTATTTTCATTCTGTTAAGCAGCAATTTACCATTTGTCAATCATCTTTACAATTTGTTAATTAGCAGTTCTAATAAAAATCATTAAAGTAGTGCCTACTTACTGAAAAATCATATTAATAACATATAAGGTCTACTATAAATAGTGCCCTTATTTCATATATCTGTAAACATTTGTAAACTATGAAAATCAATAAACTACAACTTAAGATTAATTCACAAATTGTTCTTCTATCTTTTTGTCCTTTGTTAAGCAGTTCTTATTTACAATAGTCACTGGTGTTTAGCTTGCTTCAAAATTGCAGCAACCAAGTCAATTGAGGTAGTTTTTTATAACTGAAACATGAGCTACAGATGAAGAAAACAGAATCAATGCAATTGTGTCACATGGCAGTCCTAGGCCAGTAATAGTATTTAAACAGGATCTAGTAGCATATGCTAAGTCCTCTTTGAATGAACACAAATGTGGTTTACCAGAAATTGTATTGTAGGTATCACAAATTTTGCAAGGGTTATAAAAGGAATTACAAGAAGTGAGAAGTAGTAAATCCTGCTTAACCTGAGAAGTAGTGCAATAATATTGCTTATGAAATAGTTTGGAGCATAGTTCAAACTGAATGTTGAGAATATTATGATTGTAATAAATAAAAATGTATTTCAGTAAACAAATAAAAAATATATGTTTCAGTGGTTTGAATCAATTCTCTTAAAATATGATTCTCTAAAGTGGCTGTTTCTAATAAACAGTGATGTTATTAATCTGTACCTAATGTATAGAAATGAAAACAAATTGTCTTTAGCTATCAAATCAGTTAACAAAAAACAAAATGAGTTTAAGATTTTGATTTTAAAATGTATCAGCTATATACTGGTACTTATATTAAAGGGCAATAATGATAAAATGTATACTGCTCATCAAAGGGAACTCAAATATCAATGATGGTACATGGTGTTTGGGTAAGGAGAGACTAATATAAGAAAACAAGGGGGAATAACTTCACATAAAGATTGCCCTTGGTATTAGAATTTAAACTTTTCAAATACCTACATCTATGGCCATCATCAATTGCTGCGCAAACAGAACTGCATCATGCACAGAAAGGAACAAGCATTCTTTATCATTAGTCTTGTAAAAATTTGTCTTCTCAAACATTTCTCTCACAGGTGCTAGAAAAAACAAGTGGAATACACACAAATATTTTTTAATATTTCAATATCTAAACTTAGATTTTATTGTTTAATTAAGTATGTCTATAATTTGGATTTTTCTAAATATGTTAAATTTTATTTATGCTCTGTGTGTGCATGCATTTGTGTGCATGCGTGTGTGCATGTTGTGTTGTGTTGTATTTTGTCAGTGTGCAAAAACAGAACAATATTAAAAATATAAATGAGCAACTCCAGTACATCAATAAGTTACATAAGATAACAGTTTTACAAAGGATTACATTGGTTGTAGCTATAACACACTAAAGTGTAAATGGAGAGACACATTTTAAAAAATATTTTAAAATCTCCTTACATTTACAATGAGCCAGCAGTACACGGATTGAGTAATGTTTAAATTCTGCTATAACCTGAAAAATAAATTAAAGTTATTTTTTAAAATTTAAAATAACTATTTCAAATCCCCAAGGAATTTGTTGTTTTATGTATAATAAATTAATAAATTGCACTTCTAGAATAAAGATGTAAATTGTTTGTTACTGATTCTTTGGTACTATTTTTGCTGTAGTCTTCAACATCTATGCTAATGCTTGTAAATAACTTTATAATAACTTGTCTACTAGTAAAAGGTCCTAAGAAATATTTAAGTTAAACTTTTATTTTTATTTTACTTTTTGTAAGATTTTACTCTAAAAATATAAATATCATTCATATTATGGTATTTTTTAAAACAAAATATTTCTCAGCTATCCAATGTGAATAACAAATTTTAAATTTTGAATTGAAAATCTAAAACCTGCTGCAGTGTCTTGACACCAACTGAGTCTACATAACCCATGGAAGTGCAGTCGATGATGATGAAGTATATGTCTGTAAAAGTGGGCAAGGTAACCGTATCCTCAATGTGAACCTCTGGTGTCTGATGAGTAGTCTCTCCTGTCTCATTTAAATGGATGTTGGGCAATTCTATACTATCTGCTGAGGCAGGTTGCTACAGTAGTTAGAGTTTGAAAACTGGTTAAGTAAAAGCATAAATTTGATCATTTCACTGAAATTTATATGCAAAAAAAAAAATGTTAATAATATGATCCATATTAAATTTAGAAATTAAAAAATAACTCATATTTCTGCTTAAATTCTTATATTTGCAGTAAACAAATTCAAGTTTTATATTTATATACATTTTAAATCAATGAAATTTCATGAAAATAAACTTACTACTTCTGTTAAATAGTTTCTGTTTGGCTGCACAACTTCGACAGTGAATAATTCTTTTTTTGCTTTTAGAGCTCGCTTTTTGGCCTTCTTTAATACAATAGGATCAGCTGCCATTTTGTACAGAGATGTCTTGAAATATTCACTATTGGCAAAGAAAAGTGATGAATCAAAGCGGAAGATCTTAATGTGCTTTAGTTCTTGTGCCTGCAGAAACAATGAATGAAACTAAATGAATGTCAAGATAACTCACATTTGTAAGAGTAATTTTGTCAAAAGTACTGCAAGATAAGTTATCATAAACTTCATATTTTGTATCTATCATAAACTGAAGGTAAAAAAAATGTCTTGATCATATTATAATAATCAGCAACTGTTGAAGCTTTCATTATATTTAAACATTATTTATTATTGTTTGTGTAAACAATTTACTTATGTGATCAAAACATTTTACAGAATGTAACAAGTTCAATGTTACCTACTATGTGTAAATGTGCATGCTGCTTGGAACCTTTTACACCCATGAAATACTTACAGCTTTGAAAACTGTAATATCCTTGTAAAGGTCTGTGCTGGGAACCTGACCTAAAATACAGACATGTGGTCTGCAATGTAAAATTAAAAAAGAACAATAAAATAACAGATAGCCTGGTGAAATATCGAAATCAAATATGGATGAATTTTAATTTTCTACAATTTAAATTTTGTTTTAAATACTGACCTCAAAGGATTAGTAAAGTATCATTTGTACTAAACTATTTTCTTTCACAGATATTAGACAAAATATCTTATTTCAATTAGTCATTAAATTTATACATTTAATATAAGACACTACATGAGGGCATGGGAATCTATATAGGTTTTTAAAATGACAATAATGTATAACTGTACCAAATTTAGCAATTTTTAACATATAAACCTGATCCTTTGAATGTCACAGAAAATTAATTATCCAATAATTCCACCTTTCCTAGCAAACAATATTACTTACTCCTACAGTGAATGGTTATCAGTGAACAACTGAAGTGCACTGTTAACATGAAAAAATATTATAAATTACTAAAAACAATTAAATACCCCTTAAAACTAAAAGGAACATTACTTGTTTTTTATAAAACTGTTCACATAACCTAAAAAGATTTATATGACATGACATAAAGCAAACAATTAAGAAACAAAACTAAAGTGCTATTAAATTTTATAATCCCACTCCTTATGTTATTTACACTTTAAAATATTACTGTAAACATTTTAAAACTGTATGTTCTAAAATTCTGGTGTGTGTATGTGCATGTGTGAATATAATACATTATACTATTGCCAGTATCTTTAAACATAAATTATAATAATAAAATAAAATGTTTATACTATTTTCAACACATTTTGACCAGCCTCCCAAACGAAATTTAAAATAAATTAAATGAAGCGCAATGATAGCTGGGATACTGACTGTTGTGATCGGACGATAACAGTGAGAAGTGCAAAAATGACCCCCACCATCAGTCCAAGGTCAACATCAAGGAGAACTGTAGCAACAAAGCTTACAAGCCACACTGACTGCAAAATGACCACAAATAAACCATTTTGACCTCATGTACAATATACACTGACCACATGTAAACTAATTTGACCTCATATATAACACTGATGATATGTAAATCATTTCTTGGGGCTTCATATATAACACACACTGACTAAATAGTACATATAACAATAATGAGGGTTTGGTTAAGACTCAAGATAGGACAACTCAATCCATCACAGTGTTTTTATGCATATAATAATATATGGTTTGCAAATACAACACCATACTGAAAATTAAAATATTGATTGAAATATGCTCATTTAAACTTGTAGCAAATTTATTATAATAATTTAATTTTAAATTTATAATTCAGTCAATTATTTCATGGTTGTATGCCAAATGGTAAGTTATTAAAAGTAATGACAGTTAGAGAGTTTGTATAACAAATTATAACTGCAATGGGTTCAGATCTAAGTCATGGCAGGATTTATATTTGTATTGCCATAAACTAGCAAATTATTTGTAATACTCTACTGCCATCATTGCTATTCAGTTATTCATTTTATTTATACCATGCTGAATCATGGAACAATATATCTAATATGTTCATCCTTTTTATAAGTCAGTAACTCCACTAACAAACAAACTTCAGTTTAAATTCAGAACAGTCAGAGATCAGCAGAGAATAACCAAAGCAGTGAAATAATGTGAACAAAAATAAAAACTAACTTTAAAGAGACAAGAACACTTACAAAATCAATTAAGGAGATGCTCCATAACCTCTTCAGTTCAAGAAACTGTTTGAACATTCCTTTCAAGGATACAATGATGATTGAAGCCAAAACACACTAAAATATAAACCAGAAGTCTTTTAATTGCACTAAAAATAAACAACAGTGTTTCAATTGCACTAAAATATAAAAAACATAATGATTTCAATTGCATTAAAATATAAACATAATTTCTTTCAATTGCATTAAAATATAAACAAGTAATCTTTCAAATGGCCTAAAATATATAAACATAATGTCTTTCATTTGCACTACAAAATAAACAAGCAGTCTTTCAAATGCAATAAAATTTAACATAATTTTTCAAGGATATAATGATAACTTAGGCCAGAATCACAAATTTGTAAATTAGTATTTTTTTAAAAGATGCAAAAATGACTTGGGCCTAGATACACTAAAATATAAGCATAATAAAAACAATATTATAGTAAAACAAAAAACTGGAATGTTTTTGATTAAGAGAATAAGAACATTGATGGCTCTTTGACAATGTAAAATACTATAATGTTCCCCTTCTTCAATTGCTGACAAACTTATCATACTGCTATCCTCTAACACAGAGGCAGATAAAATTTTAAGTGTGGGCCAGATAAAACTGTTGGAACATTTCGCAGGCCAGATAGATGACCAAAGGTCACAAAGTCCAAAAAGTTCATAATATAAAAACAGAACAAAAGTAATTTTAAATGGTGCATTTTATGTTAAAAAATAATAATAACTCAGTTTCAATGAAAAGTTAATGAGATGGATGGTGTTGCTTACAATGAATCAGTGATTCAATGATGGGCTTAATTGATGTGGTTGACAAGCAAAGAATATCATTTAGATTACTGTCAGTGAGTTGAGAGTGAATGTGACTCTTTATATAATTCATCTCGCATGCCAGATGGCAATGTTAACTGTGAATGGCTTGGCAGACGAGAGAAAAAATCTTACCCAAGGGACAGATTTTGCCCACCCCTTCTCTAACATATGCAATGAACATCTAGAATTTACAAATATAAGTAATAAGCACTTTGTGGTTTAAACAATTTTCTTTTTCCTCTGGAGAGACAACCCAAAATTAGATTTTCAATCAAATAATATAGCATGTCCACAAAAGATTAAACAAACAAACGATTATTTATTTAATCTAAGCTTAAGTTTAACAGACATACTTTGTGATTTAATTACCCAAAACAAAAAAGTGGTCTAAATGCTACAAACTTTACACAAAAATACAGGATAACACCTTCCATTAAAAGTTACTTCTACAGGTACCATCAGTTTTAAGCAAAACAAACATTTACAGTATTTATATAGTTTTTTTTTGTAACTTAAGTACTAGGAGATGTAGTGATCCACAGTGTCAACACTAGTTTGCACAGCTTGGTGCTTGTTCAAAGAATTACACTCATCCTGATGCAATATTCTTAAATTCAATCAGCAGAGATTCATCTCATGCAAATTAACTAAGCATATCTTGGTGGTAGGCCTCACTTCTCTGCAAATTCTGTCAAAAATCCTTATCATTTGCACAACAGGTTCAAAGTGAAACATTTTCATATCTCACAAGACAAAATAAAACTTATGGCATGTGTTAAGCCTAATTTTAATGAATTGTACACCATTACAGCCAAAGAATTTGGTTAAATATTTTAAGTTTTCTAAACGCCATGATTTACTATTACCGTTATGAATAAAAAATTTCACCCTTGAAATTGATAACAATTACACTATCCATTAGACTTATTTAATTTCCAATCAAAAGAGCAACAACTGTTACAACTCAAGCATCCACAAATGGAACAAAAACTGTGGCATCTTTTCTACAAGTAAACTTTCAGCTATTAGTGTGTCAAGTGATTAAAATCATTAAACCATACAAGGATGCATTCTCTTTACACATTTCCACATTTCTCCTTATCATTAGATATAAGAATACACAAAGGAACAAAACAATTTTAATACAATAAAATATGAGGTTTCTTAAAAAGAAGAATGAACATTTATTGTTAATAAATAGACAAAACATTATTTGTGTGATTATTTGTACATGGTGATGGCTGACCTATTTGAAAATAAAAATAAACTAAAGTAAGTATGATGCCAGATGAAATTTAAAACTTACATTTGGTAAGGATTGGAAATATGTTCCCAGCACAAGCAAAACAACCAATAATAATGCACTAGAAATCAGACCTGTCACCTGTCAAAGAAAGAAAATGTTTACACACAAACACTTTCTATTTAAAGAACAAATTAAGAGGAATCTAGGTCAATGTGCAAATTGAAATTAACATTATTATGTATACTCATTATAGCAAATTCCAGTCATAGTCTCAATAGTAATATAAGCAAATAAAATATTTAATGTAACCAATGACCACAATGATGACAATTGGGGAGGGGAAGCTGCACAGCCACACTTCAACACTTAGTGTTGTATTCAACACTAAAATACAACATTTAATTAATAAAAGCTTTAGGCTGCTTAAACTTTGCCAGGACATTTAGAAAAACTGTATTTAATGAAATATCCGGTTGTACAAAATATACCAGCACTATGAGGTCTTCTATTCACACACTCTTGACAGAAAATAGAGAAAAAATTTTTAAATATGTGAAGGATTAGAGGAATAAAAAAAAATTAATAACTTCATTTTTTCCCTCTCTTAAAATATTATACCTAGACTGTTTTTTTATTCCCCAGGAAAAGTTAACCTTTTCAGTATTTCATTAGCTTATAGATGGATTAATAAATCCATAGAGAATAAATATCTAAGGAGACCCCTCCTCTAATGTTCCCAGACATTTAAAAAACATGCCATGTTTGTCATTTTCAGTAAGGATTTATCCCCTTTACTGTTCAAATCAGGTTTTGTCTATCTGGAAATTCACATCCTTCATCATTATGTTTTAAAGAAACTGTGGATGAAGACATAAAAGACTGATCCAAAATATTTATAGACTCCATAGTCTTAAGAAGTAAGCTCCCAGCTTTAGCACAAAATGCATAAGAAATAACAAAGAACAATAGACACATGTTCTTTCAAATTAGAGTTGCATATCCTTTTAACAGTTTTTAACCTAAGCATTTCTCTAAGAACAACAGCAAATGAAATATGGAAACAAATCTTTTAAAAGAAAAAAAAGAAATATACAGGTACTATTGTACAGTACAGCTACAGACAAAGCAATAATTTTACTTGTCCATAAGGACAGATGAATCAGACCTTTTGTCTGTTCAACAGATATTATGTCTCTTCTAGTCCTTTTCTAGGAGCATTTGTTGCCTGTTTTTTTTTAAATTTTGTGTCAGTGTTAACACTCAACAGCAGCCCTATGTTACCCACACTTAAAATTGATTGCAGAGAAATGTAAAATGTCACACGTCATTTTTTGTGCAAATTTAATCTCTTTCTTTATTGAAAGAGAGTCTACATATAAGAGTAATTAAGTCACGCCTGCTACTTCACAGTCAAAATTTAATTAATACTCCATACTTGAGTCTTCCCTCCAACACTGTCCTGCAGCAAGCTACGTGAGAGAGAGCTTGTTGAACAGAATGATGAAAAGAAAGAGCCTATTATGTTGCACATTCCATATGCAATCAATTCCTGAAAAGAGAAAATAGATATTAACTATGACAGAAGAATACTGAATTGTATTTATATAGTGTATCATCTTTTATTCAATTATATATCTAGATATCCCACTATCAACCTCAAAAGATTAAGAAATATACTGATAAGGCTAAGTAAGATACTTTATTTCAGATGTATTATGTTCTTTACAAACAAAGGGGTAGAAATATATCAATACCAACTGAGAGTTACTGAACTTGTATTTTATTCAGCCTCTGAGATAAAAAAAGCCTGAACACATTTACAGTATTTTCAAACTTGCGCCTAAATAGCTCGGGTGATGACTATCATTATTAAATCTTAAAACTGAGGAGAAAAATTTTAAAAGTTAGTTCATATTTTTCTGTATCACTCTATTATTCAGATTATCATTATATACAAAATAATTACTATGGTTTCTAACTTTATATTACATTTCTGTCAATATTGCATCTTAAAACAAAACCAAGTAAAAACAAAATATAAAATTTCTGTACTAATTGTAGGGCTTTATAAATCTATAGGAATTTGCTTTAATTTTAATACCTCCAATTATCTTAATCTATAATTTTGGTTACACACAAAGATAAAATTTGAGATATTAATCCTCTTTTGCATGAAGAGTAATTTAATCTACTTTTACATGTATAAATGTAATGCATTAGGACCAATAGATATGTGAGGCTCAGTAATTCAATACTATTCAATCAGTGAAACATTTGCTTTGAGCTAACACGCTTCTTCAAAAGCAAGATTTTTAATGGTTCAAAACTGTTCAGTTAAAACATACTTGATTTGGATCAATCTCATAATCATGTTTCTTTGCCAGAATTTTTGCCATGGAAATAGATATTGCAAAAGCAACAATGCCAACAGCAATGGAATCTGTAATCACATCCTTGATGTACAAAAACTGTTGAACTTTTGGTGATGGAATCCTGGGAGAACCACAAATTACATGTACTTTAATTTTAAGGAACATATGTTTTAATAATTTATTTATGCAATACATCACACTAGAAAATAAATATTCCTCCTCAGTAGGTAAACAAAACCAAATCAATGCAAATATTAACAAAAGAAAATTTATTTGGTACATAAAATTCAGCCTCACTAAGAAATCTTGATTCAGTATATATTTATTAAAAAGGAAGTTCCATTCAGCTTAGCCTAGATAGAAACCCAAAGCTTTTGTATATAAATAAACGTAAAGTTTTCAATGACTTCACCTTCAGAATTTGTATATTATTAGGGATTTTTAAAAAATAGATTAATATATATATATATATAAAATTTAACAAATCAGTACTGATTTAGATATAAATCATATTTAACAATTAATACTGATTTAGATGCACATTATATTTAACAGATTAAAACTAATTTATATCTTATTTATCAATTAATACTGATTTAGATATATATCATATTTACAATTAATACAGATTTAGAAATACATTATATTTTACAACGTGTTGACCAATTGCCCAAGACAGAATGAGTAACTCTTGGACACACTGAAGTCTTGAATAACTTGTCTGACAGGAGAGATAACAGAAATGTCTTGCTAATGTTGTACTTTGTGACAGTATAGTTTTAGAAACATGAGCATAGCAGATAATATAATGATGTCACTGTAAAGTTAATATAATTGTATCATTGATGGATTAATACAATGTCACTGTAAGGTCGATAAAATTATGTCACTATAAGGTTAATATAATGATGTCACTATAAGGTTAATAAAATTGTCACTTTAACAGTTTATGGAATTAAGTAATGTCATTGGAAGGTTAATACAATGATTTAACTGTAGGGTAAATAAAATGATGTCACTGTAAGGTTAATTAATGATGTCACTTTAAGTTTAATATAATGTCATTCTAATGTTAATATTATGATGTCACTGTGAGAGAAATATAATATTACTGTAAGGTTAATATAATGCTGATGTTATAAGATTAATAAAACAAGCTGGTAAAACGTTTCTGGCCACTGCCCTGATTGGGTAATGAAAGGACCAAAAATGATTAACTTCCTACAATTTCCTGATTCTACATGCATGAGATAGGAAATTATGTTTGGTGGGTTTCTGCTTGCTTTTTTCCTTTGCTTATTACAAAAAGTCTTGAGGTGAAATATGCACCAGCTCACTAAAAGCTGTAACACACTCAGAGAGGTAAATATCTGTTCTACCTGCCCCAAAAGACAGATTGGTAAAAACAAAAATGACTTTATTATGAACTGAGACAATTTTAACTTTATGTGGACCAACGAAAGGTAATGGACACCAGCCTTCTAATAAACATGTATAATACCAGTACTATCAACTATAAACATAAACACATTAATTCCAAGACAACCTTAGCCATCATTTTGAAATTAACCTATTGATCAATATTTGAGGGTGGTAGGGGCTTCCGTTGATTTCATTCCCTGGCAATTTTAGCCTGGTGTGCATAATGTAACTCACAAAAACTGGCACAGAAAAAGCAAAATAATGCCTAAACCTGAGAGCAGACTGCAGGTGAGTGGGGTTAACTTCAGACACTCAATCTAAAGTAAAGAGTTTCTCTTGGTGCACACAATACCTGTCCATAAAATTAACAAGTGCTAAAAAGTGAATTCTAAGGGGGAAACAATTCAATCAAAATAAATCAATCCATCAGCAGAGAAGGTATTGCATTATCAGATTTAACTATGGGACACTGTTTTTGGAGACCACTTTTTCTCTCTATATGCATGTGTGTGGTGATTATTTAATGGTGCTGATTTAAGATAGATGGGTAGACAAAGTTGTGACTTGCTCTGATAAAATGAGTTCAGAAGAGTTTTTGACATTTTGGGGTAATTAGCAATTTTTATTTTGTTAGCCAGTTCTATTTTTTTTTATTTGGTAGTAAAAGCATGGGTCTAACTTTAAAGATGAATATGCCAGAAACATCAGAAGTCAGTGTGAATGCTGAAATCCACTTTGAGAAAGTTGGGTTCAAAGATTAGTCATAAGTCTGACAGTTAGTTTTATTTGTTTCATTTCAAGTTCTTAAAATTCATCACTCTAGGATTTCCAAAGATAATAATATGAAGGTTTCTCCTCAGTTTCAGTCAGGTCAAAATTAAAATACTCTGAATAAAAATGTCTACAGTTAGGCTGATAGAATGCATTTTTAGATAATTTAATTTCACAACTGTGTATATTCTACCTCAGCATAACTACTTAATATTCAAGCAAATTTTGATGGAAAGGAAAAATTACAAAGTAAAACATTTTTTGATCAATGATCTCATTTCATCTTTAGAGAGTTAGAACTCATTTCACCAAACTGAGTCAGTCACACACACACACACACACACACACACACACACACACACACACACACACACACACACACACACACACACACATTATGCGTTTAACCCAATAGGCAGGTAAAATAAAAATTAATGGTGTTAGAGCATTTAACAATAAAAAGATTACAACATACCCTGCTGGTATATCTCCAACGATCTTAACTTTGTACGATTCTTCCAGTTTCGCAAAATGTGAAATTACTGTGCCGAGAATAACCTTGTTAGTTTTTTTTTTTTAAAAAGACAAAACCAGATTTTAATTAGACTATGGATATAAAAGTCATAAAAAAAAAACTACAAATACTAAATATACAATTCCAATAACCCACATTCTTAATTATATTAAGATTTCTTAACAAACAACATGCAAATGGTAAACAACACTGTCAAACAGCAAGTTACAGTCCATGTCATGCATTGCCCAAAAATAACCTACAGTCAAATAATGAGCCATATGTTATTAAACAGCTAGCCACAGTTCAGCCTAGTAATCAACTGTTATCCACTGGAAAACCAAGCAGCACTGTTAAATAAATCAAGCTCCAATCAATTGGCACACCACACTAGTCCAAATAATAAGTTATCTAGATGTCAAGAAACATGTGCAGTCCACTAGTAAACCAGGTACTGTCACATAACAAACTCCAGTCAACTTTGACCCATACTTCATCAAGCAACAAGCCATATAAGACAAGCAATTGTGAGCAACAAAGTATTGGGCAATGATGAATCATTCAACATTCAGCAATAAATTACACTGGGAAATGATGAATCTAGCAGCATTCAGCAGCAAATTATACTGAGCAATAATGAATTGTGCAACACTCAGTAAAAACTATTGGGCAATGATGAACCTTGCAACATTCAGCAACAAATTACTGGGCAATGATGAACCTTGCAACATTCAGTAACAAACTACTGGGCAATGATGACTCATGCAACATTCAGTAACAAATTATGTGGGCAATGATGAATCGTGCAAAATTCAGCAACAAACTATTGGGCAATGATGAATCATGCAACATTCAGCAACAAACTACTGGGAAATGGTAAACCATGCAACATTCAGCAATAAACTACTGGGTAATGATGACTAATGCAACATTCAGCAATAAACTACTAGGTAATGATGAGCCATGTTAGCAACAAACTACTGGGTAATGATAAATCGTGCAACATGTAGCAACATTCTACTGGGCAATGATGAATTATGCAACATTTAGCAACAAACTACAGGGCAATGATGTATGCAACATTCAGTAACAAACTAAAAAGTACAAGTGAGGCAAAAGCAATGTTACACAACAATAAGCTGTATCTCATTCGTGACACAGGTCAGACAACATATGATAACTGTAATTTAAAGATAACAATATATACAAGGACAAATACCTAAAACAAACAAATAAAATAAATAGCAAACAAACCTCAATGCCACCATGATAAAACACACAAAATCAATTACAAAATGCATTAAGAATACAATATAGTAGTACAAGATATGTACACTAAATCTTATAACCACAATAAATTCTAGCCATACAAACATAAAATTACCTGAGCACACCAACTCCAAGAAAGTAAAAATTTACAACAACACTTAAGACCAGTAATTCTAGCCATTTTTAAGACAGGCTACACAGTCTAACTCACAATCATAAAAAACTACAAGATGTAAAATAGAGCTAGTCAACAAAAGTATCAATTTTAAAATGACAACATTATGAAAATAACCTGGTAACCTATTTTTCGGGGGTGGGGGTGGGATGGTACCCATGTATTTGTGTTTAGGCATGAGTGCATAAAATGAAATAAACCTAATATTCCTTTAACAATTAAAAATAAAATTAGTTTAAAATAGACTCATCTTTTAAGAAAGTAGAATTAGCAAGAAAAATACTTACAACAACAAGTTCCATGGGAATTGGCATTTTCATCTTGGGTTTAAGTTTTGGATTTTCATTGATGAAATCTTTCCCGATCACCAGCACAAAAATGCAGACTATTGATGCAATCAATGTCACTGAATTAGTTGTAGGAAGATTCACAAAAAAGTCTCTGTATTGCTGGAAAAAGTTTAGAAATCATAAACAATGTGCATACTACTCAAACACAAAGCTGTGAAATATTAATTTAATGTACTGTATGTGCTGCAAAACATTTATTGTCAACTAAAGTTGACTTTAACAGGTAAAAATCTAAATAGATTAAAGATTGAAAAAATAAAAAATGTGTACATCTGCTTCATGTTTAAGTGTTGTATAAATATATGTGTATTTCTTGAGCTTCTGAAGTGAATTGTTGGAACAATCTTATAAACCCACATAAATAACATTAAGCATCCAATTGTATGTGTTTAATACAAATGATATTATGAAATGGCTTCTAAAGTGAATTGTTTGAACAATCTTATATAAACCCACATAAATAACATTAAGTGGCCCACTGTATGTTCCAGTCTTAATGCCAAAGATATGCTTGATCTGTGAAGTAAAAACGAGGCAGGCAGCACCGGTTGTGAAGCCGCTGACTAAGGGATCAGACAGGTACACAGTCACAAATCCAAGATGAAGAATACCCAGCAATAGCTGGAACAAATTAATAAAATGTAAAGCCAATAATGAATGGTATCAATGAAATATTTTACAATGACAAATACCTGCAACAACAACAGAAACAAATCCCATGATCAATGACAGCCTTAGGGCAAGACAAGTATCTCCAGTGACAAAATGATTTATCACTGACTGTAAAAAGTGTCAGAAAATAATAACTGCAGATAATTCTCGCAATTATTTTATAATGCATAAACAAATGATCTAAATGGTCTCCAATAGCAAAACCAAATCTGTGAGTAAATACCTTCAACTCTATTTGTAATGTCTTTTTGCAAGGGAAAGTCATTCAGATAGTGTGTTAAATGTCTATGTAAGTTAAAGACTAATGGTCGATTTTAATGCACTGTAATCATGAATAAAAGAAATTTAAAAGATCTTTATTCATGATCATTATCTTCCCAACTATAAAAAAAACTAACTAATTTAATAATTTTCTTAAATTAAATTAAATTGCAAATAAGAAACATTTTCAACTGAACTGCTATTTTCTGATAGTAATACCCCAATATTTTGTTTAACAGAGAAAAGAGGAAAGCTTAAATGGGGTTCCTGATTAATTTTTAAAATGGGGTTTTGATTAAAAACACCTCAGAACTCAATTACATTTTATTTTTACAAATTAAAATCAATGGATGAAGAGGTTACAGATGTAAAAATATTTCAGAAGTCTTTATATTTATTGTTATTTCAGAAGTCAATTAGTGTCATCACTTTTTCATACATTATGTAATTTATGGAATTACTGTATCAGAGAGCCTAAGAAGGAGCTATTTAGAATTATCACAAGAGAAAAAGTATCAAAAGAAAACAAAATTAAATGATTATACTTACAGTAAAACAAAATCAAACATTTTAGATATGACTTGCAGGATCTTGAATAACTATATTACAAACAATAATGCAGGTAATGACGGACATTAATCATCATTGTTACAACAAATTATGTGGTTTTTCCTGTTGTTCAAAGTCATATTCCCTACTACTGTGATTTCAATGTTGAAATGATTTTTTTTTAAATACAAGTAAATTAACAAGACTTACACTCATGAAACCTGTCAAACTGGATGTCGGGTACGTATCAATAATCTTACTTAGTTTTCTTTTCTATCTTCAACCAGTTATTTAAATGTAAAGTACAAAAAGCCACTTCTTAAAAGTAATAGTAATAATTACAAACAAATACTATATTGCATAAACATTTTGAAAAAATTTCCAAAATGCCATTCCATAGATGGGTTCAAATAAAGTGCAATTCTTACCTGTACACAACCAGCACCAAAAGTCACCCCCATAGCTAGTGCTATCCGAGCCTGCATAACTTCAATGCTGTTGTCCATTATCTCTGAAGTTGTGTTGCCTCCTACTTCCAATGTCTGGTTCCACTTTTGCAAAGATATTCCCTTTGCCATGAGACCTTTGTCCACCACTGACCCAACCATCAAACTGACTACTGCAAAGGTACCTGTTGTTGATAAAATGAATGCATGACAATTGTGATAAAGTGAGCAAATACATCTTTTGTTGTACTATAAATAAAATATAATGATGAAAATAAATACCTATGCAGTTTTTTAGTGTGCAGGCCAGTACATGAGGCTAATCAAAAAAGAAATAAATATTGTGTTTAAGAGTGTACATAATTCAGTATGAATATCAAACAAAAAAATCACATTCACAAGTTTATCTAAAACAAAATCAAATGCAAATTTCTTTCACTTTTGTGATTTACTCTTTGATTTGTAAGTATAACACCAGTCAGCAATAATAAATCCAGATTAATACATTTCTGTGTAAACACATTTTACTCTTTGAGCATTCTATGCAGTGTTAATAAAATGCATTTTAGTTATGGGATTTGTTTTAAATATGGTAAACAAGAGTCATGCTCACTGACAGATTTAGCCAGTGACATTATGGGAATAATACATTCTACTTATGAGTTTATTTTGTCTTTGTAAACAACAAGTTATATTCATTGATAAATTTGTACTAGTGTAGATAGCAGATAACAAACAAGTTCATGATTTGTCTACATACATAAAAATTACAGTCATTCTTAGTCTTGAGCTAATGTAAATAACAAGTTCCTAATAAATATTTTGTGCATGAGTATCAAATTATATGTATGAATGTGTCTACTTGTGAGAAATAGCAAATTAAAATTATGAACAAATTTTGCTCACGTTAATAGTAAATTATATTTGTTGTGTATGTTTTATTCTTACTGATATGTTTGTACCTGTGTAAATATTATATTACAATACCTGACTATTTTGTGTCTGTATAAATGAAAAAAAATTATATTTGTTGACATCCTTTTACCTGAAAGAAAAAGAAAAAAAGAAAAGAAATCACAACTCTGTAAACAGCAGATCATATCCAATAATATGTGTGCCTGTGCACCACTTACCAATTGAAATATGTCTTGATGTGCACCACTTACCAATTGAAATATGTTTGGATGTGCACCACTTACCAATTGAAATATATCTGGATGTGCACCACTTACCAATTGAAATATGTTTGGATGTGTACCATGTACCAATTGAAATATGTCTGGATGTGCACCACTTACCAATTGAAATATGTCTGGATGTTCCCAAGAAGAAGTAAATAATAACTGGAAAGAAGGATGTATACAACCCAAAAACAGGAGACAGTGTAGCCAACTGTCCATAAGCCATACCTGCATGGATGAGAATTAAACACAACAATACAGAGGTTTATTATATACTGGTGGTAACAAAAGACAAATATTTTCAAAAGTTTAAACCTGCTTTCATTAATCTGTATGTTTAAAAAAAGGGCAATTGTAGGTTCATCAGTCTTTCTTGCTCTAAAACAAAATGACTGTTTACTAGCATTACAGACATTGACTTTTACAAATGTAGGATAATTTACATTCCAGAGGAAGTGATTGGTCCCCAATAATGTGCTAAATTACAGTATTATTATTCTTTGTCATCAAATTCTATAAATGACAATGTGCCTTCATTTCTATACACACATTTCAATGAGACGAACACATATGGAGGTGATTCTTTTATATATATATATATATGTAAGATTTTATTATCAATTAAAGACTTTCATAAAAATAATTTTAAAACATTTAAAGTGAGTTTAACTGGCATGCACTATGGCTGGCTTATACAATGTACAAGTCTAGTCTGTAATGTTCAGTGTTTCCTTAAGCATTCAAGAGTGTTACAAACATTTCTACAGTTTTTATTATAATGAAGGTGAATCAAGCTTTATCTGTAAATTATATACATAATACTATATTCTTAACAAGAATTTTTTAAAAAAAGAACCATTAAAATTTGACAGAACAAATAAAGATGGACCAGATAATATTTGTGTATTATCATTTAAAATGCCAGTTTTCAAAAATACATCCTTACCTTGAGGAATGTGCATTATACCAACTGTCAGACCAGCAATGATATCTCCTGATAAATCTCTGCGAAATTTGTAGCTTCGTAGCAAATGTACAAAGGGAAATATGTGCAACAAAAAATGCCCAACACAAGAACATGAACAGTTAAATTTATGAATTTGATTCTGGATCCACACCCGGGGAGTCTTCTCAATGTGCCTTGATCTTTCAAATCCTTGCTCAAACTCAAACTCGTTATATATGGGTCTCTCAACCACAACCATTCTGTCCTTATCTCCCTTGAATGAAGAATCATCGTCCTCCATGCTTTCTTCCCCTACAGAGAAACAGATCAAACACAGGACATTTGTAAAATCAAGTCAATAAATATATTCAGTCATCATTTCTGTCATCAGAAAGTATCATGACACAGACAGTAAAGTGTGAGCTATGAAGTAATAATCAGTCATGCAGCTTTTCCTAGAACCAAGGGGTGTTTAAGTAATGCCAACGCCATTATAAACTTCAATATATCCCTGCACATGCTGGGCTAGGAATTCATTTTGCGACTTAAAGTGACAGTGAGACTCACTTGAGAGTCAAATAAGGATGTGCTCATCCTTGCAAGCAATTTGCATACTGAAATATATATGGCTAAATTAAAAGCAATATACAACATTATAAAAGTGGCAAAACACCCAAAACCACTTAAGTGATAACAGAGTGTGCAATCCTGAGGGCAGTAAGAAAATGAATAGATGTATATCAAGGAATGGGAGATGCTTCCACCATGCTTATGTAAATGAGAAACTTTGAATTGGCTATGGAAAGAGTACAGGTGATATAATTACTTAGCCAGTTAGCAAAGTTTAACAGAAATAAAGTGCAACACAATGATGTGTTGCTGTCTGTGAGCCACATCCACACAGAAATGTCCAAGAGAAGTAATCAGTAATATATAATCATACAGACAGCTTCAGTATATCTTAGAAACAGTAATCTGGTTTGGAAGAGAGGTGGACTAGGTAACCTGTATGCTGCATTTGCACAGCAAGCACACTGTTTTGGGGGTGGCAGAAAAATGAAAATTACTACAAAACACACACACACACACACGTGACCTAGAAGAAAATAAGAGGCCATCACTGCACAGATTACAGATTTTGTCACCCATCTGATGGCAGATATGATCTTTTGGCTCAATGACTGACTGAAAGGATTGTGTGCACAGCAAAGGAAGGAAGGGAGCCTTTACTATGTCCTGGTTGTGCTAGCTCATTGTCTTCATGTTGCAGTAAAAGCTACAACTCAGGGCATGTTTATGTCAAGGAACGTATTCACTGGATGGCAGCTCAGAGTCCAGGTTAGTAATACACTAAATCTCTACCTGGAGAGTACATGTACCTTGTTTGGGAGTTAAGGAGAGGGTCACATGAGAGTTTTACTCATTGAATTGCCTAGTTGTTGGCTATTTAAGGGGTATCCAACTGTCGGAGTCCACTGCAGTTGGAGCTACCATAGAGTTCAGGCATTTGTTGAATGGTGGGATGACCAGCAACCTGGTTAGGCTACTTGGGCTGGCTCTTGTTTAGCGCAAGCATCCCTGTATCCTTTTAATCCCATGCTGTAAGGGTTGAATACACTGAACAACCGACAGGAGTCAGCCCCTGCATCAATGCAGTTAAAGTTGAGGTGGGTGGGGCGGAAGGTGTTAACAGAGTGGGTGATAGTTAGGATCAGACAACAATTAAACTGTCTTGGAATTAGAAGGAAAAGGTTCAGAAGTGACAAGGCTTTTGAGGTTTTGATGGTTGCTACTTCAGCAGTGTTTTTTTCTCTCTCTTTTATTTCAGATGTGCTTGGCATATCTACAAATGTCTCTTTGTTGGCTGTGCGTTTTATGTGTGATTGTGATATCTTCCTTGTCCAATTGCTAAGATCTTCCAGTTTGAGGGCTTCTAGAAACAACTAAAAGAGTTCTGGGTTCTTCTTTCATTATTTGTGTAGAGTGGTTAAGAACTTGTTTGCTGTTGTTCAATGCTGATTTAAAGTGAGTTGTTTACGAGACCCCCACGTGACATACGTAATAATGGTCAAACACTAAGTCTCAGGGACAATAAATGTTATTCAGATCATCAGAATACAAATACTGTGTTTTCATTTAACAAATCAGTTCAGTCCTGTGTAACATAAGCAAAGAAAATTTTCAGTGTAAGCAAGTGTAATGGTTAACCTAGCAGAATTAAAATTAATCAAAATTAATTAAAACTCCAAACTTTCTATGTCCTATGTCAGGACATAGTTGTCCTATCAGTCTGACACCACCTCCACCCTCTCATACCCCTTTCAGCACAAAACTGACGCAATTCAAAAGCACTCACCCCTTCCTCAACAAATAATAATAATTGGCAGACTGAATAGCTGAAGCTTGAGATTTTTTTTAATGAATAAATAAACAAATCTCTACATATAAAATTGATTTTCTTTCTGTTTATTTGTTTGTCAACTATACCACCTAAGAATTCTCATTTTAAGCCCAATATATCATATATAAATGGATTCATCTTGATGACAGGAAACTTGTAGACTTATGCTCGGAATCCTGATCTGTGATTTTAGAATCCCAAACCCCCAAATAACGAATTTTTCACTCAAGAAAGATAACTCAAGAAGAATTATTTTATTTTGTACATTGGTATCCCTTAATCATATAAAAGCAGGCCTGCCAACAGATCTCCATCCAGTGTCTTTCATAAGCACCAGACAAATGACCTATTATTCATCCGGTGAGTATTAAGTAATTACCCATGTGGGTATCTGTGCCAGTATGTCAATATTACTGCTCTTAAGTCAAATAATAAAACTGCCTCCATCATCATCCCAATAAAGTGAAAAAATGTCAATCATTAATTTTTAGTAAGACATATTTACGCAACAAATAAAACTACCACTGTCTGCCATGTGTTCTTCATAATGAAAAAACGAAATATTTACTCAACAGGTCATCCGATATTGAAAGTCCAGTTATGTTCTTTTACTAGTGCAATGCCAGGTATATCTGCTAGTAATATTATATAATAATAAATTAATATAATTATGGTTAGCTGGTTTCTCACACCATTAAAGCCAAACCACCAAGTCACACTGTAAGGTATCAGGGTAGTCGGCCAGCTCAGAATACTGGTGCGAAATGGATAGGAAACATACAAAGACCCAAATCTGCATTTTTTTTCGAGCAGTGCTCACCTCTGGAGTCAGACAACCGAGATGAACCAGTAGACCGTTGCAGACTCCGCGGATTGTTTCTACGTCGAACACCCACCCCGTTGTGAAGGACACTAGTCGTGTGCGGGTGGCTGTCAGATGCAAGGTCAAGCACTATATCACCTACCGGTTGCAGCTGTTGCTGGGGCGACTGTACGCGGCAAGACGGGTCGAGGTTGGTGCTTTGGGCGTTTTGGAAGTTGGCGGTGACGTCGGATTCAACGTCAGAGACGTACGCCACATTCACTGTTCCGTTAGAAGTGGCTGCATTTCCTGCGACTATAACATCAGTAGGATCGTTCTTGTGACCGCTGCTTAATGACGTAACATCAGTAGGATCGTTCTTGTGACCGCTGCTTAATGACGTAACATCAGTAGGATCGTTCTTGTGACCGCTGCTTAATGACGTAACATCAGTAGGATCGTTCTTGTGACCGCTGCTTAATGACGTAACATCAGTAGGATCGTTCTTGTGACCGCTGCTTAATGACGTAGTCTTAGCCGCATCCATAGGCACATTTAGAGGATAGTTCCCTCGATGGGAAGTTAACCTGTCCAGCTACAGAACGTGGCTGATGATGAAGTTTGATGATGTTAAGCTGAGCTCCACTTAAGGTACAAGTCAGATTTAGTTTCAAACGAACGCTGAAACAAACAAACAAACATTAGAAAAGAGAAAGGCGTGGTAAAATAGAGTGGATTCAGCTTTTTGTTTGTTCAATTTTGGATTCCTTTTCCCATTCTCCAACTCAAACTCAGTGATAGATAAATATATTTACGTCTGATTCTGGTCGTGGATCCTCTCCTTATTGCGAGTTATTTCAGACTCATAAAGATGCGAATCACGCACACACAGATTGACATACATAACACAAGAGAATACATTTCTAATATTTCTTTCAAGTTATGATAAACATAACAAAATGCAATTGGTATTGTCATATTTTACAGACTAAAAGTTACTTATAAAACTCAGACGCGCGCACACATACACACTGACACATACGACATAATATAACAGATTTATTGTCATAATATGCAGATTACAGTTCGTACAGACACACAATCATAAGCACTGAAACACTGAGAGAAATATACAGCATAACATATTATTGTCATAATGTACAGCCTAAGGTTGCAGTTCAAGCACGCACACATATACCAACATAGTTTTACATAACACAATGTAACATATTACTGTAACCACACAAGTTAAAGATGCAGTTCAAACACGCACACACACACCGACATAGTTTTACATAACACAATGTAACATATTACTGTAACCATATAAGTTAAAGATGCAGTTCAAATTCGCACACACACACACACACACACACACCCCGACATAGTTTTACATAAAACAATTTAACAGATTATTGCTACCATACAAGTTAAAGATGCAATTCAAACATCAACACCCACACACGTATACAACTAATACAATGTAATTGATTGTCATTCGGTAAAGACTAAAGATACGGGCTCGTACACACAGTGCCATATATAACACATTGAAATTGATTATTTGTCTTAACGTTTAAATATGCAGTTCACGGATGTATATATATATACATGCATACAGACGTGTACTGGAATACAAAGAGAAGCAAAAAAATGTAATAGATTTTTTTTAAAAAATTGTCGTATCGAACAGAATAAAGACGCAGTTCACACACACACACACACACACGCAAACATTACACTTCACCCACAAACGTACTTATTTACTAACTATCCCCCACCTCTCTCTCTCTCTCTCTCTCTCTCTCTCTCTCTCTCTCTCTCTCTCTCTCACGCACACATCTACACCAAGACAAACTTTCTTTAAAATTGACAAAATACTTTAAGCAGAGCCACATATACACTCCACCACTACCACACTTTGGGCAACAAACGCGAATACACACCAGGCACTACACATACCAACTCACAAGCATACACGCTCACAGTCACACTAAACACACGCATACGATTGAGTAAAACAGACATCATACTCACTGGTGACGGCAGTTTTGAACTGTAAAACAAGTCTTATTGGTTTCGAATTTTCCTCGCCCCAAACTCAGGCATGCTGAGTGCGAAAATGCTGTCGCTGAATTTAGACCGCTACCTGTTTGAAAGTAAGTTCCATTACAAACTGTTGGGGCATTGAATAATGCCAGACTGAAATGGCAAAGTCTGCTTCCTCCACTAATTTGATCACATCCCGTTCACCATACTGCGCGTGACGATAAACTATATAGTCCCCATTCGTGCCGACACACAACGAATGCGCATGCCCTTGTAAAGTCATGCTTGAGAGGTCTGCAAGTTTTGTCGAAAACTGAATAGCTTAGTGTAATACAATTCCTATTACTGTCAGTAAATCCAGACGGCAAGGTATTGTGCGGAGTTTACACCCGTCCAATCCATTGTGCACTAACATCATATGATTTAACAAGGGCATGATTTGAGCTGTTTGTATGTACGATCTATTGTGTAACCAGCAGCACAGACTCCGTAGTTAACCACGCCTCTTGTTTACGAGAGCATATAGCCCGTGTGTGAGATAACAGGTATTCACAGTATATGTTTACCAACATGTTTATTTACATGTTTATCTATTGATGGGAGGCACCTCTCATAATTATTATGCTTCAATCCATTGATTGTTTATCTCTTTATCATCCAGGCTTCCAAATTTCGTTGATTTCACAGGTGACACTATTTATAGTTAGCGTTTCATGCTGTTGCCGTGTTTACGGTGGGAATTCAGGTAGGGAAAGCACAATAGGGGAAATGTTGAGAGAAGAATTGGTCAATTCCATGTAAATCGATTCGATTGATTTATTTCTGCTTAATATCCACTTCCAACGTTTGTTGATTTCGCAGATGGAATCGGTAAATCGATTGATCTCTGCTTAACGTCCACTTCATCTTTCGTGGACAGTCTTGTAAATTGAACGTGTGCTTTGCTTCTTCTTCTTTTTTTTTTTTTTTTTTTGTTTTTTTTTTTTGTTGTGTTGTTGACTTTATTGGATTTTTAAAAAATGTATTCTTGTATTAGTTTGAAATAATTTATTTCTATACATTTATTTTGGGTAAATGATTTTTTTTTAAAATTACTTATTTTGTTAGTTTGAAATAAAATGAATCGTATAAAAGTAAATTATTTCTGAACATTAAAAAAAAAAATTATTGTTGTTATAAAACTTCTGCACAGATGTGTCAGTATCTCAAGTTAGCCATGGATTGTTTTCAATAGCCAGTATATTAGCCATGGATTGTGCTTTCGGTGGACAGTACATACTACATGTAATGTTTTTATCAGTTGTCAGTAGCAGTAAAAAAATTGCTCAGATTCTGTAACTCATTCCAACAATAGTTTCCAGAAATTTCACTAAATTCTATGAGTCATTTCCGGACACTAAATTTAGAGAATCTGACCTCAGATTAATAGCTCTCAATGCTGACTAAATGATCTCTGCTTACCATTCACTCCTAGTGTTTACTGATTTCGCGGACGAGTGCATGAACACTACTGGAGAGTTTATTGTCCTGAAAGGATTTTTTAAAACTTTTCTTTTTTTACTGGGAGAGTGTTGAGAAATGATGGATTAGTAAACTTTGATAAGTTTCGTCATTAACTTGTACATGTAGTTTCCTCCATATAATGTTATCAGTGTTAGTAACCGGGAAAAAAAGTATCAGTGACCTCCCCTTCCCTGTGCGAGTTCTTGAGATTGTTGTTTCGGTAGTCTATCCATGCAAAATTAATTATTTAGGACCAAGTAAGAAGCGTTATGACTAAGGTTAATTGTTTTTATTGCTTCATGTAGTTTCAAAGACAAAAGGGCGATTGTAAATAGCAGTGGACCAGAATTGTCTAGAACTCAAGGCAGACAGCACAGTCGAACAAATGTGGTGTCAGAGCGCACGCACACATATTATTTCAGTAATTTCAACTTGTTAAAAGGTCCTGGACATGTTTTTAACCAGCCAACTTGTATAAGTGTCGTTATTTAACAGTTACAACTAAAATTTTAAAAAAGCATTTCTCGTTGCTGTAGTGTATTTGCTGCCACATGGCGATACAAAATGGATGAAGTAATCTGGGCCATAACTATTGTTTTTCTTTTGTGTGCGATTTTAAAGTGTCAGACCCTTATAATATTATCTAAGAGTGATTGTGTCGTCATCAGCTCATTGTGTACATTGGTAACATTGAAAGTCTCATAGAAACAAGTTTTTGTTACAAAGAGACAAGGGACTGTATGACTATAAAGTTGCCATCACCGTCAAGTGACTAATTGATTGAGCTAAGCTACACGACTGACGTAGATTCTTCTCCCACGTGTCGTTAAATGGAGAGATTTTGAGAAAGGCCTAGCATATATATTTTTTTTAAAAAGTGTTGAAAAAGATGCTGATTTGGTAAGGCGTAATGATTAAATAACAAGATTTTTGTTCCCCTCCAAATTTTGTTAGTCATATTTGTATACAGGTATGAGTTGTCCTTTCAGAAAGTCGGATAGCGTCGACCTTGACTACTCCATGTCGTGCCGCGGCCAATCGTACTAAATGTATTGCCCAACTGCAGAACGTGACGGTTACCTTTTACTTAGCCCATAGAGATCTAAGCCCAAGTCGGGTTCCTGCCCAGTGCAAAAAATACGTAAAGTCTCGTTGTTTGATTTCACCTTCACCGTCACGCACGAGTGAGCAAGTTAGTAAACGCAGTGTAATTAAAGGTCAATCGGATTGTCTCCCTTGTTGCGCAGTGGAATTTGGAAACGTGCCAACATCTAAAGGAGTAACAACTGGTGGCCATTGAAACTACGATAAAATCTAAACTACTTTAAAGCACCATTGTATGTCCAGTCGATCTGAAGTCATTTTAAAATAAAGGAGAAATGAAGAAAGAAAAAGAACAGAGAAAAAGTATGGATTGGACTATGTGTGTGTGTGTGTGTGTGTATGAAATCAGTAATTAGTAAACTAAAATAAGTAGGCCCCTATGTTTGGATATTACTTTTAAAGTAGGGGTACATGTACTTTTTAAAAAAATCATATATTTATACATCTTTAAATTAGTAAAGACAGTTCAGTAACATTTCTGTTGTTTTTTTTTTAAATGTATTTTTTTTGTTACTTTTGGTTTCTTTTCATCTCCAATAAATATATAGCAACATGTGACGGCTACACAAAGGCAAGATCTATGTGTATCACTCTCATACATGTACATAAACCTTAAGACTTTATCCAGTAACTAACAAATGCTTGCAAAGAATATCAATAGATGTCAGACTTTGAATTAACAGTTACTAACACATACTTGCAAAGAATTAACAACAGATCGTTAATTTTGAATCAGCAAAATCTTGCCAAGAATTTCAATACATTGAATACTATAACTATAATGTTTATGAAATGTACACAGTGGAATTGCATCTTATACAGGGGTTATGTTCAAAAGTACCAATACATCCTACACTTTAAATCATAAGTAAATAACAAATTCTTGCAAAGTAAATGCTGCATATTCAGTAACTAATAAATTCTTGTAGACAGTGTCAATAGATTCAAGATTTTTATCTTCTGTAACCTACACATTTTTAAAGAATATAAATAGGTCTTCACCTCAGTTATTTTGGTAATTAACATTTAATTGCACAGAATTTAGGTTTCATATCTTTGAAAAATAGCAAAATATTAAAAGAATGTATACAGATTGTACAAACCAGAATAGTTTATAACTAAAGTCATAAATAGCTTTACCTCTTCATTGCCTTTACAAAAAAAAAAGGCAAGTTAAAAAACCCCTCCAAAGCAATCTTTTTTCTCCTTTTAAAACACGCATACCCCCCCCCCCTCACTAATTAGAGTAAATTAATTATCTTAGTTTTAGTTATATAAAGTTTGGAGTCTGCATGAAAATAATGTATATATCAAATAACGTTTTTAACTAATGGAGTTAATATATGTTTTAAGTGTCCAGAAATGAAGGGTTATAGATTACATAAGACTTACTCATGCTGAAAAAAAAAAGTTCTGTAAACACAGAGAAAAAGTAAACAACAACAATATTAATAACTAGTACTTTATTATTTTTACTTCCTGAGGAATATAAATGTAGCCAGATGCACAAAGAAACAAACAAAAAATAATACATCAGAAATGAAACCATACTTAAAAACAAAATACAACTTATTCTCTGTAAAAATAATTATTATCAACATTCAGTCATATTGTATGAGATCTCAATTATTTAACACTGTACACACACCCAAACCCACCCACAAGACAAACAAATAAACTATTTTTACTTAAATCAGTTATACAGCACTCTTAACTCTTTGCAACAGTCTGGTAATCCACAATATTACTGTTTTCCAGTCATTAAGGTAGCACACAAAGACAAGCATACACCTATGCACACTCAAAATAAACTTATGATTTTAATAATTGAAGCTTATGAAAATTATTAACAACAAAAGATTAGGATGCTGGACACAAAAATGTAACAAACTGCCACTAAACACATAGTACAAATACATGTATAGTACCATATTGCAATCTATTCAATCTGCAAAACACACTGTCAAAACTTAATGCCAAAGGTTAATGGTCAGATAAGACCAGGTTGATAATGAATGTAGTAAAATCTAACCATAAGTTCACTGTAAAACACCAACATTACATTTCTATCTACTTCACTCAAGAGTGAAACCACATGTATTGTAAAAAGCCAGAGAACTCCAGCATGTGCTGAAACCATCATATAAAAAGGCCAGTAATTCTGGCATATATAAAATGTAGTAACAATTTGTACAAAGTCAATTTTTCAGCATAAAATCTGAAGAATTTTGTGAATGGCTAGTCACTTCATACATACCAAACAAAAGACTATAGAAGCTTTTTAAAAGCTTGCTTATCACCTCAGTCATTAATTTAAAACATAGTAAAATCAAAATATACTTTTAATAGATTGGTTTGTGTACACTGTCAATCAACTCATTCAGGAAACATTTGTTAAGATTTTCTTTACCTAATGTTCAATTTCAACCCAAGTTGATTTAACAGACAGTAGATCACCGGTAGCATTAGTCCAACAAAGAAGATAATCAATTATATATATATATTCTGACTGCAATGCTGGCAAATTATAAACAGTAGTTCAGTATATTAGTACCAAATCAGATATGACTCTAATGTTGGCAAACTATGCACAAGTAGGTTCCATTATATACATGCACATAATCAGCACACACAAACCATGTGTGAACACATTTATAATACTTATTCACTTCATATATTTTTTTATTACTTTACCCTGCTAATTTTTAATGCATCTTCCTCATGCACATTAGTATATAAAACAATTCTTTCCATAACAGTTTCTAAAAAAATATAGTTTATAACATTAATTGTAAGCACTTTACAAAACTGTACAATAAATAATCTTGACACCTCTGATTTTAACTTGAAGATGAAAACCAACCACCACCATACCACCCCATAGGAAAATAAAGAAACCATATTTAAGAATTAATATAAATACAATGTAAAGTATATATAATGCAGTATAAAAGAGTCATATCAACATGCAGGCTGAAAACATTTCAAAAAGGGTGCACCTGTAAGTGAAAGACTAGTCTTAGTAAGGCTGATACCTACATAGCTAAAGGCAAAACAAAGGTACACATATCACAGTCGTTAGAATTTATTGGGCAGGAATGATAGGTGAATCTAAAGTTCCTACCTACAGTTAAACAGCCTATCTCAAACGAGACAGTACTTAACTGAAAATATAACTTCAAATGTACATATGTGAGATCTACTTACATTTAATGAAAAAAATAATGATATCAAAGTAAAACAATAATATAAAATAATGAGTTACACAAATCGGGTAGACGTTACCATAGGTATACAAATAAAACATACACAATTGCAAGCATGCACACACACAAAATACACAAACAGTTTTTATTGATTGGAATATTTATAATTACTTGAGGGGAAAATTGACTCATTTAAATACTAAATTAAGTTTTTAAATAAGTCTTTCTTATTGAAACTTTTGTCAGAGACTGTACAATGGAAAACTAGTTATAAATCTATCAGAACACCAGTTAGTGCAATAATAAAATAATGATAGCATTTGATAATTTATTGCTCACTATGCTCATCTTGTATCAAGCTATTTTATTCAAGTTTAAAGTTTATAATGCTTCTAACACCCCTCGTAACTTTTCTTCTTATAAATGTATTTAAATTCAAGTAGTTATAATAGCATTAAAAGAAATCCATGGCAACTGGCATGATATTTTGTAAAATAACTAATTTTTTTATAATCACTCTGACATAACAAAACTCATTTCTGACTTAAATAACTTCTTTTCTTTTTTCTTTTTATATATTTATGCAATTTATAAGAGAATTTTGCATTCTTTTAATGTTTTAATGCTTGATATAAAATATTTTTAATATATCAATATGCACGATCGTGGGCTTATCTATGAGTATATCATACTTTACCTAAAGTCCTGTGCATATTTAGTTGAAATCTAGGAATAAAAAGCCTAGAAAGATTAAATTTCACATGAATTCTGCATACTCTCTCTCTCTCTCTCATGCACACACACATAAACACTGAATAACCACATATTTTGACATGAACATACATTCAACAAGCAGTAAAATCACAATATAACTTATTTTGTTAGTCATGTTAAAAATATAATGTAATATAATTAGGGAAAGAGTTGAAGAGGAATGAGTCCTAACTAAAGAAAGAGTTGAAGAGGAATGAGTCCTAACTAAATAAAGAGTTGAAGAGGAATGAGTCCTAACTAAAGAAAGAGTTGAAGAGGAATGAGTCCTAACTAAAGAAAGAGTTGAAGGGGAAGGTAAACAATGTATATCTTTATAAGACTGTAAATAAAATATCCAAGACATTCAATCTAACCATATACACAAATGGAAAATGCAATATGACTTACACAATTATACAGCAGTTTTGTCAAAATTTAGTGATGAACTCTGACCACAGGCTCCATAAAATTGCAAGTTCTCTGATTATGAAACATCACATTGTATAATTTTTTAGACAATGCCATTAAGGATGCTAGTAAACAAACAACAGCTAAGTTTAAAACATTTGTGACACAGAGTTCCAGAATTTCTTTAAATGCTAGTCTTTCTGAGAGCATGAACAGAAACTTCTTCACACTAAAATATATTTTACAAACATAACAGACGCTTCCATTTATAATAACAAAAAGTTTGGAAACATCAGTGCCTCTATTGCATGATTCTACAACTACTAAAGTACTCGCATAATAAAAATTTTGCAAACAAAAAGTTTACAAGTAGGAATTGTGGATTAGCAATGATTAAAGCCACTCATTCCTGTCATTTTTTTTATATATCTCCATCTCCAACTACATCTGGTATTTCCAAAGGTAAGTGCCACTAAAAATATTTATGAATGAGACTCAAGTAATTTAATAAAAAGCCACATATATTTCCTTCAAAATAATATCAAACTTCAGCAAAACAATTTCTAAAACTAAGGTAATATTTATCTGAAGGTAGGCCAAAATTAAAGGACAGCTCATAACCAAAAATTCAATCTTACTAATAAAGATTTTAAAAAATAATCACAACCAGAAAAGCTTTGCTAGAATATGCAAAAGAAATGGTACTTCTCATACTAAAAATAACTATGAGAGAGAGATAGGTGAAGGTGAGTATTCATACTGCAGCAAGAACTGAAATGATAGCTGTCTTAACCACTGTTCTCCACTGCTACATGGATCAGCCAAAACAAAAAGGGCAAAAGAATAATGCTGGGCAAACTAAGCATACAAAATTCAACCTGAAATAGGTCCACTCCTTTAAATCAATTTAATTTTATAATAAAGTCAAAATTGATGAACAAGCTAGGTCTAGGAATAATGCCATACAGAAGTGATAAAACATTTTTACTACATTGTTGAATATAACCCATTTAAATATCTGTGCAACAGCTTTTGTTGGTTACAATACATTAGGACTCCTGCATCCAGTCAAGTCAGATTTGTAAAAAGCCAGTGAAGAATACAACACCACATTAAAGTTAACAAGCAAAATGATTTTTTTGTACTGCAAATTATTATTCAGTACAGTCATGTATGTAAAATAATACATTATTACTATTTGCCTATCACAGCTGCTGCAAATCCTTTTAAAATACATGAGGTGGGAATGACAAGAAAGAAGCAAAATAAAGATATTTAGTTTTTGAATGATAGAATATTTTAGCATGCAGAAAATCACTTTAAATGAATTAAAACCATCACTCGCAAATTGATTACAAGACTGGTTACAATTAAGGGAAAACCTTGCCATAGCAGAAACAGTATTTGTAGAGTTCTTTGCTGCCTGTAAACTAAAAGGAGGTCTACAGCTCAAAATGCCCCAACAAAATGCAACTGTTTATCAGAGAACCATATTTTTACTGTGGAGAAATTCAAACCTGAAAAAAAAAAGAGTGAACATTAAAACAAACACCAATATTTAGAAAAATATAGTGTACAACCTCTGAAATCTATACCCACATTAATTAAACCCCCAGTTAATCCTGCAGGTAGTTTCACAATTTTGTCACAGAATATATGATGCATTGTTAGATGCATGACTTCTACAATAATTTAATATACCAAAACATACAACTTTTACTTGAACCCAGTCATCCAGACATTTTGATAATCTGATCACTCCTTAATTAGTTTGAATTACTAAATCTGGACCATATATACTTATATGTAACTCAGAAGAACTACAATTACAATTTTTGATTCTGAACTATCTGAAATTTAAAGCAGCATTACCAAAACACAAGGCTACATCAAACCAATGATGTCATATATTAAAATAAAATTCTACTTGGGAAAAAAAAAAAAGAGCTGCTCAAGGCTCAAAATAAGAAGGCAGATAACTTACATTAAAATTAATACATTAGCATGTTTCTCATATAAAAATATATAGCAGTCTCAGCTTTTAAAAATTCATGTTTAAAAGTAGTCAGAGTTATCTGTGCTTTGTGAACTATTCACTCATGCATTGTTTTTGTTCACCTTATTACATAACCATATAAAAACTGCATCTGTCAATGCTTATTATAGTTTCATTAGCTAAATAAGCCCATCATCAATATTTAGTGGGAAAGTGGGGCAATACATAAATTATGGTAACAGGAGGGTTTTTTTCTTCGTTTATTTGTTTTTTAACTAATCACTTTGAGAACATTTCTCTACAAACAACATTTATTGTAAATACAGTATTACTGCTTTCAAATAATTGGCCTTGTTCTCTACCATCAATAATTTTAATTTTCACATTCTCAGAACCACGTACCCATGGCAGAGCCACATATAAATTGGCTGTAAAGATGCAACATTCCGTCCACTAATTAATTTCATAACTGATGCCTTTTCTAGTTGTTTATTTAATGATTTATTAATATTTTATTAATATTCATGTTTTATCTAACTGGTATTTGCTGTTTTGGGAAAGCATGTCTATTTGTACATGTAAGCTGTTAGAGAGGGGAGGGGGGTGAGCACAGCTCAAGTATTTTTGGCTGCAGTTGTCTAGGAATGACAAGTGCCACATTTGCCAGTGCAAGCCCTTACACTCATTACATCGGCACTTTTTTCTGCTGCTTGTTATGAATTCTGCTGAAATTTTAGGATTATGAAGTATTTTGTTTTATTAATGAATTACTGGGCACACTACTCTGGTTGTAAATTTTAGGATTGTGAAGTATTTTGTTTTATTAATGAATTACTGGGCACACTACTCTGGTTGTAAATTTTAGGATTATGAAATATGTCGTTTGATAATCACTACTAGGGTAAAAGTTGGAAATTTATTTTGGGAGAGGAGGCTGTGGAGCTAAGAAAGGATGAGTAGAGGGTTACAGCCTTTCGTGCATGTATAAATAAGGCATATTGTTAATGGTACTGGCCACTACTTTCTAGCCTCTTTATCTCAGGGAGACACAGGAAGTTCAGAGTGACCATACTACCAGCCATTGATACTGTTTAGTATATATATATATATATATCACTGCTGAGAGCATTTTAAAGTTTAAAAAAATTATGTGTGTGTGTGTGTGTGTGAGAGAGAGAGAGAGAGAGAGAGAGATTTTTTTAAACTGTTATATTTTATTATCATGTGACATCATCACCCAGTGATGCCAAACATTGTATCAGCAGCACAGAATCATGGATTTGTCTTATTCAAGCAATCAAGATAAATTAAAACAGACTTAGGGTACCTTCATTTTCTTTCTAATGTTAGTTTTATGTTAAATGCCTTTTGAAATTGACAAGATTTTTTATTTTTTAGATTTTTGCTACCAGTTTTAACACAAAGATAGGAATATGTCTTGTCTAAAGATTCTTGATAAAATAAAAGGGATCTATTATTTTGTTTTTAGTGATAGTTTAGACTGACTTATGATTAAAACTGGTATAATTTAGGTTATTGTAGATAGGGAAGATAGTTCTTTTCTTAGCATTATCAACACATTTCTTCTCCCATTTCTGTGATAGTTTGCAGCATTCATTTTAAAATAAAGTGACAGAGATTGACAGCTATTAATTTGTATCAATTTTCTGGCTTCTGAATGAAACTACATGAAATAAGGACATGTCATCTGAAGATCTGTCCTTTCACCATCTGATCTCCACCACTCTGACTAAATTCTCTCTCTCTCATTCTCTGAAACAGACATGTTTTGTCCTATGACTTAGGATATAAGATTTTTATATACTGAAAGAGACTTATTATTTGTTTATAATAAGTGAAGGAGTTTGTATTCTATCCAGTTTTATTGAACCAGATACAATTACTGAACAAGATGGCAAAGACTTTAATTCATCTTCATCTGCATTATGCCAGCTCCTAAAAATTTCCTTTAATAAATTTTTATTTTTAAATTGTCTGGTTATTTTTGAAAGAATATAACTTTGTCTTTAAAAATCCCTTCATTTCAACTTTTATTAATATAAACCTCATGATGTTTTTTAGTGAACTGCAAAATAACAAGCAGATGGTACAATATTATAGGAAAAACATTGAGCATAGTTAATCACACTAAGAAATAAAACCACAATAAATTGAATCTTACAGGGCTAAAGATAGACAATTTCAAATTCAGTCTTCATGCTTTAAAATTTCAGCAAAATTTAAAGAATGAAAATTTAAATTCAAAAGAAATTTTTAAAAGTCTTTTTTGTTTCTTTATAATCTCTATTCATAAAGTACAAAAGTAAATAACTACTTAAAATGTCCACAAACATATTGGTCACTGTTTGAAAAAAACACCTCCCCTTACATCTAAAATATGCTGAAAATAACTCCATAAATCAATTAATAACAGAGGGACTAACTTTAACTTGACATAATCTACCCATCTTCCCCTCTCCTCTACTGAACACTTACCAAAGGATTGTGACTGTTAAGGCTAGGTGTGATGATGTCACTGCTAGTTATTGTGACACCACTTGGCACTGCAGTGTCAGTGTTGGATGCAATGGCAATACAATTAGCATTAGATGTTCCATCTTCTAGATGGGGTTCCTGAACATCTTCAAGCATCCTGACACTTAGCTCGTCTTCCTCAATCTGTCATGAAAGTTTGGGTGTACAAGTATTAATGGTTGGCAAGAGTCTGATGAGCTCAGTGTTTTGATATAGCAAGGGCAAAACTGCTACAAAGCTATTCTTATTTTTTTTAGAAATTGGAATCCTTATGCCTGAAAACAAACTGAATTAGGTAAGCAAATCATTGCAGTTTACCTCCTTTCAGTCAAAGAGGTCCCAATTTGTAAAGAAAACAAAGAAATTAGTGCAATGTAGCTATACTGTTCATCACTTGTGCCATTATAATAATTAAAATAGAATAATTATCATATTGTAATACTAATTAAATAAATAATTAAAGCCAAATGGTACTCTGCAGGGAAGTGAAAAATTCCTTTTTCCTAATATTAAAAGTAAAAGTAGTGCATATGACTAAATACAAAATACCTCTTTATATGTGCAGTTACAACTTTTGTGGGATTATGAAAGGTACATAAAGATAAATATTCAAATAAATAAATCTATGATTCCATAAAGACAGTAAAAAATATAATTATATGATCTTTCTCTTAAGAAATTTGATAAACATTCTGTAGACAAATACTGTCCATTTAAATTGGTTTTCAAAGCATGGATCTACTGCACATTAACATTTACCATACGCTCGATTAATTATATTTTCAATCTTTAAGTGAACTTTATACACAAAGTACATTAAAAACTTAAGATGTGCATCAAGATCACAACACAATCAATATTGATACAGTTACATTAATGTCAGACTTTAAATTCAAAATTCAACATAAATTTTTCCACTGCCTTCAACTCAGTATACTGTTAAAAAAATTTACATCAATAATCCAAGTGTTTAACTGTAAGATTTTACACAAAAAATCTGTAATCTCATTAAATAATTTTTAAAAAAATTCTATACATGAGTAATTTTTGTTTAAAATTACAGTTTACAAATCATCAAATGGTTGACAAAAAATTTGTGGTTGAGATGTTACTAGAAATGTGCAGTTAGTTACTCAATATCAGGCACATTAATATACTCCAGAATTCAAAACACAAAAAGCAGTACCACAATGCAAATAAACTGAGCATGGAACAAAAGAAAAATGAACACAAGTGTATCTTCTCCACAGACTCAGATACTATATTAGTTTAAAAAAGTGCATTTTTAAAATTACATTTATACATTTATCAACTAACAGTACATATCTGGTTGTTGTGTTATTAAAAGAATCTAAAGCAAAAACAAAAGGTAAAATTGTATTTGGATTCCAATTCACAAAAACAGCTAGATAATCAATCAAGGTAAGGGATCCCCTATTATTTTGTTAGCTAGTTAATCATTAGATGATCCCCTATTATTTTGTTAGCTAGCTAATCATTTGATGATCCCCAATTATTTTGCTATCTAGCTAAAAAGTTAAGATACCTATTATTTTGTTGCCAACTGTTAGGGAGATTCTATATTATTCTGTTTTCTATTTGCTAGGAGGTATCATACTATTTTGCTAGCTAGTGTTAGGAGATTTCCTATTAATCTGTTAGCTAGTTATTTTCAGATGTCATACTATTTGTTAGACAACTAGTGTTAGGAGATTTCCTATTAATCTGTTACCTAGTTATTTTCAGATGTCATACTATTTTGTTAGACAACTAGTGTTAGGAGATTTCCTATTAATATGTTAGCTAGTTATTGTCAGGAGATGTCATACTATCTTGTTAGTTAGCTTAAACTTATGAAACACCTTTGCTTTACAAGGTATTTCTCCTTTATCAGCAAGCAGGAACAGAAAATAAAATAAGGATTTTAGTTCAGGTTATCTTACAGTTATTTGGCAGGTTAAGTTCCTCCTTTTGTTCTGGTCAAGCAAAGTAATCAGTAAGCAAGCTAAATAATATCTGAGGACTATAACATGACAAAAGACAAAAAAAATGTTTTCTGTTCTCTTATGATGTATTGCATTCTTGCTTTTTCCATTGTTGGACACGTTATCGCCTAATAATAAGAATTTAAAATATTTCTAGAAATAAAAATTGGTAAATTGCATGCATGAACAACAGAAAATAAAAAATATAAACTTTAAAATACTGCAGCTTTCTACAGAATAAAACAGATAACAAAAACAAAGAACTGTATAAACATGAAAGTTAAACTGTGAACTACACATCATTCATAAAAAGTGTGGAATAATGGGTTTCTAAAGGAATATCACATCACTAGAAAATGTACTGGTTTTGGAAATAAATCTTCAAAAGAAACACAACAACCTCAAACAACAGCAATAATTCTGATATACCTGTCACTGACGACGTTTACGTTTCTATAAATGAATACAATGTTTTCCAAATTAACAAAATCTTAGAAATAAAAGTATCTACACAAACAAGAAAGGATAGGTCCATAGATAGCCAGAAAAAAATTAGACACTTAGCAAATTAATATTGAGTCAAAAATACAGATTAGATTTTTAGATAAGGCATATACATACAGACAGAAAGACTTGATAGGTAGATAGATAGATAGACAGACAGACAGACAGACAGACAGACAGATGATGAATAGGTAAGCAGGCAGGTAGATAGACAATTATCTTTAGATGAATATGTATGGCATTAATTTCGCTGTCACTCATCATTTCATATGAGGCTAAAATTTACTATTACTGGCAGCAGAAATTAATTTAAATTCTGAGTTTTCACTGAAGAGAAAAAAAATATTTGATAAGTAGTATTTACAGGCTTCCTACGAAATCAAGACAGGGAAAGTCTAATTACATTGATACTCTGTAGATTCTAATTTTTAAAGTCATTAACCCCTCTAAATGAACATCTTAAAATAGCAGATGATGTGTGGGGGGAAAAATCACATTTATGATAATTACTGTTTGTGCCTGGGTTTCTGTGTATAACTGCATGGGTATAATATGTATACAAAGTGCGGGTGCATGTGTGCAATAGTTATTACATGTGCATATGGACATGTGTGATGGGCATAAGTGTGCTTGAGTGCTTAAATGCTCACATCTTATTTTCTACAGCATCATTACATCCATAAATGGCTAGAATTATTACACAAACAATTAGAATGTACAAATTAAAATGTGATACTAACCATTTAACTTGCATTGTATTTCAAGTGTTAAATTTCCAAAATTGATGTATGACGAAAACAAGAATTCTAGAAAAAGAAATTACAATAATACTTACACCAGATGCAATCTGCATCAAGCGTTGTGCATGCAGAACAGCATCATGTATGGTAAGAAACAAACATTCCTTATCACTTGTCTTGTAAAAATCTGTCCTTTCAAACATTTCTCTTACACCAGCTGGTAAAGAAGAAATTTAAATTTATTTTTCTTACTAGAACTATTCTCTGAAATTATAATAATAAAAAGCAGTTAAAACCATCATCAGGTAATAATAATGTTCTAAATATTTCTTGTTTCTTAGTTAACGCATGAATGTTTAAAAACACATCTTAACTATTTTTCATTTTAAAAACATAACTTAAACGAGAGTTCATGCATGTGTATATTTAAGTCCACTTAGCAATTCTTTTCAAGAGGATTCTTTATAAGATGTAAATGGAAAAATGTCAACAGGAATGGTAAAAATATATGACAAGAAGATAAAATAAGGATCTTTAACCACTTCAGTAAAGCCTAAGTTGTAGGTAAGGCAGCATAAATGCACAGGAATTAAAAACACTTTTAACAACTTCAGTAAAACAGTAGCTGAAAGGTAAGGCAGCACAAATGTACCACAGTTATTAACATCTTTAACCACTTCACAACAGCATAAGCTTTACTGTAAGACTATACAAGGAGATAAGAGCTAAAAGTAAGCTTCTTTAACCATTCCAGTGAAGCACAAATTGTACTGTAAGACAAAGAGTTATAAGCTGGCATCTTTAATCACTTCTGTGAAGTAGTATTTGATAAGAAGTTAAACACAAATATCTTAAACCACTTCAGTGCAGCATGAGATGTACTGTAAAGTAGCTGCCGTTCTGAGTCCATGAATAGCACAATCATAAAGATGCCCTAATTCATTGAGGAATATACTGGAGTCACTGCATTCTTTGAAGAACATCAGAAAAATATTTATATGTATATTATGTCAAGTCCAACAAATGAACTAGAAACAATTTTAACAGCAGAACACTCAGTCCAGTTTGGGAATACCCGATTATGCAGGAGTATATTTGAAAAACTGCCATCCTAATATACAAGAGTAAAGCAAACAGATTCTCATATGTTTAGAAGAGGTTAAAATGCAGATTGAACAAATTTTAAACATAATTAATTTTTAACCAATCATCACTGAATTCATACACAAATACTACCAAATAAACTGGCATTTAAAAAATATGAAAAATAGCTTTAATTTTTTTAATCCATTTAATAATAAGACAGGGGTCTTCAAATGAAGAGCCTGACCAACTACTTATCCCCCCCCCAGCTTAAAAGTAATATTATCATTAGTTTTAAATAATAGTATAAGATGGTTGCAGTATCAATAAGGTTGAAAACAATTAAATAGTGTATTAATAGTCAAATTTTAAATTACACAGAGATAGCTCTCAAGGTGCTTAAGTTTTTCAAGTATTTGCAAATCCAAGATTCTGGTATTCAGTGACTACTATTACAATTAAAAAAAACACTGACAAAGTTTAGAGATTTTTGTGCTGGTGGCAAATCTCGGACACAACACTGCATTACAATGAAAAGATTCCTGCATCTTAAAATGTTAAAACAAAACTTGATTTTGTGTATTCAGAAAATTATTTTACCTTGCTGAGTTGCAAAAAAAAGAAGAAAGGAAAAGAGGATTAAGAGTCAATGGGTTTCAGTCATGATTCAGACAGAAAGACTAGCCAGAACTCTACTCACCTTTGCACTGGGCTAGAAATACATTGATGGAGTAAGTTCGCATTTCAGCTATGACCTAAATAAAGCAAAACACAGATGTAAATCTTCACATTAAAGGATTATATTAAAAGATTGATTAAAAGACTTTATTTGTTCACCTGTTTAGCTCAAGGGAGGGAAAGGAAATCATGGCACTCAAAAAAACCCCAAACAAATAAACAAAGAAAATATATTTTAATTAAAATAAAATGAAATTAAAATGCAAATTAAAATTCAATAAACAGTTTATGGAATAACAAAATATATTTAAAAGAAATAATAGTAATTAAAGTAATAAGTTTAAAAAAAAAAAATTTACTGAATGCTCATTCTCAGGGAGTGTTCATGTACTGCATATACTAGCAATGAAGGTTCCTTTAACTAGTAATTTTCATAATTCCTGCTCCGGTAAATTCATGCTAAATCATCAATAAAGGTATAAAAAGCACAATTAAAATGTAAAGCTTGCACACACACACACACAAAAACCAACCAGGTGGAGAGAGAACACAAAAGGCAGACAAACATGAAAGGTAGACAGACTACCAGAGATTGTGAGTAAAAAATGACAACGATGACTAGTTGAAGATTCAAACCTGTTGCAAAACCCGGACGCCCACAGAATCCACGTAGCTCATGGTAGTGCAGTCAATGATGATAAAATAAACATCGGTTAGAGTGGGTAGGCCAATGGCAAACTCTTTAGGGGGATTAGGATCCTCAGGTTCTGATACATTGACAGACTGCACCACATTGTCTGAAAGTGTTGGCTCTACTGATGATTGATCTGTTGGTGTTGGTTCAGGTTCCTGATGAAATGAATATATGAAAATGGTATATTTGAATTTGCTGATGTGTGTGTGTGTGTGTGTGTGTGTGTGTGCGCGCGCGTGTGAATGAGTGAATGTATATCTCCACACTAGAAAATTCAAATATACCCAAAATGAGAACTTCACTAGCATTTCATGATACTGCAGTTCTTAAAAGCAATAGAGAAAGTTATAAAAGAGACACAGCTATGGAATAGTCCACAGTTTGAAGATTTCTGACATTTAATAATAATAATAATGTTAATAATGACATCAGAGAAAAGGCAATGACAGAAATCCAGTCAAGACAGACAATGAAACATAAGAATGAGAAGAAATCTTAGGGTTTATTCTGCTATGAACAGAAAAATTAGTCAAGGTTGAAACATAAGAAAGAGAAGAAATCTTGTGTCTTATTCTGCTATGAACAAAATGTCAGTCAAGACTGAGACAGTGAAACATAAGAAATAGAAGAAATCTTGAGTTGTATTGGCTATGAACAAAAATCAATCAAGACAGAGACAGCAAAACATAAGAAAACTAGGCCTGAAGTACATCTCAGTGTATCAGACTAAATTAGGCTTTTTCAGTTGCTCCTTCAAATGTGAGAATAACCAGCAAAGATGTTGAAATAAACTGATCTTGACTGCCATCTTTAAAGTCTCTGAAGAAACATCTACTTAAAGGGGGAAAAACAGTACCATGATAACTTTCTCTTAATTAAAGAAAATCTGCTTTTGTCCCCATTTAAAAAAATATATATTACAACTCATAGTTTATTATGTATGAGATTATTATATACTTTAATTAGGTTTACTTTTATTTGCATTAAATTTTCTTTTAAGGGAGTAATTTTTATTAGTACATCAAAACTAAGTGCTCTTCCATAACACAGCCAATAATGTGAATTGCAAATAATTTTTCAAAGAATTAACAATGATATTATTTGATTTTCAACTGTACAGAGGATTTTTAAATTGGGAATGGAACTAAACACAAAAGCAACACTTCAAATCTAACAAACATTTCACAGTGAAAGCAATAACAACTAACAATTCTGATGGATCGGGTATTCAACAACTGTATGGTTTCAATCATGGGTAACCCCTTCTTTTCTTTGTCAGCTTTCTTCTTCAGTTTCCTTAACCTGCTGGGGTCTACAGTCATCTTGTACAGAAGAGCCTTGAAGTACTCACTGTTAGCAAAGAATAGAGCGCATTCAAAGCGGAAAATCTTGATGTGTTGCAACTCTTCTACCTGGACATACAACAGAGCATGAAAAGTGTAAGTAAATTTCAATAATTCTGAATGTCGTACAACAATGCTCTGAAAAGTGAGACTTCACACAGCTTTAGATATTCTTCATTCAAAAATTCTAAGAAAAGTCAGTAAACTTCTAATAACTTTGGATATTTCACATGACTGTGCTTTCAAATCACTAAGCTTGTACCACTTTGGGTATTTCACGTGACAGTACTTAGACAAATGTCAAAAACTGTAAAAGAAAATGACACCTAGATATTTCATACAACAGTGCTGAGAAAAGTGTGATTAAGCACAGAGAGTTTGGATATTTCATGCAATGGTGCTTAGAAAAGTTTCAGAAAGCTTCATACAACTTTGGATGTTTCAAACTATAAAACATTTTAGGCTATTAATAGTATATAATAATTATAAAAATATAATCTCATTAAACTAAGGTGCTAAATAATCATGTAGGCTGTGCAATAATATATATAAAACTGACAAATGTCGCATTTTCTTTCATCATAAACACTAACAGATGGCTATGAGGTAACTGTTAATCATTTATACTATTAAGAGACAATAATATGTTTCAAGAAATTTTGCCCTTTAACAAAACTGTCTTCGCATATTAATGGCCAGAAAAAATATAAACAAAACTGTACATCTACATGTTATTTATTCACTTACGAATGTGTATATTTATCAATTCAAATAAATAATAACACAGTGATAGGTGTTACCTCACACAAGCACACAGACATTGAGAGATAAAATGAAAATAAACAAATAAAACAAAGCAGATTAAAATTATTACTAGATAATTGGCTACAAGGAGCTTTTATGTGTACTCAAGGTCATCAGTCAATGCCAATACAAATCAGTAATGTTTGTGCCCTGACCTTAAACATCTTTCATGCAACTATCAGTTAGGAGTAAAGACATAATATTAGGTATTTTCAGGAATACATTTAGATTTCTCACCAAGTGCTATTTATAGTTTATAGGACAACATTCTAATTAAAATGAATGGCTTAGAACCAACATTTTAAAAACTTAACAGGCTTTGCTATGTAATATTTTGTTATTAGCTTGTTATCAACCAAATGGCACCAACATATACCAATTTCTTCACAGTTGTTTGAGTATTTAAATTTTTTTTAAATTGGTTTCACAGAAAAGGTAGAAAATGAGTGACTTTCCTCCTTTTATAACAGATAATTTGAAAATTAAGGACACTCAATCTTTATTCACTGAAGAAATTAAAGTTGCAAAGATTTCTGAAACAAGGAAGCAAGTGAAGAACACTGGCCTCCTCACCAAACCATATAAAGGACATAGGAGGAATTTTTTTTTAGGGCACTTAAAAGAAATTTTTTAAACTTAAAAGTTGTATCTTTACATAGATTTTTACAAATAGATATGATTGTATGGATGTATTTGTGAAAGAAAATGCACAAAACTCACAACTTTGAAAATTGCAATGTCTTTGTAGAGATCTGTGCCAGGAACCTGCCCCAGGAGACACACATAGGGTCTGAAACATTGTTATAACCAATACCAAGTCTAAACATGGTCTGAAACATTATTATTACCAATACGGAGTCTAATCATGGTCTGAAACATTATTATTATCAATACGGAGTCTAAACATGATCTGAAACATTATTATTACCAATACAGAATCTAATCATGGTCTGAAACATTATTATTACCAATATGGAGTCTAAACATAGTCTGAAACATTGTTATTACCAATACTGAGTCTAAATATGGTCTGAAACATTGTTATTACCAATACTAAGCCTAAAAGAGTTTTCACTGAGACTGAAAAATAATTAAAAGGAGTTAAGAGTAAACTACTTCCAGTGAAAAACAAAATACTTTAAACTCTAATAGCACATTTCTTTTAAAATATAAAATAAAATCACAATTTCTAAAAGAAAAATATAATTGAGTATAAAAAAGTATAGAGAGGTTTGCAAAGAAAAATTTCTAATTTCTGTAATGATGAAACTGATAAAATTATGTGTTAAATTAAAAGTTTTAAAGTTTTATTTTCTTTTAAAAAAAATAATTAAATCAAGATTTGAGACACTTGTCTATATATCTAAATACTTCATCTGAGAGAAAGATCAGGAATTTATTCAATAATTAGTAATAAACATGCACAAGGTAAACTACCAATGGCTAAGTAATCTGTCACACATCAGAGAAAAAATGGTTCATTGCAGATCAAATATGAACAGATAAAATAAAATAATAAGTTTCTCTCTGACATAAGGCTGTTTTCACTGAGACAACAGAAAGAACTGTAAAGATCAAGGGCTGAAGAGATTGCTGACAATAGTAGAAATTGCCAGGTTCAAGAGGATAGTGGAAATTTTGCAGTCAAATGTGGGTGGGTTTTTTTCCATGGCAAATGCAATGGTAAAATGATATAGATTTAATCCTGCTTTGTACAAGACATATACTCAAGAACTTCAAGAAAAGAAAAGGTGACCATATTTGAATGAAAACAGGTGACTGTGCAACAAACCTGGAAAATAATCATCTAATAACATCCATTAAAATATTTAAGAAAGAAGGATTTTTTAAAAACTGTTTCAAATTTATATCTTGACTAATGAGCTTTTGTCTCTTTGTCAAGGTTTATTTTCTAGCTAGTATTTGTTAACAGTTTAGTATTTGAGGAAGTTAATCAATCACTAGCCTGTAATATAATTATAATCAATCATTTTCAAGAATATCAAATCATCTACACATTCTGGATAAAGTCAAATGTACTAATATTCATACCAATACTATGAAGATATCAGTTTAAACATGAACATCTCTACTGACTGAGTGACAGATGGGGAATTGTGATGGATGCCAACTTTAGGGAGGCATCACAGCTGGACTTGGGGGAGTACTGCACAGTTGAAAATGTACTTTTGTGCAATAAGTGATAGAATATAATTAGTTTTTCCTGAACAAAGTTATGATGATGCAATGATCTAAGTGATTAGGCTGAACAATAAAATACCCCCAATCTTGAATTAACTAGACCTAGTGTGTGATCTGCTAACATGTTGGAAATATCTAGCCAAGCGTGTGCAAAGATAGCTGTTAAGTGGTCTTTATCACCATATTTGCTATCCATAAGTAGACAGGGGTAGCTAGGCACAAAAAAATGTTCTCCCAGCAATTACTTGACCAGCATTCATAAAATCTTTATATTCATTTATAAATGCATACAAACTACATAAAATGGGTGAGTCAAAATACTGTCTGGGATGACCACACTGAAACACACAGCCAGCCGCGATCCTCAATGCTCTCCAAGGACAAAAAGAACAGATCAGGTGTCATCTTATGAAAATACATTTACCTTAGTGTGAGGGAAGACTTAAGGTAGAGATGTGCTACTAGAAATCAGCAAAATTATGTGTGAGAAAGATGACATCTCCCTGAAATACTGAAAATGACATAGCCCTAGCTTGACATAACATAGAAAGTATTAAATTTCCTTACAAATTGTATGGCTTGAATTTATCAATATATTAAGCACTGAAATCCTGGATATCTTTTCTGATGACCCTGTGTAAGATATTATGTTGAGTTATGATGCTTCTTAAAGTACACTTACTGAAATAGTCCAGACTAGTACACAATTGAGGAGACTGAAAAACAATACAAGCAAAGTTCTAAGTTCAGCTCAAGACTCTATCAGTAATATAAAAAATAATCTGAAGTTTAAAGCAAAGGAATATTTAAATAATATAAGCACACAAAAGGAAGAAACAAAAAATCTCAATGTCAAATAGAACTTTAAAACAACAAATAGTTTAAAACTAGTAAATATCAAATAAAGGAATTGCTTGGCTATTTGAGATGTAAAATGAATTTTCAAATAAACAAAAATGTTTGAGATGTGAACCAATACACACACTGATAGAGGCAATTTTAACACTGACCGCTGAGATCGGAAGATGACTGTGGAGAGGGCGAAGATGACGCCAACCAACAGCCCAAGGTCAACGTCAAGGAGGACAGTACCAATAAAGCTCACAAGCCACACCGCCTGCAGAATCATTCATTGCAATGAAATCAAGACAGCCTGTGTATCTACAATTTTTTTGAAGTACTAAGAAAGATTAATGTTAAGTTTATGGAGAATTTTGAGTTAAACTGTTCTTCTGTATACAGTCTTGTGATTGTACTATACAGTTGTTGTTTTTTTTTAATTTTTAATTTCTGTCTGAATGCAAAATATATGTCATTAATTACAAAGACTCCTTGACTTCATTTTGTAAAATTCTGCATAGTGTTTTATGATTAAGATTTGCAGTCCTGGGGTTTCAACTAATAAAATCACACTATGATGTATAAATGAAAATACTGAAATTGGACTTCCAATACTTTTGTGTAATTATTAAGAAAATGGGACTTTTGAGCATAGCTTTCTACAAGTTTCATCTAGAACAACATAAAATTACAGTTCCAATATACACTTATAAAACTGAAATAACAAACTACATGTTTATCAATGCAGAATTCATCAAGAAACATTCAACGTCACTTTTCCTACCTTGAAATAGTTTATTCTACTCAGTAGATTGAAAGATTTCAAATTAAACTACAAAGAATGATGTCTGCAACTCTGTCTGAAAACAGGGTATGATTATACAGAAAAAAGCCCAGAAACTTTTGAAAAAATATTTATAAATTACATCATTTTCAAGTCTAAGAACCCACATTTATTTACAAGTACCAAAAACATGAAAAGTTTGTAAAAATGTACACGGATAGCAGGAAGAATAAGAGCAAATGCACAGTAGAAAAAGTACGATCCGTATAGCATAATAAAGTGTGATCAAAATGATGTATAAATAAATAAACATAGATATATACTTTGTGAGCCCAAATAAAAAATAAAGGGGAAAAACTCTAAATAACTTCAGAATAAAAGTAATGTGACATCCCCAGCATATTACTTTATGGTCTGGTAATCTGCAACCTTGAAAAAAAAAACCCAGCTGATATTAATGAGAAGATAACAATTTAGTAAAAATATATTAAAAAAAGAAAGATTTTCATACTAATGCTTAAATGTTTCAGTACAGGGCTTGTACAAATTTAAAATCTATTACTCTGCCAATAAATCAAGAGACTGATTTACTTTTCAGTTTAGTTTCTTTTCATTTCCAAAATGGCCTGTCAAATGCATAAACTAAAGAAACCCTTAAATATTTTTTTTCAGAAATAAAAGAATTAGGCAAGAGATTACACACTTAGTAATTATACTGAAATGAGCAATATTCGGTTCACCTGTGGACATCAAAAGCTGAAATAATAAAACTATAGTGTTTGTTTATCAAGCCGAATAATATTTATTATTTCAATTAAGAGACTGCTCAGTTCAAAGATATTTTCTTAAATTGTAAATGGAAGCAGGGTCAATAATTAATTATGCAAATATTCTAGAAAGTGAGGAAAAAATTGCATTATGCTTTACACTATAGTAGCTGATAAATAAAAAATGACGGCTATGAATAATAATTAGAATCCACCAAATAAAAGAAAAACTTACAAAGTCAATGATGGAAATGTTCCACAACCTCTTCAGGTCCAAAAATTGCATGAACATTCCTTTTAAGGCCACAGTAATAATTGATGCTAAAACACACTGATGTTAAAAGGTACAGTAAGTTACCTGAAAAGAGAGACTGTTAAACTGATCAGTAGTAGAAAAATGTTGCTTGATCTGGGGAATATGAGCTAAAGACCATATCAAATGATGAAAGAGAATTTTAGAAATTAACATATATGTTTGTAAAAGAAAACCAAACGAAAATAAGATTTATCTGCTGTAATCTTTTTTAAAACTTCCACTTTTAGTTTTTGCTTATTATTTTATTTATGTGTATGCATATGTATTACATGTATTTTATTTGTGCACAAATTTTATGTGTGTGTGTGTGTGTGTTTGCTGATTCTGACTTAGCTTAATTAGATTCCTTATCACATGAAAAATACCCAATGCCCAGGTTACATTACTGTCACCTTTCTTTCAAACCCATGCAAACCTATTCTAACATATTCTATCCTACATTGTGTGTGTGTGTGTGTGTGTGTGTGTGTGTGGGTGGGTGGGTGGGTGTGTACATATTTTTATGCACTTCACACATATAAAAAAACTTGCTTGGATACTGTGCAACTAGTGTAACAGAACATATACCTTACAAAAGGAAAGATAACTCTGCATGTAGGGATGTCAGAAGTCCTAACTTAGAAAACAGCAAGCATAAATAACATTATAGCCAATTTTCAGGTCTCAGCCTCTGTCTAGTGGGAGAACTCGTCTTCCTATGCCTATCTGTTTCTTGTGGCTCAGCCCCCATCTCCACACTAATTAGGCAATAATTCTTAGGAAGATATAAAACTATGGAATTGCTATAAATGTACCAAAACAAAGAAGTCATGTGAACTCCACAGCAAAAAGCAAGGTCACAGAACAGAGCATAACAATAAGGGAGACCTGAAAATTATTTCAAGAGTTAATTAATTCAGGACAAAAAGGTTGAGAAAGGCTGATCAAGATAATTTGATACTATTTTAATACAAGGTAAATAATTCAATGGTCTCTTAAAACAATGTTCAGAAATAATTGTTCTAGGAAAAGCTCTGTATAAATATAGTCATAAATTTCTCTCTGTTATCATTATGTTTATTTGGTCTGACAGTCCACATCGTTTTCTCTTGCATTTCAAATTCATTCTCACAGATTCTACACATTTTCCTGAATCCCTAGCACCTTATGAACAAGCATAGTTTTCAAGAAAATCTTTTCAAGTGTGTTTAAGCGTAAGTTTTCTTGCTAAACTTTATTGATCAAAATTCTTTAAAAATATCAAATACAAACAATCTACAGAATAATAAATAAACAAACAATACACCACCTGGAATAGGTAACATTACAATATGCTTTTACTTACATTTGGTAAGGCCTCAAAGTATGTCCCCAGCACCAGCAAAACAACCAGAAGAAGTGCACTTGAAACCAGGCCAGTCACCTGCAATCAGAAAGTGCCCTTTACTTTAAGAAAACTTTAAAGAATGATCATTACAAAAAATAAAACATAAAATAAAAGCAGCATAGTAGGTAAGTCCTAATGACAAAGAACCACTAATTTATGTCAAGCTCGGTTGCTAGTCTCTCAATTGTAAGAAAATATCCATAAAGTTATAAATGTGAAGAAAAATATCAACACTACCTGAGTTTTTCCTCCCACTGACTCCTGCACCAGGCTGCGTGAAAGCGAAGCTGCTGAACAGAATGATGAGAAGAAAGAACTTGTAATGTTGCACAATCCATATGCTATCAGTTCCTGAAATTGTAATTTGAGACTGAAAACATTTTTTTTGTGCTAATATTTACTTTTAAAGCAAAACAAAACATTTTTCATCCATAACTTTAAAAAAGACAACACAAAGGTGAGATTATTAATAAAGATAGATAAGATGAACTTTAAAAACATATTTTTAATTTTTTACAAGAAATGAAATCATAAAATTGTAAATTAAAAACTTAAAGCATATCAGCACACTGGAACCAGAAATGGGTTTCTAGATGCTGTAATAATCTTGATATAAAAGTACTATAACCGACTGGCAAAATTACATAAGAAACAATATTATCATTTCTTTTCTGTCTTTTTTTGTTTTATTGGGAGTCAGGATGAGGTCTGATTACCTGAAATAACAGTCATTCAAAACAATTAAAATGAATTTCAGTTACACATATTTTAGCAGAAACACATATTATGTGAACAAGGAATATTTGAAGGTTTAAATCAAAGCTTCTAGCACACACTCACCAGATGTTAATATTAATGTGTTCTCTCTGTGTTCTTCAGTTGTTATCTGGACTTAAATGTACAAAAACCACAATGATAGCACTGACCTGGTTTGCATTAATCTCATAATCATGTTTTTTTGCCAGAATTTTTGCCATAGACACAGATATTGCAAAGGCAACAATGCCAATGGCGAATGTATCTGACACCACCTCACCGAGATACAGGACCTGATTAGCATTTGGTGATGGAATCCTGTTGAGAAGATTACATAATTAAAATACAACAAATGTAACCAGCGCACTCCAAACATCAATATTTAAAGCTTTCTGGAAGAATATATGTCAATGTAGGTTTTTAATGGATATATTTTATATAATATATAAGTAAAGCAATTCTACAGATCAAAATCAGAGTACTTTTGTAAAGTCTTAGTAAGCTTATATGAACCAGGTATAAGTACTCAACCATCTAGTGTGAAAGTCTGGTTGTATGACGGAAAAAGGAATTCCTGATTTTTATTCGTAAAATAATGCCATTAACAAGAAAAAAGTAACACTCAGCAAATTTTTATGAACATTTAAAATACTTTGATTAAGAGGAAAATAATTTCCTTTTCTCAATATATAAACATTATTGTACTTGCTAAATTTATCATTATAAGTTATTAGTTTTCTGAAGCATCGTGAATAAATGAGAATAAAGATTTTTCCAATTATAATCTGCTAAACTCAATAGAGAACACATAGGAAGCTGTATAAAATACTTTTTTTTCTCTATCTTTGTTTTTGCAATTGTGGTAAAATCTACAACTAAAATCAATTTATTTTACTTAAACTGCTTGCAGCAATGCATCATTTCTCAACACTTTCACTCCAGGCATTGCATATTCATTAACTCAATAGTCTCACTCAATACATTGTGAGACACTTGTCAATATATTATATTAACTCAACACTTTCACTCTATGCATTGTGAGATAAATGCAAAAAAAATATTTTAAAACTCAGTACTTTCACTCTATGCATTGTGAGATAAATGCCACAGTAAAAGAGTATGATTCTTATGCAAGATAATCAGAAATCATGACCAAAGCAAAATGAAAGCAGATTGATTTTAGCAAATCTGAAGGTGATTTTTAGTGAAGGAAGATATATTTAAAGTATCATTTTAACTTATTTCAGCAAATGTTAGATGTAAAGGCAATATGAGAAGTTTCTTTTTTCAATATAAAAAAACTTGCTGCATATATATCACATTATCAGCATTTGTTTTACTTTCACTTTACATCAATAAATGGTAATGCGTATATGTATGTATATGTGTGTATATAATAATAAAAACAATTAGTATGAAAATTGTCACATAGAACACACCTTAATGGCACTTTCACATATAATAAAGCCATTCAATACAAAAATAAAGTGAACAAGGAACATACCCTAAAGGTACTTCTCCAACAACCTTCACCTTGTACTTTTCTTCCAGACCAACAAAATAAGAGATAAGAGTACCTAGAACCACCTGTCCAAAAATACAATGAAAACACTTAAATCTTGCAAAGTTTTCTAACCTCTAAATTAGCAAACAAACAATCAAAAAAGCATTTCTTTTTTCAAGAAGGAAATGATGCTGCCATTTACAGATTTTTTTTATCACTGGAAAGAAATAGAGCAAAACCTTGTTTAAGTTACCCCATTGATATGCTATTTGACTTTTTAAAATCTGAACTAATTGTAAACCTTGAATGACAGGTAAATCAGGATGAGCACTGCAGTCCCCTAAATTACTGTTTAATCATGTATGTGATTTGCACCATTAGACAAACTGAGCTGTCAAAGGAGTGCTCAAGATAAAAACTAAGAATATTAGCACCATTTTTATCTGTATTACATGTATAATAATCATGAGTTAGGAACTTGTCAATGAACACTCTCTTCCACATGAAAGCATCTTGTGTCTTCAACAGGTTATTACTATACAAACATACTAGGCATAAATCTGTTATCAGTCTCAAAACCCTAGAGCAGGGGTATACAAACTACGGCCCTCGAGGCCCTCTCATGCAGCCTGTCAAGACCATTTTGTCTATGGATAAAAATTACGGAAATTTACGTGTATCCTGCCAAGATCAGCTGCTGCTAAATTTTTCTATCTCTAATCTCTGAGAGTTGAGAGGGAACAAACAACTCTGACCCAGATTCAGAATAAAGGAGCGTTATTGATCTGGGTCACTGATTGTTACATGTCGGACATATTCTTAGTATCCAGTCCACGCAGTCTATAGTATACGAGCAGTCAACTGTGACTATTAGACAAAGCCATTGATTGAGTTGCAAGCAAATGACCTCCTTAGGGACAAGTTCAAAGAAGGACTGGTGGGGTTTTACCAGTTTTGCCCAAGCAAGACTTTCCTAATGTCAAAACCTTTGCATCAAGGTACCTTTCAATCTTTGGAACAACATACCTGTGTGAACAAACATTTTCAAGAATGAAAATATGTGAAGAACAATTTGAGAACAAACTTGTCCAATGATAATCTCAGGTCACTGTTGATGTTAGGGACATCAAATCTAAAGCCAGAAATGTCTGCTATTTTGGCATCCAGAAAACAATTTCACCATTCCCACTAATACAGGTGTTCATGTGTAGTGTATCAATGTGTTATTAAATAATAACTGAATAAAATAATATTAAATAAATAATTAAAAACAACATCCATGTTTTGATTTGTTTTTATTTGGACCTCCAGTGTGTAGTCGGCCCCCGAACTGCTATTTGATAGTTAATGTAGCCCTCGGGCTGAAAAGTTTGGAGACCCCTGCCCTAGAGGGTTATTTGGCTAAAAATTAATAAAATATAAGCCAGAAATAAAAACATGAAAATATAAGGTCCATCATCTCTTAGCAATGTGCGAAAGATGACAAGGTGAGATATAAATAAGCCAGAACAAACAATTACAATTACCAACTCATCCTGGAATGCTGTTTTGAATTTGTGAAACAAACAAATAAGAAAGCAAACTAAAGGGCGTGGTCATTTTGCCTACATCAACAGATGATCATCCTTTAACAAAGTGATATATCAATCAATATCAGGAACAAAGCTTGCTAAAGTAAGATTAATTAATGTTTTCCACTCCAGGCGGATGACCTCTCAAAAGTAAAGTACTGGTAGGTCCATAGAGCTCTTCAATATGCAACTGTGATAAGAATATTTATTTATTTGCCAAAACATACATCCAGAATCTTCCTATAATAGAATAAGTAAAAGTATAACAGATCTAACAACCTTCTCAGCCAATGAAAGCTAATTTATCAGAGTGCAATGATTTCTTTCTACCACTCACTTAGGCCAGTAACATGCAAGAATCAACCAGCTGAGTGTTTTAATTAAATTACACACTAACATTTAAACCTTAAGTGCTTTACATAAGCATGCATGACAAATGTTTAAATTAAAAATCAAATCATAATCTTGATCAGAAAGAATACAACTATGAACTGACTGTGATTTTTACATTGAAGATGAATTAATGCATGATTTTTTTTTAAATACAATCCAATTGTTATTTCTGCAGTCAAGACAATTTACTGTATGAAGTTATTAATATCACTAAGACCACTTAAATAAAAAGAAATGAAAAACTTACAACAATGAGTTCCACAGGAATTGGCATCTTAAGCTTGGATTTGACTTTTGGATTATTGCTTATGTACTCTTTTACTATCACCAGCACAATGATGCAGACCACTGAAGCGATGAGAGTCACAGCATTGGTTTCAGGCAAGTTTACAAAAAAGTCACGATATGACTGAAAACCACAAAACACACACCACAGTAATTACTATTGGGTAAGCTCACAAAAAAAAGCACATGATTATAAACCACAAAATACACATCACAAGTCACTGTGGGTAAGTTCACAAAAAATCACATGATTATAAACCACAAAATACACATTACAATTCTCTGGGGTAAGTTCACAAAATATACATCATAAGTCACTGTGGGTAAGTTCACAATAAAATCACATGACTATAAACCACAAAATACACATCTCAAGTCACTCTGGGTAAGTTCACAAAAGTCACAATATGATTGTAAATTACAAAATACACATCACAGCAATCACTGTAGGTAAATTTACAAAAAACTAAAAGAATTTATTATTAACCAGAAAATATATATCACAGTAACACTGTGGGAAATGCATAATAAGGTCACAATATGACTGGAAACCACAAAACACACATCACTGCAATCTTTGTGGGCAAGTTCACCATAAAATCACAATATGACATGAAACCATAAAATTCTATTGTATGTGAACAAGTTAATAAAACAGTCACAATATGACTGGACACAATATAATACACAACACACTGACAAAAATCATTGTAGGCAAGTTCACAAACCACATTTCACAGCAATTATTGTAGGCAAATTAGCTAACATTCAAAATATGACTGGAAACAACAAAACACAAAAACCACATCAATGAAATTTTTGTGGGCAAGTTCGTGGAAACCACAAAACACATCACAACAATTGTTGTGGGTAAGTTTATAAAAGAGACACAATATGACCGTGAAGCACAAAATAAGTGTGAATGTCCATTAACTTAATTTGAAGTGCCTGTACCAGGTTTGCTCTATTGTAATTATTATTTACTATATATATATATTATATATATTTTAAATTACATATATATGTCTAACACTTTCTATATGAATTTGTTTACTTGCCAAAATAAACATGTTTGCCTTTTAACTTTAGGCAAATAAGTAAACGTTTTTTGACAAAGAATATAAATTAAAACTTGTGAGTAAAAGTATTTCTCAAATAAATTTAAGATTTTGGGTTGTGACTATGTAAAGCAAATTTAAATACAAACATTTCTGAGAAGCTACACTTTGTCTAGCCTTTGTGTAAACCGTAAGACGTCTCAATACGTTTCTATGACAAAGAAGTTATAGAAGCTTTGCTTAAAATAATTACGTAGACCAGCTTCAGGACTCCATAGTAACTGCCCATCTTGATCCCAAAGATGTGTTTGATCTGCGAAGTGAACACATGGCATGCTGCACCAGTTGTGAAACCACTAATAAGTGGGTCAGAGAGGTAGACAGTCACAAATCCGAGTCGCAGAATGCCAAGCAATATCTGCAATCATATTATAAATTAAGAATAAATGGAAAGCACTTTCTTAAAAGAAATTTTATGATCAGTGACGTCACATAAATTTTCATCAGCTAATTTAACAAAATAAAAACTTTTCATTGCTACTTTAAACTCTGTGTTAAATGTGAGGAAAAAAACAGTATTCGACAGCACAAACAAGCTAAACGTTTAGTATCATCAGAGCTATTAAATATATAGCAGTTCAAAGAACCATTGCACAAAATATCTTAAAAGAAACAAAATGTCACAAGTTTTATATCAACTCATATTCTTACTCTTTTGATTTTCTAAAACTTTTGTGCAATTAGTGTGAAGAGAGTGCAAAAAAGTAAATTAAATAAATAAATTTTAATATTTTTGGCATATTTATAATGCATAGTCATTTTCCTACTTCACATCAAGGTTTTGATCACTAATTATAAATTTTAAGTATTTCATTTTGTTATTTTTACATGAGACTGAAACTCAAAGAATCACAGAAATTTTTTTTTTTCAAACTACACTAATCCATCTGTTTGGTGTCAAAGAAAGTTGGCTTCTTAGTCTAATGGTACTTGTATTAGTTATGTACTAATTCTAGTTCTTCAGTTACAGCAGTTTATGTAATCATTTGTACATATAAAATGCATTTCAAAAGTTACTATCAAAAATATACTTTAAAAAAATCATAAGAAAATATTAGAAAGAGATAAATGAAATCTATTTTTTTACATTCAGTAGTTAAACAAGTTCCCTGTTATAATATTATATCAGAGTAAACAAATTTTCTAGTATAACATTATATCAGATTTAAAAAGTTCCCTATTATAATATTAACAAGTTACCTATTATTCTATTACGAGAGATCACTTTTATATCATTAATATTAAATCACATCACATCATATTTTTTGCAGATAAATCCTAAAATGAAATGCAGAGTCAAAAATGAGCAAGTAAAATAAACTATCTTTAAATTATAAGCAGTCTCTAAATGTTAAAAAAGTGAAGAGACAAATAAGAAGTCATCAGGACATAATGTGTTTATAAATTCTACTCTAAGCAAAGCTAGATTTAATAATAATCTTTGTTATTCTACTAAATGTTCTATAACTACTTTTTTTTTAGTAAACTAATATTCTCAATTAGACTGGTCTATTAAATTAAATCAGTAAAATTTTACATTAGTTAATATTGTTTAAAATATACAAATCCTACAACAGATTCTTCTCCAGAAATGTTATATGCAAAATAGAAGCATCAACTTCTGGAAATTTAATTAATGAATAACTAAAAGAAAATATCTCCAAGAAATTCATGGAAACAACCAGAACATGATCGGAAAATTTCTAGTGATTGGAAACTGCCTTTATAAATTTAAAAGTATTATACAAATATTGTACAGGGTTAAAAATGCTTATGAAATAAAGCAATAAATTATAAATAATAGAACATCAAAAAATAAATTTTGCCTGAACACAGCCAGCACCAAAACTGACAGCCATGGCAAAAGCAAGTTTTGCTTTCAGTATCTCATCGCTGTTGTCCATTATCTGAAAAGTCACATTGCCATCCTCTTGAATTGTTTCATTCCAGGAGCGTGTGGCTAGGCCACGAGATATCATGCCTTTGTCCACCACTGATCCAATCATCAGACTTACAACTGCAAATGTGCCTATTGATGGAAAAGACAAATGGTTTAATATGACATTTAATATGACCAATAATCACCAACCTAAACTTTACAAAGATCTTTTAATCATGCCCAATGCCTGACAACAGTTCAAAGATGTAAAAGCTAGCAACTTATTTCAGTTAAATTTTAAATTATTTTTAAAAAGCTATAGATGTTTTATACCAAAGCAGGAAGCAATGCAAGCTTCAATAGTTCAAATAAGGATTCTCAAACTGTCTTTCTATATACTTTCACAAAAACCATTTTATCTCTGTTCTATGTTCAATTTTTTGTGTGGAGAAGAGGGAGAGTACATATAATAATGACACCTGCTAACATACAGATAAAATATTTCATGTTAAAAATATTTTTAAAAATATTATCAAGTATTTATTAACATAATAAACACAACAAACCAGTATCAAACAAACAGAAAAGACAAACCACAAATTAAAAATAAAACACACAAATGCACGTAAGCATACATACATGCATGTGTGTGCATGCACACTCACACACAAGCATGATTTTCTTTTACAAGTATAAAATATAAAATACTATCATGTACCAGGACTCACCATAAAATAAGGGTTAACCCTTTCAGTCTTAAGCTGACATTTCAGCAGTCACAGTTTTTCATTCAGAAGCTTAGAAATAATGTTTAAAAAAAAAGCTGTTACTGTTATGTAATTATGTGACAGTCATACAGCTTGAGAAAATGGCCCTGCCCATGATGTTTGAAAGTTTGGTGTGTGAGTTAGTACAAGTCTAGGCTGTGATTTTCAAGCTTCAAAATGGCTGATGGCTACAGTAAAGAGCAGGTTGAATTATATCTGAAGTAAGCAAAAACAAAGAGATAAATGATGAATGGTTTCTAAAAGGCTGGAGTTATAGAAAGTGATGACACCTTTAATTAATAAATGTTTCTTACGAGTCTGAACCTGAAGAAGACTGAACCTGAAGAAGATAACTGTGGATATATATCAACATAAATTTGAAGGGGGGGGGGGCAAACTCATGAGAGGTTGGGGTGGTGGTGTAATATAAAATATATTAATGTAATAAAAAAATAATAATTAAAAAAAAAATGGAGGTGTAACAGCCAAATATAATCTTTACCAATCACATGGAAACCAACATTTATTCATCTGATGAACATACATGTACATCATTACTACTTGTATCTTAATACTATTTTATCTGACATACATTCACTTTCAAATGATTAAGTGATAATTCCGTAATTTATTTATTCTTTTCCAAATGGCTATTGTTACTTTTTGCAGTTTCTGTTAAAACTGCCATCTAACTGAGTAATTCACTAATCAGAATTTTATTACTGTGCCATTATTTCAAGCACTTAAATTTATCAAATAAACACTGATGAAGAAAAATTAAAACTGTCATAAAACAAACTACACAAAACAGCAATAGTAACTGATGATTCATTGAAAGAATATTCACATTTATATCAGCTTCATGTACATACATGAAATTTTCTTAACCATTATTATGTCATGAAACAAAGTTATTACTTGTTAAATACAGGTATCATTCAAAATCAGATTTTACAAAATAGTTCTGAGACTGAAAGGGTTAAAATATTTCTGACATTTGTTGATATGAGAGACTGTGATCCTGATATGATATCTGAATAAATACGATGAGATATAATGTTGGTTAAATCCCTTGAATGTAAGTTTGTAAAAATGCATATGATTCCCAAGAATAACTCAAACAATACCTGGTACTGAATAGTGAAAGACAAAACTTGAAGTTAAAACAGAAGCATCTGAAGTCAAATAATATATAAAGTAAGAAAAAATACCATTGAATCATTAATGATGGTTCAATGGTATTTTTCATACTTTATATATTATTGGGCATTGGACAATATACTGACTGAATATACAAAAAGTTACAATTCATTCATGCTCAAAGGTGCAGCTCAACAAATTATAATTTGATGGTCTATTGACAGTAGATAATACTGGACTAAGAGTTACTTCCCATTTATTTTCCATTTTTAGAAGGTTAAATTTAGTTCGATGCTGACATCTGCTGAGAACTAAAATATAGTGTTTCTTAAACCATATCCATATAATTCCATCAATTCTTCTTATGATGAGAATTTAAAAAAAACAAAGACAAATTATGGTATAAATAAAACAAAAAATAGTACATTTAACTTTCAAGCTATCAAAATTCTGTACTACTACTAACCAACCTATATCAGTTTTAAAGGTGAATATAAATTAAGTTATAATTTTTATTACCTTACTTATGCTCCAATTATTAGAAAACTTCAAACAGTACAAATTACAATGCACGTAAAATGATAGAAATATGCATATGCCTGGGTAAATTTTAAAAAAAAATTTAAAAAGTCATACCCATGGATATATGTTTGGATGTTCCCAAAAAGAAGTAGATGATGACTGGAAAGAAAGATGTATACAAACCAAATACTGGAGGCAAGGTAGTAAGCTGACCATAGGCCATTCCTAAAACAACAAATCAAAGTTCATAAATTCAAAGTAAACTGCTTTAACTAAACAATGGTCAGTTTTCAATGCACAGGCCTGATGCTGGCATATAACTGAAAGATTTAAATTAATAAACATCAAAATTCATAAATTCTAAATTAAACCTGATTAGCCATTTTTAGCAGAAACTCACGTTTTAGATTAATTAGGTTCCAAAAAATCAGTGTGATTGAAACATTGAAAACTGTGAACAGTAGACTGTATTTTAAATGAAAATACTTACATAACTGCATAGAAGTTATACTTACATAAATGTAATCTTAATCAAACAGTACTAAATACTATCTTAAAGAGTTGTCTTTCTTCATCACCATCATCTTTTCATCTCATGTACCATCTGTTGCTCTCATGATTATTAAATGCATAGAAACACCCTAATTATAAATTATTTGTCAATGGGTAATCTCATTCCAAGAGTATAAATTACTAATTCAAATATATAACTGATCACTCAGTGTGAAATAACAGTTCAAATCAGCTGCACAGTAGCAGAGGCATGAGTGAACAATTTACCAATCACATAGTCTCTTCTCAAATCACTAGAACCATTCATAAAACGTGAAGACAATAATATTAAAACAGTTGTTGAAAGTTTTAAATCCTGAACAGTGAGCTTCATGAACTTTGAAACTACTGTAACTGGTCAAATGAATAAGTTTTAAATGTTCCAAACAAGGAAAAAGAAGTAGTTCATTTGTATAAAGTTGGAGAGGAAATACCCTGATTCTCTCTGTATTAAAGTGTGTACTTTGTATCAATATCTAGCAATTATTTAATTACTGGAGAGTGAAAGTAACTGAAGGACTGTCATACAAATGAGTATTCAGTTGTTTTTTGCAGGTACTAAACCTTATGCTTAGACAAAATTAATGCAGATAATACATGCTCATTAGTGCATGTGTATCCTGAGTGTTGGAATTAACTATTGGCCATTAAGCAAAGAACAGTAATTTTTCAACCCCCACATTAACATACATCTTCCCCACCCCAAAAATATTATGGTGTTTTAAAGTTTCTTTAATATAATACTTAATTTGCACATTAGTATATTTCACTTAAACTCAAAATTATTTATCAACAATAGTTTGTTTTATTAAAACTGCTTTGGATGAATGAAACTTTGAAGGAATGGTGATAAATGAGGTCTTCAAATGATGCAAGCCACCTACTACACAAACTTGTGTACTAGTATTACTTATGCATGTATACCTTGAGGAATGTGCATTATGCCCACTGTCAGTCCTGAAACTATGTCTCTAGGCAGGTCCCTGCGAATTTTGTACTTTCTCATGATGTGAACAAAGGGAAAAAACTGTAAAAAGAATAGTCCAATGCAGGAAGGTGAACATTTCCATTTGTGGATTTTCTTCTTAATCCAAGTGTGTGGGTTTCTTTTTGGGCGCTTTGACATCTCAAATCCTCGTTCAAACTCAAGTTCTGTGTAGATTGGCCGTTCAACCACCACCCTATCATCCATAATAATGCTGTCATTCTCATCTTCATTCATTCTTTGATGGCCTGGAAAAAAAAATCACTGAAGAATTACACAAAATATTCTTAAGAACAGTTTTTTAAATAAATAAAATCATAAAAATAAAAGAGAATGCTTATTTGGCTGATATATTTTGTCAAGTGGACAGAAATTTGTAAGATGTAAAGCCTTCAAACACACACACACATACACACTCATTTTTTTTTAAGTCTCTTCTCCATGATAAATCAAACTTCAATCTGACTGTAAACAATTTACTTATAACCAATACTAGTTTGTTTTTGTTTAATTTATAGAGAAACAGTTTGCATCTGCCTTGCTGATTTTTCTTAGTCCATACTACTTTTACTAGTAATAGCCTATATTTCAATTTTATTGCTATAATATACGTTATGGCAATTACACATTCTTTAATAAATTTGAATGTTGGTGTGTGGAAGGAAAGAAGGGCAGAGACTGAGAGAGCAAATAATGTATATATATTATCTTCGTACCAAGGTGATACTGAACCTTGTCGAAATTGTCAAAAACTTTCCTGGAAATTCATACGAAACAAAAGTTTCAAAACAGAAAATAAAATCCTTACCGTTTGCTTTATTATAATAATATACTACACCATGCCCGTAGTTTTGGATTTTATGCAACAAATATATTTGAGATATGTACGCAAGCAAATATGGCATCATATCATGGAAGTGAATAAACTTTACTTGGATTCAAGTTTATTTACATAAATAACCGACAAGTACTATATATGAGTCCAGGCTTAGGCAACTTACTGAATTATGATTTTCTCTTCAGATGAACAAAGCAATTACATCGCAGACCGTATATATATTTTTGAGCTTAGAAAGGTCAAAGACCTTGCATTTTTTTAATTTTTTTTTTATGCGAACGTGACACTTTCACTCCTTCGCGCCGCTTAGCATCGCCATACAATACGGAGTACTAGTTTTTCTCGAACCAATCGATGACGTTTTATAAATACTAACTCCTTTGCAAGGGGTTTTCCGTATAAGTTGAGAGATAAGTAACTGCATCGTAGGTCTACTATAGAAGGTTGTTTTATCTTATTTGGACAGTGGTAATTCCTTTTGGGGTAGTGACTTGTTAATAACAGCAATTGTAGCATTACAAAATATGTACTAGTAGATCTGCTGCTTAAGAGAAGATTCCTCAAAAGTTTATTTTTTCGTTCTAAAGGTTACAATGATTACAGCTGGCATACAACAAATCTATGCAAGTAACACTACAGCAAATGTTACAGTCAAATAAAAGCTGAACGTGATGTGCCTATCCTTTTTACATTTAGTAACAGGTCTTACATCGTATCAACCTTAATGTTTCTAAGTGAGTTTCTGATTCATTTTCAGTCTCTAAAAGAATTTCAATGTCGAAGTTCAATTTTGCTTGCCCCACTGTTTCTTTGTTGACTTCAAAATTTCCTGGGTATAAGCGGGTATTGGTAGTGGGTGGGAATAATTGTCAGATGCACCTCAGAGATAATCAAAGGAGGCGCCACAATACTGATTGTTTTTTAAAGTGTTCTCTTAAAAAAATTTTTAAGAAAAACGTTAGCATGCACTTATTTTGTATCTCATTATTAGCATATCATTATATAAGCAAAACACCACCTCACCTTTTTGCCTGGCAACGGTACGCCGCGGATTATGGTTCCGTGAACTTGGAGTGCCTTTTAGGGCACGAGAGTTTAGGTTCCTGACCTTGGCGTAGGGTAGGACGCTGGGATCTAGGGCCACTCCCTGTCGCCATGGAGAGAGTTGCTGTGGCCGACCGAAATTAGTATCGTTGCTAGAATTGCTGGTGCTGTCGCCATCGGTTAAATAAGCCGGGTTCAAAGTTCCGCTGAGGTTGGCGCCATCAACAAAGACTCTAGGACTCAGTCTTAATCTGGTGGCTGCTTGACCATCGCTAGCCGACCCTTTCTTTTTGTAGGTCTCCATTTGACGTCCTGGAAAACAGCATATAAGTCGTCGTTGTTGTTAGCAGATAATTTTTTTTTTTAAACGATTATTTACTTTTGTGTGTTGGCAATATTGCAACAAAAACCTTGTTTAAAAAAAAAATTAATTAATTAGTGCCCTCAATCTCTTTGCTCTAACCTCTGTTGAATTATTTCCTTTTTAGTAAGGAAGATAAATCCGTTAAAATACTGCTGCGGCATCAGTTTTGGGCAAAAATCCATCACCTACAACAGCATAGCTTGTTGGCTACGAAGTAGGCATTTTCGAGCCTTAGCGTAATTACGAGAGTTACTAAAAATACTTAAAAATACAGACAGTCACTCTGATCCTGCGTAACCAACCATAGGGTACCAGAGTGCATTCCAGACCTTGAAAGACAGTGTGACTACCTTGTCCAAGCAGTGAAATTTTTTGACAGGTCTTGGCACAGTTTTGACGTAGGAATGTTCTATTTTTGCACACACAAAAAAGAGGGGCTAGAAGAGAAGGGGTGTAGTTAGCCCCCCCCCCCCCAGCTAGTCGTTGTGCATTGGCAGATGACATGAACTGTAGTCAATTGACGATAGACGATTCTAGCTGTCTGTGTTAATTAATATACACAGCAAATATGCACGCGCTTCACACGATAAATGAAAAAAAGAAATATTAATTTATAAGTGCATAAGTTTAAAAACTTGAAAAATATATTTAAAAGCTCTGGTTAAATATGTGATAGACAGCTGCTAAAAGTAATGAGATAAAAAGACATTAATAGTTTTCGAATGCCAGCTCGGACTTTTCATAAAGATCTGCTCAAAAGGCTACTTCTTGCCGTACATACACATATGGGGACTTTGTTAAGTATTTTAAAATGTAATTTTTTTTCATTTATTTATGATTCATTGCCTTTCGATTTTTTTCTTGTTCGCTAAATAATCCACAGCCGACTCTGAGAAAAGATTCTACCTCCAAACAACGTTTGACATTATTGACAGTACTATAAATAGCTTCAGTCTCATTCTGAATGCGTGATGTCATTATACGAAAAATAAAGTTTTTTTTTTTTTCAGCACACTATTTACAGTGACAATCATGGGAACATTTCTGTGCGTTTTGTTTCACAGCTCAGAAAGTGGTAATTTTTTATGGGCAAAATGTGTTCAATTATCAAGTATGAGTATATAGTTTTTAATATCCTGTCAATTAATCTATCTTATAGCTTAATGTTCTTCCATAATCAGCGAAAGTGTATTCTTTTAACAATTGAACCCATACTAATTATTATAATATTGAACCCATTGGAGAATTTGATGCATTGTTAATGATAGTGTAACTTGGATGGAGTCTGTCCTAAGACTAGATTTATTTAGGTTTGTAGGTTAGGCGGCTATGAGCCAAGGACACTATGTTCTAAAAAAAAGTTCACAGTTCTGAAAAACCTCTATTTGTCTATTCCTTTGAATGATTTCATTGAATACCTTTATTTCCATCTATCTTTCCTTCCCAATCTCCCGCGCACCCGCGTATACATTTGTAAAGAAAAATAAAACACACGAAATGATACCATCACCCCCATCCCCAAGCACACACACATAATATGACGCTTCGAGAGAAAAAAAAAATTATTGTATAGGTTAGAATAGAGAGGAAGTTTAGCAATTCTATATTTTTTCTTTGAATTGTTTTTGTTTTTATGTAAAACAATATAGCTTATATAGTAATTATAAAAATATTTTTAAAGTACATTACGTACTAATTATTATAAAAATGAACAGGGTTACCTGTTTTAGCATGTTGCATAAATGATATACCAAAATCAAGACAGAAAAAATATCTACAAACAGTGTACTGGTCAAACTTTGGAAATCAGACGCTATTGTATCGATATTAGCAACAAAGGATGTCCACACGCAGGCTTGCATAAACACAAATCTTACCTGAACGAATTTCAGTACATCATAAGTCGCACAGTTTTATCAGAGACGGGATGTTGTTGTAATCGACAGTTTTATCAGAGTCGGGATGTTGTAATCGACAGAATTATTCACTCATCCAGAAGGAAAGTCTATTCAAACTGTCAGGTCAGTCGGTTACAAGTACTTTCAGCGTGTGAGAGAAATCGTGTCCTTGTCAATGCAAGTGGTAAAGAAATGATGTCTGTCTCGTTGTATCAGCAAGAGATAAATTATACTGTCTCGTATCAGCAAGAGGTAAAATACTGTCTGTCTCGGTTTATTAGCAAGAGGTAAAGGAATACTGTTAGTCTCGTTGTATCAGCAGCAAGAGGTAAAGAAATACTGTCTGTCTTGATGTATTAGCAAGAGGTAAAGGAACACTGTTGGTCTCGTTGTATCAGCAGCAAGAGGTAAAGAAATACTGTCTGTCTTGATGTATTAGCAAGAGGTAAAGGAACACTGTTGGTCTCGTTGTATTAGCAGCAAACGGTCAAGAAAAGGAACACTGTTGGTCTCGTATAATCCAATTTTGTTTCAAATCTTCATTATGAGCATACCCGTGCTTCTAGTATTTGAAATCACCTAAATGAAAATACGTCTGCGAGTTATTTTATTTATTTATTATTTGTAAAGTGTTCCTCGGTTCTTTTGAAACTTTGACCCGGATAGTTACTGTCTTAAAGATATGGACGATTTTACTAGTTTACCTTCAACACTTAGTCCGTCAAGTCCATGACACACCGCAAGTATGGCTTATAAAGATCTCCACTGAAAACTGGTGAGAAACATAAAACTGGCTCGGTACTATTAAAATATAAGTGTAGATCTTTTTCTGACACCGCAAAGCAGTAAAAAATTTCTTCTTCTGCAAATCAATGTCAAGGATCAAAAGCTGAAATCTCGATTCTTGGCATCTAGTTAACAAAGGGCAAATAACTTGTGGCAGTGAGGGTAGTGGTGGTGACGGTGGCGGTGGCAAAGGATACAATAAAACAAGGCTGTAGTCCATGATCATTGATGCACTGATCTAGGCTCTGTCGGACACTCACAACAGACAACAGGAAAGACCCCTTGGTGGGTCAGTATATCACTAATGACCTGCTAGTTTCCTAATGAGACTTATATGCATAACACAAGACACACGCGCGCGTGTGCGCGCAAAACCACACACACAAACACACATACATAAGCATTACATCCATACCAACACCTATATAAGTAATAATAATTTGCTTTAAAAAAAAATATAGCAAAATACTAGGATCTCGCATTAGGAAAATCCAGAGACTGTGGAATGTAAAATCAAAAACGATTAAGTATAATAGGAGTCTTGGGGAACATAACATCTGAGTTGGAAGGCTATCTGAATAAACTACTTGGAAACCACAGACTCGCCCCTAAAAGCAGCGGAAGTGCCCACATCATCCGTAAAACATTGGATCTCCCAGAATTTTGGTAAGATTCAGAGATCTAGGTTCACAAAGGACATTCAATGGAAGTCGTGGGAAAAGGCTGAATAACAACAACAAAAACAACAACAACACAAATAATAATAATAGTAATCGACTTCGAATTCGAATTCGCCACTGTTATGTGCAACAAAAAAAAAATGTTTTAAAAAGAAGATGCAGTAAATGATCGTGACAAAAGCGTGACCTTGTACGTAGACAGCATAAACCTGTCAAGTGAGAGATGTCTCGAAAGGTACAGTTCACGTCAGTAAATGACAATTGTAATGCGGCTTTAGTCAGAAACAAGAATTATAATTGTTCTTGTTTTGTTTGCTGTTGTGTGTGCGTCGGCGTGTACACATATATACGCACGCATATAGTCACTAACTGATGTAGCGCCTACATGAAGAGGATGTACACAAACCACACACCCGCACGTACAGAACACGTATATGGGACGCCTGTGCGATAAAAATGCGATAATAGAAAAAGATCCGAAAAAAAACACAACACTCTCGTATTATCGCCCTTTACTGTTGGTAAGTAGAACAACAGCAGCAAATGAAACGAAATCAATTTAGTAGTCAAATATGTAACACAGAAGGATGAGAGCAGTAGCAACGTATATGTTGTTACAACAATTGTATCAGTTCAAGCCAGTGGGAGATCAGATAAATTAACATCAAAGCAGATATTCACTATTTTAAAATGTTAGTAGGTCTACATTTCGGTAATGAAAAAGTGGGGAAAACCCACCAATACTCCATAGCCCATATGCTGTCTGGTGAGTTGAATATGATAACTAAGTGCAAGAAGCAATTTGTTGTGAAGGGAAAATGTGTTTAAGAAAAAGTACTTTACAAATTAGCATGCACAGCGTATTATTGATAGATTACCTAAATTATCAATAACAACGTCAGGAATCCAATATGTATACATCTTATTAATTATTTTCTGTTGATTTGTCATGTTCAGTCATAAATCTGAGCTGAAGGTGAGAACAGCACTATTGACATCGAACATGTGAACAAGTGCGGATAGGTAGAATGTTCCAGTCCTAAGGTATTAACAATAAAATGAAAGAAAGGAGTACCTATTACTAAATGGGCAGTTGTGTGAATGGTTGCTAAGCAACCATAGTAGAATTATTAGTAAACATGTTGTATAATACAATGCCATCCTTGTTATTGGTTATTATTATTATTTCATCATATATAACTAATTACAAGTGATGAGAATCTTAATTTATGTTATTAATAATTCTCCACCAGACATACTCAACTCTCTATCTCGCTTGGCGGATATGTGGGCGCAGTAAACGTTTTCTCGCTTCAACAACATTAAAGACAAACATTCACTTTCACATAATATTTACATAGGCGGAAAACTTCTTACCAAAGGAGAAGATAACTCCGTCTTTTATTCTCTATTTTATGAGCCCTCATCTGCCCACTATCTCTCCGACATATGGTTATCAATATGTGTAAGAAGGTCAATAAATTTAACAATAAATTTATTGCATCAACAATCAAATGTACATATAACAAATAAATCAAAATAGCCTTGATATTTACATCTCTTCACAACAATGTTCGATTACGAGTTCACAATCACGCGGCTTGGAACGTCATTGACTTTCTTATCTAGATGATGGCCTCATGTACCCCTTCTAGGCACGGTAGATAACTGTTTCATGCACATCATGGAGAATCGTCCCGAATTTCCCTTGCGCTATTAAGCACATCAGGAGGAATGTTCCCGAAGTTTATGTATGCTACTCAGCACACCACAAGGAATATTCTCGAATTGTTGAGACCAAACTCAAGCTACCATTTTTGCTGTATTGGCAAGAAGAGTGTACCAGATTTCAACACGAGAATGTTTGGAAGTTGCAGATGAAAAGAAAGCCCGGAGAGGAATCTCTGGGAATCTGGGAATCAAAGAAATACTGTCACTCCTTTCATGCATGACCTTGATCGTCCATATGCGTTAAAAATGGGGACTTTCCAAAGAAGATGCATGCACTACCAGATGCTTCCGAACAAGAAAAGAAATAAGGTTTTTCTTTCCATTGTTTCCCCCCAATATCTATTGGTTATTTACTGTGGCCAATATATGGCCATTGGTTAGTCCTAATTGGCCAGTGCCAAGATGTTGGTCAGTCATGATGCATCGCTTCTTACTTTTCACTCTGTCATGGTACAAGACCTGGCCGCTTAACTTTCATTCATCTTGGCAATTGTAGCAGTTAGAATCTATTGCCTAACTCGAGCAAGCAGGCCAAACCTTAGATCTAGCCTCTTTGCATATCATGCTGTCTCCCTTCTTGCGCAAAGGCCCTGGTCCATCTCCCGGGTCATGTTGTAATAATATCCCAGATATTGAGCCTGACTGACCACGTGACTATCTCTGTTTGCATGGAAAAATGTCCCACAGTTGTATCCTCAACTTTATGAGTATTTGTTTTCTTTTATACTGTTGTCTTCATTTTCGAAACTCTGTCAGGTTGGGATTGGGGATCTCGTCATAGCATTTTGTAATCGTAATGTTTTAAATTTTTTTAACGTAAATACTCGTGACGTCATAGCCATTTGTAATCGTAATGTTTTAAATGTATAAACGTAAATGCTCATGATGCCTGACACCGATGACATGTGGTTGGCCACATTAGGGTTTTAAGTATTTTTATAACACCTTTTAAACACTCCACGCCACACACTTGATAAGCCATTAATCTATATCAAGATTCAAGAAGTGGACTTACTTTTCTCACAAAATATTCCATTAGTAAAAGCATATAGAAATAAGTGACAAATACAGGAAGGGATGCAAATATTTGTCACAATTAGTTTGTCTAGACATAAGGTAGAGGTGATGGTAGAGAATACGTAATTTGACAGTACACAATAGAAGAAAGAGAAATGAAAACATACCTCAAATTTAAAGATATATTTATTCAGTAGCTGTTTGCATAGCAAATACGTACATAGACAAATGGCATCACATAGAATATGACCATGGTTTCTGAACTATCTTTTCTACTGAAAAATGTAGATGAGAAATTGACTTCTGCTTGTCCACGTTCCGGTTGAAAGGTCTCTATATGCTACTATCCCAGATCGACACTAATATTATTGGATCCCATCTCGGACAAAACTGTCAGTCATCCACCACTATTCAGCAAACCTATCTGGGAAGACTCTCGTGCAAGACTAAAACTGTTCTAGAATCATCATCCCCAGAAGAGAAAACACACTGCAAGTTATAACTGGAAGATGCAAATTTATTTACTCTCAACAACTTGTATTCATTTAACACAATGGTAAGAGTATTATTTACATTACATATCCTTGGTGTCAAATATATATTATCTGTTCTCCCCAGCAGAGAAAATGTGCTGCAAGTTATAAATGGAGGGTGCAAACTTATTGACTCACAACAATCTGTAGTTACAAACTTCATAAGTGAGAAACTAATGAATAGACGAATAGTACTGATTTCTTTCAGCTCCAGACAAACTGCTTTTCGAGTACTGAGAGTCTGTCAGTGTAGTGAAAAAGAACTGTCAAAAATCAGTATTGAAGTCAGCTGTCAGTACTAAAGCTAGGTGTCAATGCTAAAACTCGGATTATATTGTCTCCTACAAAACTTTCAAACAAACAAGGGAAGCTTAGTCCAAATGGAGGAATGGTGTTCAAATTACGGTGGTGCTCACTGTCACACACACAGTCACACAATAGCACACACATAAACACACACACACACACTCTCTCAAACAATTGAATATTCTGCACTAGCACCTCAAATTGCGATCGTCCAAATGAAAATATATGTTTTAAAAAGTGTATGCCTTTCTTTTTCATTCACTGACCATGAAATTATCTGCACCTGCGTGTCACTCGTCATTTACAACCTGACCGCGACCTCCTCTCAGTGAATCGTGTCGTGTACAACTGAAATAGTTACGCCCTCTTCCGGTTATAATTTCTTCTACATGATTCCATACCATTTGAGCAGACAAAGCAAAATGTCACAAGTTCTTGTTCCCACTCTTAGTGACTAATAGGCAACCTTGATTTGCTCAAACTTACATGGCGTGGGCTTGCTGGCTGGCTTGCTGCACATTTTGTGAGGCAGACTGTTGTGACAAGCAGTCATGCAAACTGTGTTAAGGTTCCGTCACACATGAACAATGTAATTAAAGACATGCTGTTGTTCTGGTGGTAGTGTATGTGTTTTTTCCATAGTAAATAAAATGTAATCAGTTACTTTTGTTTCCATGTCTCCTTCTTTTTTCTTCTTCATTTCACTTCTTCTTTCCCTATCGCAGCATCTTTTACTTTTGGTCTTCCTCCTTACTACTTCCCCCCCCCCTCTCTCTCTCCTTTCTTATTCTTATTGCTTCCTTCTTATATATCTTCTTCTCTCTTCTCCTCAATTCTTCTTTAATCTTTTTCTTTCTGTTTCTTCTTTTCTTCTTATTCTCGCTTTTTCTTTCTTTTTTTCTTCCATTTTCGTTTCTTCTTCTTCCTTCCTTCCTTCCTTATTTCTTCTTAATCATTCATTCTTCTTCTCTTTCTTCTTCTTTCCTTTTTTCTCTTAGATGAGAAGAGTTTTAAAGAATATGTAGTATACTTTCTTCTTCATTTTTTTCTGTTTTCATTCTTCTTCTTCCTTCCTTTGTCTTTTTCTAATTTTTCTTTTCCTACTTTTTTGTTTCTTTCAGCCTCTTCTTCTTCAGTGGTTGAGTAAATTTGCCTATCCCTATTTTTATTTATATATTTGTTGCCAATGTTAACGTGATCCGACCTTGGGCACTTATTACGATAGTATATTTTGTAAGTGTCAGAGTTGGAGTAAACAACTCAGGAAAAGAATATGCTAGAACTTACTGATGTAATCTAAATCGGTCTTATGTGGATGGCTAGTTTTTATTATCCAATGGTTAAGATTTACAAGAATGAAATCAGCCAATGGGCTGAGATCAAAGTTTACTTACTAAAATAATTCTATTCCCTAATCTCTCTTAATTTGGTTTGGCTGAAGTTCGGTCATGAAAGGCGGCAATTAGTTTAATGGAAAGAAGCAGCCTTTATTTTAGAATCTCCCAGTTTATTGATTTATAAACCGTTAGATCATGGTAGATTCAAGAAATATCTACCCAGATCGTAAGTGTGAGGATACATTGCACTCTGTTAATGTATGACAGCAAAGTATGCATGACTACATCATGGAATTTCTGGTTGTCACAGGAAATGAGGGACCGAAATTATATTTTATTTCATTTTAAAAAAAAACCGCTAACAAAACTAATTGAAGTAATCCGAGTTTTGTTATTTTTCGTATGTAGCATGAAATTCCAATAACGGTCACCTAAGATCTCTTTAGTAGACAGACGTTCGTGACGCAGTGTGTGTTAATATATCATATTGAATATATGTATTAGTTAATGAAGAATATGTATATTAAATAAATTGGGACAACTGCGCAATACCGTCACATGTTGTTGACGAGTGAAATGGCCAGTGCGCATTAGAATTGACCACAGAAAAGCGTGCATTACGATTACCACTATATATCCAAGGCAAAAATCATGTCACAGGACATAGCTTCTGGAAGTTTTGGAGACCTTCAGTAAAGCTATATAAGAGGCGAAATGAAGACTTTTACTCTGAATGTTGAAAACGTCGATTCGTCTGAAGCCAGTCTAACTTCACGTATGAATTATCTCATGTACAGAGATTTCATAAAGGAAAGCTGCAATAATCTCTTTCCATCCGTTTTCCATCCGTCTGATGCCATATATTGAGTAACGAGGCAAAATTACTCAGTATAATTGTTGGCAAAGTGGAAAGTTCGCTGTCCAGAAAAACCCGATGCATGCGACGCTGGTTGTATGCAGCTAACGACACGAGGGACCAACTTGTTCTTCCCCCTGTCTGAGTTCGTTTTGGCAGTCTATCCCGCGAATTGAGAGGCTAGCACCGTGATCGTCTCACAGACAATCCGGAGTTCTACACTCAATGTAATGCGACGACACATCCCACTGGACGACTCTACCCGATAATGCTAAACGTCGTTGGGGGGTCCGTTTCCACGACAACCAACAAACAGCGACAATTATCGAGACTGACAACAGTCAGTTAAATTTCAGATTTCTCCCCAGTGATAATCTGAAAGTGGTGCCTAGATTCTGCAGAATCTTCACCTGTAATGCGACGCCTCCATTGCGTCGATCTTCACTTTGAAGTGCCGCTTATAAGTGACGTGTGAGATTACGTCATCTCCTTGGAACTCTGACATTAATAGTGAGTAATCATTCGCACGGCTAACGCGCACATACTTAAGTCTAGGACTCTTAAGAAAATGAACACTATTATATCGTTTGCAAAATAAGAACTCTAATGTTAAAAGTAATGCTTATTTTACATGTCAACTATTGTTAAAGCGGCCCCATTTGCCGCATAAGAATTGTGTAATTAATCTTTATTTTATATTTTGAATTTCATCATTTTCATCTCCCCTTATTTCCCACAGAGTGTATGACATTGGAAAGTTGAATGAATGATTAATCACTGTGCGAAAGAGTAGTGCCCCTTTTAAATCGGGAAATAAATAACCTGATTTAAACATCTTTCAACTCTCTTGTTATTCATAGTTTTTGAGAGGGACGAAAGAATTTGTACTATTGTTTTGCACCGTTCGTCTGTTCGTCCATTTATTCACATTTATGATACACACTCACAACACACACCGCCAATAAAACGTTCCTTGGCATGACATTAATAAAGTGGGCCCCACCCAAACATCAATGGAGTATGTCATGTGTGTCTATGTAACAACTTGACGCGACGTAGTACTGGCATACGTCACCGGGCTTTTCTTGGAGGTGCACCGGAGCAGGCCAAAATTAGACTTCACCCCTTGCATCTCTAACTTCAGCTCGAGGTCGGCTTGTAACGAGCCGCCCGTTTTGTGACATCTGGTGACCACTGACCGTGATCTGACAAGGTAAATTGTGTTGTTGTAAGAAAGTGTCATCTCTTTCCTGCTTTTCTATCTCATCACCATTATGCATTGTTTATTGCATGTTAGGGCTTGCTATTGAGACTTAGGTGAACTGGATTTTGATAAGACTTATTATTATTGTGTTGAAATAAGTTTTATAATCTTTACGCTATTATCGTTAACGCGTACCGACTCGTGTTTAGACGTACATAGATCGATATTTTGTACGCTACATTAGCAACTGTTGTTTTGCTAACTTTGCAAATTTGCGATTAGGATTTCTTTTATTCGTGTTTGTAATAATCCTAATCACGTGGTGGCTGGTGTTCATACACACACCATTGCACCACTTGTGACCGACAGAGGTCAAAATCCCGCGAATATTCTAAGTCACTTTATCCATACTCGTGATAACTAGCAATTTTAAAAATGGCCGAGCTAGTAAACATAAAGAAAGAACTCATGGCTATGGGCAGAGAATTCGGGTATGAGAAAGCCGAGTTAAAGAAATACGTGGATGAGGAGATAGCTAAATGGTATGTTGCGAAAGAAAATGAGGCGAAAGAGGCGAGAGAGTTAGAGGATAAGAAAAATGAGCTAGAAGAAAAGAGACAGGTAGCTAAGGATTTAGAGATGCAAACTTTGAGAGAGTTAGAGGAAAAAAGATCGAAAGAGGCGAGAGAGTTAGAGGAAAAAAGATCGAAAGAGGCGAGAGAGTTAGAGGAAAAAAGATCGAAAGAGGCGAGAGAGCTAGAGGAAAAAAGATCGAAAGAGGCTATAGAGCTAGAAGATAAGAGACAGTTAGCTAAACAGCTAGAGATGCAAAACCTGAGAGAGCTAGAGGAAAAAAGAGCGAAAGAGGCGAGAGATTTTAAAGAGAAAGAAATCCAAGATATGAGAGAAATAGAGTTATTAAAGATTCAGTCAGCTAGGGATTTAGAAGATAAAAGGCAGGAAGTAGAAGAGAAAAAGCTTAAGTTAAAAGCTAGAGCACATCAGGAACAGCTTGAATTAGCTAAGCAAGAGGTAACAGCTAGAGAGAAGTTGTTAGATGGGACTGCTAAGCAACAGGCCGAATTAAATAAACCCCGTACACGGCTAGCTTTCTTTAACCCTGAAGTCGAGACGATTGACGAGTTTTTGACACGCTTTGACAGTTTCATTGCCAACTTTAATTACACTGACATTGAAAAGAAACAACAACTAGGTCAAATACTTCAAGGTGAAAGCTCGCGCGCATTTACTGATCTAACGCGCGATCCCGCTATTACTTATGCAGATCTCAAAACGGGTTTGATGCGTACTTTTCAATGTACAGCAGAAGGCTTTCGAAAAATGTTTAGGAGAGCCATACCTAAAGCAAATGACACCATGCAAGCCTTCGGTACCCGGTTACGCCATTATCTTGATAGATGGATTGATTTGACAGATATCCAGAAGACATATGAGGGCCTATTTGATTTGATATTAAGAGATCAATTTCTCCATATTGCTCCGCCTGCAATGACGACATATTTGCAGCGAAATCCCCCGACTAACTTCAGTGATATGTTGAAGTTAGCAGACACGTATAATGATTACCCTGATCCGGTAATTACGAGGAGTGCGCCACGCCCTCCTCTTACAAATCGGCAGAAGTATACACCGAAACCGAACCGACCAATGACGAAATCGGAAAAACCCGAACCGGTACAACGGACATACACTAAGTCACAAGACGTACGACGTCACACACGTGACTCCCCGCCTATGACATGTTACACGTGCAAAGGGAAGGGGCATAGTTCTCAGAACTGTCCCAGTCCACGTGATGTAAAGGTATGCACTGAAACAGGTGCAACTCTAAAGACCCAACAGGCTACAGTAAACGGACAAAAAGTCAAAATACTGGTCGATACAGGCGCGTCCATAAGCTGCATAAATGCTAAACTTGTACGCCCTGAACAGTATCTAAGAGGTAGTGTCCGCATTCGATGTGTTATGGGACACCTTAGTACATGTCCAAGAGCCACTGTACATGTTACGTCATCCGTATTTTCCGGTACAGTTGTTACGTTTCCAGTATTTATTTAGAGACCCTGCTTAGGAAATTATAGAACTTTAATTTACTATTTAAATTAATTCCCTCTCGTTTAACCTAAACAGACTGGTTGCTCAAATCATCATTCGACTAAATTAAAAATGCATCTTTGTAGTCTAGATCACAGATTTACGAAACTGATAATTTGCGTACATTAGCTAGATTGGAAATCGTTAAAAACTCTCTTAGATTCATATGCATTCATTACGTCATTCGTTTAGCTCAGACAGCCCCCATCCAATCCCATTTGGTCTATATGCATACAATTTACTACAAAAAGAGGTTCTTAACAAAATGAAATAAGATTTAATAAGTTTAACAATTAACAGCAACGATTAATTACAACACGACGTCTTAATTCTACACAGCGTTGTTCTCTCATTTTACCGTCTCTGTTAAAAGTCTTAACGAGAATTCTCTTTTGTTTTATTGCCAAATAGTCACTTGATTCTGGACTCTAGTAGATATACTTAACTACACTCTTGGTCGCATGTGGGGTTCAACTGGTTAGAACTGGTCCACATCCTTGGCTCATCGTCAGTACTGCATAGCACAACAGTCAATCGTCCACTCAGTTACTGCATCGCTAATGTACTTGCGACGAATCGTTAACACGTGGTTAACACGAGGTACTTCTGCATAGTTCACGTATGGGTCATGAAGACACCCGAGTCGGTGTACGACTCAAGAAGTACGAAGGTAGAGAGGGATAACATAAGAAGAACCCGGCTGAAACAAAGGATTTGGGCTCTGTAACTATTTGCGTCTATATTCGCAAAACCCAAGCACATGTTTCTTTGTTTAAGGTTCTGAATTTAGAATCTTTGACTATCGTGTCGTTTACAATTCAAATATGGTTATATTTAAATATACATTGTGGTTCACGTGTGTGTTACATATAACGTTACACGAACGTATGAATTCTCAAATATTTACAGCATTAAAAATTGGAATTCACACAAAGGATTAATTCAAAATGAAGCATGAATGCTTTACAATTCTACACGAAAAATTATATGCAAGAACAATTTGAATTACAAAGAAGAATTCGCCACGTGCACAGACATACTGGCGGCACTAGGGAATTTAAGATTTATATAAATTAAAGATAAGAAAAAGTTACAATAATTTATATACAATAACTTTTAGATTTGTCCTTTTACATCGAAACACGTGCTTTGGCTAAAATAGCGCTAAGCTGCACAAAATACATACGTCAATTCAATTACAAAATACAATCAATAAATGCAATAGATACTGTAAGAAGTAGACGTGTTATTGTTACCTCTTAAAAGTAGATTTTACTGCTCTAGCGCGGGTTCATCTTCGACTCTCTTACGACTCTGGTATGGCGGCGGGACGGAGCTATGTTAAAGCTGCCTGGTGTGTCTGCCGGTCTGTGAGTGAGTGAGTGTTTTGGCGCCTTATGATTATTTTTATGAAACTGCATTGAACGCATCACGTGACCGCTCACGTGGTATGTTGTTGATCTCGAAGGTGCTGGACACTGGCCTAAAGTTATGCAACAATCCGACCTTGCTAGAAAGCTTCTCTCGATACTGATGTATCACGGGTGAATTTCAACAAAGGTCCGTTCAAAAATTTAATTTTGAAACGAGCAATTGGGTCACGAGGTCATGACACAGAATTTGTCACACATCGTCACACCCCCTTGCTTTTGAGGCGTTTATCTTACCAAAAGATAAATGCCTCCTACAAATTATGTGTTATAAAATGTAGAAGTGCAAAATGAAGAAAAAATTTACAATTAAAAAATTTCAACATAACCAGAAATAATGTAACGCGGCAGGGAAATCAACTCTAGATTAACGGCACTCTCATACAATATTTCTCACTTCAGAAATCAAAGAAAAATGATTTAAGAAAAAATCAAATAAAATGATTTAAGAAAAGGTCCAGTCTAATTTAATAGACATCCATCCAATGGAATAACATGTTCTGAAATTCTCACTATCTGTCCCAATAATCAATAGTTCACACACAACCTAGTTTGATCTAACCAGATTATTCAGAATAGAAATTCGACATCAACCAATTCCACTGAATATGTATCCAACAATAGTGTGATCAAAAATTTGACTTCCAATGAACAACACTATCAATATGCAGGTTATGAAAAGTTCCAGATATTGATTTCCTGTATCAACCAAATATCAGAGTTTGTGAATTACCAACTCTAATGAACTATCTATCAGTCCACCTGTCATATTCAGAGTTACAACACTAACACAATTCAATCAGTGTTATAGCTTGTCCCAAGTTTTTATGAAATGTCCAACATATTTACAGTAACAACCACCAACTACCGTACAACAAGAAAATAATGAAAATTCAAAGAAGGTACCGAATCATTATTCCTACTGCTGCACTATCCTGCCTAGCACAATCTTCGTAGTTCTATCCCAATCCCAATACACGTCATCGTCCATGTGTGTCAACATGTCTACGGCATGACAACTGTATTCTTTCTTTCTTACTCTGTTCGTCAGAATGTCACTGTGAGGTGCAATATATTGCATGTCAAGTTTAGACTTTTCATTTCTCGTCCGGTAAGTACGTCCTTGAAGTGTTTTATCTCTTTCAAAACTCCCCAAAGTACTTGTCAAGTTTAAAATGTTTTTGGTAGTGTCAGTTTCTGTATGACTGGTCTCTACCCTGTCTAACAGTTTCAAACTTCTCGATACGTTTCGTATCATGTCAGTGTCACTGTGGCCTTGACTCTGCGAAGTCTGAATTTCAAATCTATCGCTCTTAGCCTTGTCACTGAACTCACGCAAATGGAAATTTGCTCTCTTGGTGTTTCGTGCATCTGTAGTTACGTCATTGTGTACACATTGAACGTCTCTAGTTCGCATGCACTCAACGTCTTTCGTCGGAATGGCGTCAGATCTACTATGGGTCCATTTCGCATCTAGTCTAACGTCATAGGTTCGCAAATGTGCTCTGTTGCGGCTACCTGTCTTTCTGAAGTACCTGAATTGCAACATAAGCTTCTCCCCTAAATCTGGAGGTTCTGTTCTCCTGATTTTATCATAGACTGAAGTGAAATATCTCGTCCCACTAGTTGTTTTCTGTTTTAACCCATTCACAACTAGGTGTTCGACTGTTATGTCTGTCAATTTGTCTCTCTCCTTGACAACATAAGTCTGTGTCTCTTTTGTGACTCTAGAATTGTCTAACTCTCCACTCGAGTATTCTCTAGTCACGGTGGGGTCAGACTCGCTCGCTAGCAAGTCAGATTCCTGCGGTCGTATGAACAAGGGTTCTGTCTTAAACTCTCCAAGAGTTATCGATTGTCTCCCCTGGACCATACCGTTTATTGAACTAACATAATCTGTCTCCACCGACTTAGTTAATTCAATGTGTCTCCTCATCAAATCGTCAGAATCTATGATGGAAATTCTGTCAGTTTCAGTCACCAACTGGCAGTGAATGTTACCTGTCTCTATTACACTGAATAACATCACCATGTCTATTCTCTGTGTGTCGTAGGCTACACTCCCACTGTTTCCTCTATCATAATTCTCTGTATCTGATGTCAGTAACAGTCCTGATGCCCCACCTACTCTGGTTATCAGTCCGTCACTCCGGTTTTCATTATCTATCAGTCTAGTTCTGTCACTCATTTGTACTGTGTCTTTGATCAACTCGGGATCACACTCCGCACTTTTCGTCAGTGAATCAAGGAACCTATCAGTTAATGAAACCCCCTCCTCCTTACTTCCACTTGTCTCAGTTTTTGGTACGTACTCATGACATTCCTTTATCTCAACAGGTGAGTCAATAAAGGTAGTCCCTGTACCGTGGCTTCTGTCTACGTCACTAATTCCATTAAGTGATTTATCTGCAGACAGTTCTGCCATGTCTCCGACAACTGCGTGCATACACGTCAGTACACATGCATTGTTATCGTCGACCGTCCCTAATATCCCTATGTTAGAAATACTAGATTTCGTCCCTGTACAGTTTTCGACCATATCTTCTTCCATGTCACGTTTGGAAAAGAACTCTGTCTCAGCTCTGACAACTGTCATGTCATCTGAAGTAAATGAATTTATCATAGGCACATTGTCTCTGTCTGTAATGCTACCTATGCTGTCATCTGGATCAAATACTTCTGTTTCCCTGGCTGTCAATGTGTTAGCACTCGAAACCTCGCATAACGCAATAATCTTGTGTTCCAAAATTACGTCATGACTCACGTCAATCATCGGAGATCGAGATCTACCGATGTCAGTCTTCGTAGCGAGCACATTCTCTCTTAAACTAACAGTTCGGTCAGTAGACTCAGTCGATGCGTCACTGCCCTTCAACCATACACAACTGATAGAACCCGTTTCTATCTTCTCATGCATATTTGTCCTGTCAGAAAAATCAGTCACTGTGTTGCTAGAAGTTTCATCACACCTTAACGGTACACAACCGATAGAATCTGTCTCTATCTTATCATGCGCATTCAGTCCGTCAACCGAGGTGTCACACGTACACGGCGGTGTATGTGTTTGTCCAAATTCTACACGTGTTATTAAGTCCTTAACAACAGTGTCTTTTCTTGTCTCTGTTTCAAGATCAAGCTTCTGTGGTGCGCCAACTGTTTCTGTAAACTGGTTAGCATGTTGAACTGTAATGGTTTTGTCAAAACATTTGTTTTTGTTTTCAATCAAACTGTCTAATTCGTCTGCTGTGCTTGGTAGCGCGACTAATTTCTGTGTGTCAGTCTCCACGCTCGCAGTGTTTGACCTCGGCAAGTCAAAGTTCACGGCCTGACCTTCCTGTCGTAATTTGTCAACTGTACCGTCCCCAGCAAATTTAGACTCTGTTTTGATTTCTGTCCACAACCATTCTAATTCTAGACTTTCTTTCCTTTCCATAAGCACTAGCCTCTCTTTCTTCAACTTTCTAATTTCGAACGTTAGGTCTCGCATTTCAACTTCACTTTCTATTATTAGAACTTCGCTCTCTCTCATTTCCATCCAGTCCCCTTCGAATCGGAAATCTCTATCAAACAACTGCTTTACTCGCGCCTTTGTAAGGTTTACGCGTGGGTTTAATGAAGATCTAATTTCTTCCCTGTGTTTTATTTCCTTTTCATTGAGTGCTAGCAGGACGAAATTACGTAGCGGTTCACTTTCATAGCCTAGTGATATGCCTATTTCTTGTTCGCGTTTTAGAATCTCCCTGAGCTGTACTCTCCCTACACTGTTCTTCTGTTCATCAATCCTTAGATTTATCAAAGTCGTAAGGTGATCATCTTCTATCTCTGACCTTTCCAACTCGGCCTTAACGCGTTCTAGCTTTTCTCTAGCCTCGGCTTGCCGTGACTCGATCTGTTTCATTTCTAACGCGTGATTGAGTTTTATTCTTTCTATTGCTAACGCGCCATCGAGTTTTATTCGTTCTAACACTTTCGCGTGTTCCGCCTCGAATTCGCGTTCCTCTCTTTCCTCTTCCTCTCTCTTTGCTTTCTCTCTCCTGTCTAGTTCAGTTCTCACGAAGTTCATTACCTCGTCTTCCGTTCGGTATCCGATCAAGGAACCTATCTCTCTCAGACTCGCAATAGTCTGTTCGAGATCCATCTTATTTATTTAGCGCGTCTGGCTACAATAAATATCTCTCGTGATTGTGTATCTAACCGTAGGCGATAAAACTCCGCTTTTATCCCACAATAACTTTTAGGCTACGACCTTACAAAAATTATTGAATTTATTCAGAACACCTTCCGAAATAAATTACGCGTTGGTTACACATTCACCTGCTTGGCTACAATCTGTTGTCTCCAAGGCTTCCGTAATGTCACGGCTCCAACCATACAACATTACACATTATACTTAGCACCCTAAATATAATAGTCCGAAGTCTGTTACTACCGATAACTCTCCTAGCTGGCGGTATAACACGTCGACCTCTTACAATGAAGTATCCAGTAACACAATACTAAATAAATCATCAATAGCTAACATGACATATTTAACTACGCTTAAATATATCAACATTAACTAACATGCACGCTACTCTGCAAAAGAATACATGCACATGTCACAACAAAAGCAAGATAAATATTTCAACAATCCTGAATCAATAGAATATTGGCAATTCTCAGATGTTCGTTACCTAAAGATATGATACGCCCTATGTATAAAAAATGTTACAATTTAATACATATCAATCCCATGACGAGGCCACACTTGTTACGTTTCCAGTATTTATTTAGAGACCCTGCTTAGGAAATTATAGAACTTTAATTTACTATTTAAATTAATTCCCTCTCGTTTAACCTAAACAGACTGGTTGCTCAAATCATCATTCGACTAAATTAAAAATGCATCTTTGTAGTCTAGATCACAGATTTACGAAACTGATAATTTGCGTACATTAGCTAGATTGGAAATCGTTAAAAACTCTCTTAGATTCATATGCATTCATTACGTCATTCGTTTAGCTCAGACAGCCCCCATCCAATCCCATTTGGTCTATATGCATACAATTTACTACAAAAAGAGGTTCTTAACAAAATGAAATAAGATTTAATAAGTTTAACAATTAACAGCAACGATTAATTACAACACGACGTCTTAATTCTACACAGCGTTGTTCTCTCATTTTACCGTCTCTGTTAAAAGTCTTAACGAGAATTCTCTTTTGTTTTATTGCCAAATAGTCACTTGATTCTGGACTCTAGTAGATATACTTAACTACACTCTTGGTCGCATGTGGGGTTCAACTGGTTAGAACTGGTCCACATCCTTGGCTCATCGTCAGTACTGCATAGCACAACAGTCAATCGTCCACTCAGTTACTGCATCGCTAATGTACTTGCGACGAATCGTTAACACGTGGTTAACACGAGGTACTTCTGCATAGTTCACGTATGGGTCATGAAGACACCCGAGTCGGTGTACGACTCAAGAAGTACGAAGGTAGAGAGGGATAACATAAGAAGAACCCGGCTGAAACAAAGGATTTGGGCTCTGTAACTATTTGCGTCTATATTCGCAAAACCCAAGCACATGTTTCTTTGTTTAAGGTTCTGAATTTAGAATCTTTGACTATCGTGTCGTTTACAATTCAAATATGGTTATATTTAAATATACATTGTGGTTCACGTGTGTGTTACATATAACGTTACACGAACGTATGAATTCTCAAATATTTACAGCATTAAAAATTGGAATTCACACAAAGGATTAATTCAAAATGAAGCATGAATGCTTTACAATTCTACACGAAAAATTATATGCAAGAACAATTTGAATTACAAAGAAGAATTCGCCACGTGCACAGACATACTGGCGGCACTAGGGAATTTAAGATTTATATAAATTAAAGATAAGAAAAAGTTACAATAATTTATATACAATAACTTTTAGATTTGTCCTTTTACATCGAAACACGTGCTTTGGCTAAAATAGCGCTAAGCTGCACAAAATACATACGTCAATTCAATTACAAAATACAATCAATAAATGCAATAGATACTGTAAGAAGTAGACGTGTTATTGTTACCTCTTAAAAGTAGATTTTACTGCTCTAGCGCGGGTTCATCTTCGACTCTCTTACGACTCTGGTATGGCGGCGGGACGGAGCTATGTTAAAGCTGCCTGGTGTGTCTGCCGGTCTGTGAGTGAGTGAGTGTTTTGGCGCCTTATGATTATTTTTATGAAACTGCATTGAACGCATCACGTGACCGCTCACGTGGTATGTTGTTGATCTCGAAGGTGCTGGACACTGGCCTAAAGTTATGCAACAATCCGACCTTGCTAGAAAGCTTCTCTCGATACTGATGTATCACGGGTGAATTTCAACAAAGGTCCGTTCAAAAATTTAATTTTGAAACGAGCAATTGGGTCACGAGGTCATGACACAGAATTTGTCACACATCGTCACAACAGTCACCGCCGCAGTGATAAGAGACATGCAGTTCGGATTCATACTATCGCCCGAACAGTGTGACGCAAACACTGATGACATCTATCCTGTTCTCCCCGTAACCACTAGAGCACAACGGGAACGTAGTAAACAAGGACCCCCGGCTCTAAAGATAGTCGAGAACACATTTCCGCAGTTGACCCCAAGTCAACTCAGTCACCTGCAGCAGGAGGACAAAAGTTTGTCCTCAATGCTAAAGCTGGCACGGAAAAACACTATTACGTCCAGCAAGTACGCGACAATTACGTATTTCCTGAAGGACGGGCTAGCGTTTCGGCGCACCGACTTTAAGGAAAATGATACTAGAAGCACCACGTGTCTATTTACCCCTAAACCACTCAGACCGCTGATTCTAAGCTTTGCACACGACTCAATCATGTCCGGACATCAGGGCGCACGTCGCACTGAACAACGGATTCGCGAGGACTTTTTTTGGCCAGGCCTGAGTAGGGATGTTCGCTCGTACGTTCGTACATGTACGCAGTGTCAACAACATATTGACCGGGGGCGTGTCAGTCGAGTTCCCCTCGAGATAGTACCAACAGTAGAGGAACCATTCCTAAAAGTCGCAGTAGACATTATTGGCCCAATCATTCCCGCGGCCGAAGGAGGATATCGCTATATCCTAACAATCGTGGATTTTGCAACACGATATCCAGAAGCAGTCGCATTAAAGGGCATCACAGCAATCGAAGTCGCAGACGCTTTAATAGACGTATTTTCTCGCACGGGCGTTCCCCGAGAGATATTGAGTGACCAGGGCACTCAATTCACCTCAGCAATGATGGCTGAAACAATGCGTCTACTGGCGTGTAAACAGTTGTTCTCATCACCATATCACGCTCAGTCTAATGGTGCCGTTGAACGTTTCAACGGTACGATAAAGAAAATGTTAATTAAAATGGCCTCGGAACAACCCGACCAGTGGCCGCGTTTTCTAGCACCATTACTCTTCGCGTATCGCGAACTCCCACAAGAGAGTACGGGCTACTCACCGTTCCAACTACTATACGGCAGACAACCTCGTGGTCCCCTTAAGCTAATAAAAGAAACATGGGTCAAGGGAGACACTGTGACCGATGGTAAAGATGTTCACACGTACGTAGCCGAACTACGTCAACGTCTGACCGAAACGTGTCACTTAGCACAGGAAAACATTCGCGAAAAACAACCCCGATACAAGCGAAATTTTGACCGTACTGCTGTGGAACGTGACCTCGAACCAGGTCAGCTCGTGTTACTCTTGCGGCCCACGCATAACAACCGCATGCAAATGCACTGGCGTGGACCCTACCGCGTTATTAAGCGTGTGAAGCAGAACGATTATAGCATACAGATAGGAAATAAGCAGAAAATCTATCACATAAATATGCTAAAGCGTTACTATGAACGCAGCGACGAACAGATACAAAACGTGAATGTCGCACTGATACAATTGGAAGACTCCAATTTCAGAACAGACATGATGTCCGCCGAAACCACGCCTAACTCTGCAGTTACAGTCGATCAAGTCGAGATTGACTCGAACTTAACTGTCGAACAGCGCGACGCAATGTCAAAACTCTTACACAGACACGCGCGCATATTCACCGACCAACCGGGCCACTCAGATTTGGTTGAACACCGCATCAAACTTTTAAGTGACAAACCGATACGCTTAAAACAGTACCCACAGAAATATGAGAGCACAAAGTACATAGCAGAACAGGTGCGTGAAATGCAAGAACAGGGCGTGATTGAACAGTCAATCTCCCCATATTCATCACCGGTCGTCTTAGTTAAAAAGAAAGACGGTACGCTTCGTTTTTGTGTGGACTACAGACAGTTAAATGAGATAACTGAATTCGATGCGGAACCTATCCCAAATCAGGACGAATTATTCGCAAAACTAACTAAGGCACATTACTTTTCGAAGTTTGACATGTGCAAAGGGTACTGGCAACTGTCGGTTGCTATTGACGACAGACCAAAAACAGCCTTTCCAACCCCGTTAGGCTTATTTCAGTTTTGCCGACTACCGTTCGGACTAGCGAACGCACCCGCAACATTCGCGCGCTTCATGCGAAAATTACCGTTAGAGAGCGTTGACGCATTGAATTTCTTTGATGACATTCTGGTAGCAACAGGAACATGGGACCAACATTTATCCTCAGTGGGTGGTCTACTTGACATTCTCGAGCGCCATAAATTGACCGTGAAACCCACCAAAGTACGCGCGGGCTTTCGGGAGATTGAGTTTCTTGGCCATATCATAAGTGACGGACAAATAGGCCCTAATCTAGACTTAACTGCAGCCATTCGTGACATGACCTTACCGACTACAAAGAAACAGGTCAGGGCAGTTTTGGGGCTAGTGGGGTACTACCGAAAATTTGTCCCAAACTTCAGTACACTTCTTAAACCACTGACGGACTTAACTGGGAACAAACAACCCACGAAAATACGATGGACGGCAGAGTGTAGCACCGCCCTCGAAAAAGTGAAGGACATCTTGACCAGTAAACCCGTCCTACAGTTACCAGACTTTGACAAAAGATTTATTGTCAGGACCGACGCATCAGACGAAGGCCTCGGTGCCATACTTCTCCAAGAGACAGATGACGAATACCTACCGGTAGCATACGCGTCTAAGAAACTGTTAGATCGTGAGACACGGTATTCTACGATTGAAAAAGAGTGCTTAGCAATCGTATGGGCACTCAAGAAATTTAGTGCTTATCTGTACTCTAAACCATTCATCCTGCAGTGCGATCATAAGCCGCTGACATATCTGCGCACTAGCATGTACGATAACGCTAGGCTAACTAGATGGACACTCCTGCTACAGGAGTATAGCTTCGTTGTCGAACACATCGCGGGCCGAGAAAATTCGGGTGCCGATGCATTATCCCGGCATGCCATAACCGCGATATAAACAAGAGAGAGGATAGTCTCTCCACAGATGCGCATATAATTCCTGTGGAGACTATCGTGTGAAATAAAAATTTTTTTTGTTCCTATTTGATTTCCACTCTGTGAGCTCCAATCAATTTTAAGAAGGGGGTTGTCACAGGAAATGAGGGACCGAAATTATATTTTATTTCATTTTAAAAAAAAACCGCTAACAAAACTAATTGAAGTAATCCGAGTTTTGTTATTTTTCGTATGTAGCATGAAATTCCAATAACGGTCACCTAAGATCTCTTTAGTAGACAGACGTTCGTGACGCAGTGTGTGTTAATATATCATATTGAATATATGTATTAGTTAATGAAGAATATGTATATTAAATAAATTGGGACAACTGCGCAATACCGTCACATGTTGTTGACGAGTGAAATGGCCAGTGCGCATTAGAATTGACCACAGAAAAGCGTGCATTACGATTACCACTATATATCCAAGGCAAAAATCATGTCACAGGACATAGCTTCTGGAAGTTTTGGAGACCTTCAGTAAAGCTATATAAGAGGCGAAATGAAGACTTTTACTCTGAATGTTGAAAACGTCGATTCGTCTGAAGCCAGTCTAACTTCACGTATGAATTATCTCATGTACAGAGATTTCATAAAGGAAAGCTGCAATAATCTCTTTCCATCCGTTTTCCATCCGTCTGATGCCATATATTGAGTAACGAGGCAAAATTACTCAGTATAATTGTTGGCAAAGTGGAAAGTTCGCTGTCCAGAAAAACCCGATGCATGCGACGCTGGTTGTATGCAGCTAACGACACGAGGGACCAACTTGTTCTTCCCCCTGTCTGAGTTCGTTTTGGCAGTCTATCCCGCGAATTGAGAGGCTAGCACCGTGATCGTCTCACAGACAATCCGGAGTTCTACACTCAATGTAATGCGACGACACATCCCACTGGACGACTCTACCCGATAATGCTAAACGTCGTTGGGGGGTCCGTTTCCACGACAACCAACAAACAGCGACAATTATCGAGACTGACAACAGTCAGTTAAATTTCAGATTTCTCCCCAGTGATAATCTGAAAGTGGTGCCTAGATTCTGCAGAATCTTCACCTGTAATGCGACGCCTCCATTGCGTCGATCTTCACTTTGAAGTGCCGCTTATAAGTGACGTGTGAGATTACGTCATCTCCTTGGAACTCTGACATTAATAGTGAGTAATCATTCGCACGGCTAACGCGCACATACTTAAGTCTAGGACTCTTAAGAAAATGAACACTATTATATCGTTTGCAAAATAAGAACTCTAATGTTAAAAGTAATGCTTATTTTACATGTCAACTATTGTTAAAGCGGCCCCATTTGCCGCATAAGAATTGTGTAATTAATCTTTATTTTATATTTTGAATTTCATCATTTTCATCTCCCCTTATTTCCCACAGAGTGTATGACATTGGAAAGTTGAATGAATGATTAATCACTGTGCGAAAGAGTAGTGCCCCTTTTAAATCGGGAAATAAATAACCTGATTTAAACATCTTTCAACTCTCTTGTTATTCATAGTTTTTGAGAGGGACGAAAGAATTTGTACTATTGTTTTGCACCGTTCGTCTGTTCGTCCATTTATTCACATTTATGATACACACTCACAACACACACCGCCAATAAAACGTTCCTTGGCATGACATTAATAAAGTGGGCCCCACCCAAACATCAATGGAGTATGTCATGTGTGTCTATGTAACAACTTGACGCGACGTAGTACTGGCATACGTCACCGGGCTTTTCTTGGAGGTGCACCGGAGCAGGCCAAAATTAGACTTCACCCCTTGCATCTCTAACTTCAGCTCGAGGTCGGCTTGTAACGAGCCGCCCGTTTTGTGACACTGGTATAAGGAAGTTACTGGAAATTGCTACATTGTTGTTCTGCTTGAGGGAACTAGTACTGTGAAAGAACACCCAAATTAGTCTTGAGAGAACATCAGCTCATGGAACATTCTACAGCATACTAGGGAGCACATGAAAAATTGACAATTCTATTGTGAACAATAAACTTGTGACTTGTTATGAAAGTGTGTGAAAGACTATTGCAGCTCCACCATTGACAAGGTTATGTACAAACCATTTTCACTTATCTCTCTCTAACTTCATTTCTGTTCTATGATAAGAATGATCCTGTGATTTATATTAATACTAATCTGCTGAATTATGTGTTAGGATATAAGACTGTATAGGTATTGAAATTATTCGAAAGTGGTTTCGTGGAAATACTGATGTAAAATAATATTTTCATTGTATTTGTTATATGTATATTTGGTTATATGTATATGTGATTGTTGACTTAATAAATTTATCGTTAAATTTACTGACCATCTTACATATATTAATAACTATATGTTGGAGAAATAGTGGGTGGATGTGGCTCGTTAAATATAGATTAAAAGATGGATTTATTTGTTAAGAAGTTTTCCACCTACAGAAATATTGTGACAGTGAATGTTTGTCTTTAATGTTGTTGAAGAGAGAAAACGCTTATAGTGTCCGCATATCTGCCAAGTGAGAGAGACGAGTGGTGTCTTCTGGAGAATTATTAATAACATAAATTAAGGTTTTCATCCTTGTAATTAGTTATAGATGATTAATAATAATAATAACCATAACCAATAACTAGATGGCATTGGCGTCACACATTCCTTCTTACATCTCTTGTTCTTTCCATCTTTTCTATCTTTATTTTCTCCTTCCTCCTGCTCTCTCTTCTTCCTTCTTTTTCTCTCTCTCTTCTTCCTTCTTTTCTCTCTTCTCACTCCCTTCCCCCTCTCTCTTTTTCTTCCATTCTTCTCTCTCTTCTCCTTTTTATTCCCTTCTTTCTCTCTAGTCTTCTTCTGTCTTTCTTCTTTCTTCTTTTCTGATTAAGCTGATTTGTTCCTAGAATACATTTAATTATATGGACTGTGCATTATTAAATAGATACAAAAGTAAAATATGATGTGTATTAACTCACAGTATGACCACTCCCCAACTGAGTTTATTAACTTAGAAGTAAAAAAGGGCCACTATCATCGCACTACAAATGTCGGCTGAAATCCTTAACATAAATCTACTTGCTCGACCGGACTAGACAAAACTGTGCAGGATTTCCAGCGAACTCAATAAATTACAATAACCGTGTGTGTGAATTCCTCGCAGTCAGCTTCCGTCAGCAGGTGATTCCCCCTATTTAGATGATTTGATTAGCCCAACCGGAAACGCCTCGCTTCAAGTGCATTTCTGCATATCATCTGTACGCATGTGACATTGGATGGTGAAGCTGCACAGATATATCGTGTTATTTTCTTAACATACACACAGTGCTGTGGTGTATATGTTTTATGATCCTTCAAGGACGTGTTAAAGTAAATTAATATACCCAATCTTCTAGTCTTCTACAGCATATCCAACATAAGATGTTTTAAGTAAATTTTAGAATATGAGTTTCAGAATAATTCAAGCCTTTTTATTTTTTTGCGCGCGTGTGTATGTTTTTGTATGTGCATACATGCACATACAAAACTTGGTAACGCATTTACAATTGTGTGTATATTATACAAATCGTGTTGACATTTTGTTTGTATATATTTTATATGACGCTACGTTACAACTTGTCAGCAATAAAATACTGATATGGACTTTAGGTTTCAAGATTTTTAGTAAGTTCATAAGTTACTAATCTTCTCCCAGTTTATTACTTCGCCTTTAGCGAGGAGACTATCTGTAGTTCATGTTTTAGGGAGGGTATGAGTGGGGGGTATTGCGTGTTGTGGCTGAGACGTTACTATGATGCAGCTCACAGTCATGCTCTTCCGTTGAATATATCCTCAGTGCGAGTTGCTTTCATCACTTTTTTTTGGGGTGGTGGGGGTGGTGGAGGGTGCTGTCGATATCCCTGTCGTGATTGTAAAGGTACGTTTTATCTAATGATACAGTTAGCATAGACTAAGTCCACTCTCATTTATCCAATCCATGTTTTTTTTTAACTGCATGGAAACTACTGATGCCTGACTATATGTAAGAAGAAACTAATAAAAATCGTTCACGAGGTCGGCACTAAGTTTATATGAATACATGTGTGTTGAAGTAAGCTTCCTTTCTCAAATGTCCTACATTTTTCTTCATAGACTATTTTTCCGTCAAACAAATAAGTTCCTAGATCTGTGTGGTGCGCTCCCAAATATACTAAGAATGCTGACCTTAGCGTCAAATGAGGTCAAAGTTGTGATACTGTTTATAGATCGGAGTGCTAACGGTAGCTTTTGTTGTTGTTGTTGTTTGCTAATGCTGTTGTTGTTGTTATTTGACTTTAGAGTGTACTGTCTTACTCTATCTACACTTGTCTCACTAAGCAAATGATCAAGCAGGATGTATCGCAGTGGACCACAAAATTTGTTCAGGCAGATTTAGTTTCCTAACACAGCTTCCTAAGTAACTGAATTAATTTCGGTTGATTTTATTATAAAGATAAGAACAATCGAATTCTTTATTAAATTTTAGCGTTGAAGGATGCAATGATTTTAGAGGAGAAGAGGAAATTCCTTTCTGAATTAGTAATGAATGTCAACAATATTATCTATTCTGTAACGGACCGGGAAAATGTATTCTGTCATTGTTTCGCATTTGAATCCAAGATCTTTTCTGGGGCAAATAAGTTGTCTTTCTTTCTAGCTAAAGTCGTCACCGAGATGAGTCGTCTTCTCGCTGGCCAAAGTCAAATCTCAGAGATCAGTCGTCTTTCTCATTGGCCGAATATCAAGTCTCTGAGATCAGTCGTCTTTCTCATCTCACTGGCTTAAATCAAATTTCTTAAATCAGTTGTCTGTCTCACTGGTAGTCAAGTCACTGAGATCAGTCGTCTTTCTCGCTGGCCGAAGTGAAGACATTGAGATGAGTCGTCTATTGTGCTGATTGAGGTCACTGGCCAGAATCGTTTTTCTTGCTCGCTGTTTAGTCATCATTGAGATTTGAACACATATCCGGCGGCAGCAAATTATGTGTGGGCTTGAATAGTATTGATATTTCGTCATCAAGAGAGTTCCATGGATAGGGCAATTTACATTTTGCGTGAAATTATTTTACTGAGAAATAATATTTGCAAGCACACCTTTTGACAGGGTTTATGGGAAAAACACATAATCCCCATCTCACCCCGCCCCACTTTCTTTCCGCCTGTGTAGTCGGAGAGACCCACACAGCGCGTTTTTGTTATATATATATTTTTAACTTGATCCCACAAAATGCCCCAGGGTTTTACTGAGGTAGATATTGATGACTATGTTCAGGAGTGATATTGATGACTATGTTCAGGAGTGTTAGCGATGACTATGTTCAGGAGTGATATTGATGACTATGTTCAGGAGTGATATTGATGACTATGTTCAGGAGTGTTAGCGATTAATATGTTCAGGAGTGATATTGATGACTATGTTCAGGAGTGATATTGATGACTATGTTCAGGAGTGTTAGCGATTAATATGTTCAGGAATTATAGTGATGGCTTATGTTCGTAATAATAATAATTGTTAGGATTAATATTTAATATTAACAGGGGTTTCAGTTTGGGTTACGATACTTTGCAACTCAAACAAGCGAGGCTGTGCTTTTTAGAATGAATTCTGTTGGAAGGTTAGGCCTATAGCAGAGTGGTCCAATTTATTTAACCCCGAGGGCCACATAAACCGGAAATTTAAAGTTCTTAGGCTATTCAATATTTTTTTAAAATAAAACATAATAATTAAAGAAATATTTTTCTATTAGTGCGCTGGCCCATAACTTGGAAGTAGATCTGGCGATCCGATAGTTATTCGCAATGACTCTAGACTGTAAACATCAGTATTTATCCAGTAACAGTCCTGTATCTAAGCAATGACTCAGACTGTAAACATCAGTATTTATCCAGTAACAGTCCTGTATCTGAACAGCGCACTTTATGATATTTCGATGGCCTGTGTTGATGTGCGGATGAGACACTTCTGGAAGTCCGAACACAACCCTAGGGATTGTGCACTGTAGCCTTCCCCTCCACACCCTTTCCCTTCTTTCGCCGAAACAGTCCTTCCGGAAACATACTTAATTGGCGTTTCTATACAGGCTGGTAACTAAACTAGGGTCTCGCACTCCTATCTCATGTCGCCAGTTTGCTTCCGCCGGTAAATCGCTCTGGTGTATCTCAAATTGAATTGTTTCCTACGCTTTGCTTGAAGAGGGTCGCTCGTTAACCCTTTCTCACTCAAACGACGACGGCTACATGCAACCTCCCCCCATCCCACCCACCCCACACACATCTTCCTCAATGCAGCCATCCGACGCTTGTAGGATTAAAAAATAATAATAATTGCTGTCTGAAACAAAAACTGAACAACGACTAACGGCTAAGTTCACCGTCGAAGTGAGAAACTTCACTGCGTCGAGGGCCATCTTATGTCGCTGTTTACTTTTTTCAATAAATGGTTCATCATAAAGGTAAAATGGCTCTCTCAGATTGTTTACAATGCGCACTGCCACACGAATCAAACTGAAAGCTTGGTGACGGAAGCAATATACTCTCCCGTGATAAACTGACTCTATAATGCGATTACCACTTTCAGAAAATTCTGAGAACAAAACGTACAAGTCAAAAAATCGTTACGATTGTCTCCGTAAATAATAGACACAGGAGAACACTAACTTTCGTGTCATATAACAAAATCAAAAAGAGGCTAAAACTGTTTATAAAACCAAAAAATTATAATGCCCGAAGTAAAGAAACTCAAGTTTGCTTAATGGAAGAATCCTCTCGCGGTTTCGGTTGATTATTGACGAGCAAGAAAAAATCGAATATAAATAAATACTGAATTATAAATTAGTTAACATAGTGAAAATGCAAAATACCATTTTAAAATTCGTAACAATCTGATTAATATTTATAATAGATATATATATATATATACAACCGACATTGTACTGAAAGTAAATTATGACTCATAGTTCAGCTGCTCTAAAATTAAACAAAACACTACACGTTCTCTCAAGAGGGATGTAGTACACACACAGTTTGTTATGGTCACCTACTAACAAAGCGCGCTGTTAAAAAAATAAAGTAAACAGTAAATCATTGGTGAATAAGGTGTCTATACTGAGTTTGTCGGGGGGGGGGGGGTTGGTGGAGGGGGGCAATTTTGCAGAGTTTTAATAAAAGAAAAGTGTTTTAATACAAGTATCTTTCTATGGCTATGATTCTGCTGGAGGAGGGGTTGTAAACTATAAACGAACTGTGCACAGCGGAAGTAATTTCTGACCCAATCTTTACGGCATAGTCTAAGGTGACGATCGGAAAATACTAAAGCAAATCACAAATGTCATCAACTAGTTCTTTTGCCACAATAACTGACTTTGATAATTACAAACAAGTATATGCGAGAATGCGTAAGTAAATAAAGAAACTTTAGGCTGCTTTCTTATCAGTGAATACGGATTACTTCATGAAGCTCGATGCTGCGTGGAGAGTCATTGCGCCTTTAATGACACGGCCTAAGATAAGTATTATTCCTTCAGGCTACAAGAGTTTGTATGCGATAGCCTAGCAAATCTGTATCTACAGATACAGTTTTTCTATGAATACAGCTGCACTGAAATCCCCCCCACCCCACCCCGACCCCACATGACACTTCTAACACGTGGAAAGGGGGTAGCAATGTTGTATGAGACCCAAAAATCTAGACTTTTGCAAATATAAGTACTTATAAGTGGCAAGTTGTGTGATTAATTTTCCTTTTCTTCCAACTAGATGTTACACTTTAGCTAGTTTAGCATGACAAAACATTTATTTAACATAAACTTGCATTGAAGTAGTGGTAATCGTGGTGTAATCGTCACAAGAAGTGTAAAGGTGCTTCAAACCCGCACGGGAGAATAGGACAACCCTGTTCTTTCTTCACCTTAAAGCTACTGGTACCATTAAAGACCACAATCTCTACAGCTTTTCTTAGTTGTTTGCTCAATTAAAAGTGTTCCAGAGATTTACTGACCCGCTCTGTGATCGCACTCACTCGCACTATCCTTCCCTGTCCCACGCTTGCTCTCGTTGGTTGAAAGAATCACACATTTATAACGAGGCAAGAGCAAACCCAATCGGCTGGACAGCTGACCAATCACATCCATGTAAATACTTTGTTTGCATAAATACACATTTCGTTGAACACATTTTATCGTTATTTATGCGTTTATACACTTTTAGTTATACATTGCTCGCTGACTGTTGATGGGATTGTGATTTGCTGTTCGTAGTGGTACTTAAGATCAGTTGCCATAAAATGACCTTCTAAATTACTGTACTCAGTCTCTTGTCATGTCATAAGAGTAGCTTGCATCTTTCTGCATTTTTGTTTTAGTTATGTTTGTGTATCAACGTAGGATTGTCGTGAGCACTTAATCTGTGAATTGGCACCCACACTGTGTGAAAGTGCTTGACTTCCTCTCTCCCAGCGACGAACGTCCAAACAAAATATTATTATAAATCTCACATACAACCGTTTTGGGGGGTTTGTGTGTGTGTGTGTGTGTGTGTGTGTGTGTGTGTGTGTGTGTGTGTGTGTGTGTGTGTGTGTGTTTGTGTGTGTGTCTATCTTTTAAAGTCGTGTGTCTAATTCACATTGCTGAAGCAAAACCGAAGTTGTGAAAGAAACAAAAGCGAAACATTTCTCTTTGTTTTTAATTAGTAAATAAACTATTATAAACGGACAATGAATTTTAAACTGTACGAAATAACCAACACTCAATGAAGAGAAAACTGTTTTTGAAGAAGGAAACGCGTGCGCGTATGTGTGTGTGTGTGTTTGTGTGTGTGTGTGTTTGTGTGTGTGTGTGAGAGAGAGAGAGAGAGAGAAACAGACTGACAGACAGAGAGTGAAACAGTCTGGAAAACAGTGTTGTATGCCCTCTTCCCCCCATGCAGTAGAAAAGTATCAACATTTCACTGAAGACTGTACAGTTGTGCCATTGAGTTCACAGGCTGTCTATTAGTTTGACTTAGTTCTTCGTCGTCGAGGTGATGGTAGAAAAGTCGGGTAATTTCGGTTATCTATGACTCTAACTGACTAACTTCTTAAGAGACTAACTTCTTGCATCATGCAATAAACAATTTGTTCACAACAAGATTTGGGGTGATTTGTACATTCACGTAAATTTATGCTATTGAATTTTACTCGGAGTGACGACCAGTGTCATTCAGTTATGATAGAATTCCGGGCAATGTCCAATCATCTGTTTTAGGATGGTCCTGTTATTTTCCACATTGCTTGTGTGCTCAACGTGCAGTGTGCAACATCTACTTAAAAATGTCATACGAGAGTCAGCAATATGAGCACGTGCTCCACATATACCACAAAAAAGTATTTCATGAACAAAATACAGATACGGGTGGTAAATATATAAAAAAAAACAAGTGACAAATAAAGGAAAGGGTGGAAATATTTGTCACACTTTCATAAAAATATTTTTATTTGAAGATTGGTAATAAACTTTTGTGTAGGACTATTTTTCTAAGGTGTGTGAGCATTTCTTTCTGTTTGACTCATTTTTATTATTTTGTTAAATCCTGTCTACTTCCTCATACATTCTAATAGCGTAGGCTTTACTTATTTCAAACAATGCTTCCTGCTGTCAGGCTGCGTGCATTTCCGTTTTAGGTATTATTTGTCCTGAGTCTTTCTAGCATTTTTATATTATTTTCTCTACTCTTATCAGACAATTTCTATTATTATTTGTGTTTGCATCAACCCTATATCATTAATATGATTGTTGCTCTTGTTTATAAGAAACGGAACTATCAGCTTATGATTATATGTTGTATTGGTTACTAAATCATTAGCTATTTACTCTGAGACTTTGTTGTAAAGTACTGTGTTCGGTTGTCTTAGATAACGTTTTAAAACTTCTGCATAGTAGCTTGTTATATTTTGTAGTATGCAGGTGTCGTTTTATTATGGAAACCTCTTGCACCCTTTAATGCCATTATAACCCTCGAAAGATTCAAAGCAAATGAATGCACACATTAAAAATGCATAGCACATAAAGTGAGACTGTAAATATACAACAGTTCCTCAAATGAATGCACACATTAAAAATGCATAGTATTTAAAGTGAGACTGTAAATATACAACAGTTCCTCAAATGAATGCACACATTAAAAATGCATAGTATTTAAAGTGAGACTGTAAATATACAACAGCTCGTGCGCATGGTTCTGCACATGTTCGCACAGTCGAGTGAGTGGATCTCCAAGCAAGGATAGGCGGCTCATCAAGTGGGTCGGGAAGCGGGGAGGAAAAAGTCTTTTGCATCCAAGTTAATTAAACATGCACTCACTCCTGAAATAAAAACGAGGATCTATTTTTAAAACATCAACTATTAAAGCAGAGGTAGTTCTATTTCTCTTCCTAAGAATAATCAGCAGTAAGAATGAGATCTCTCACATTGCTTTGAATAGAAGTCAAAGTACGATGTCAAAGTAATAATACTCTTCTTGTAATCAAGCATTGTAATAACAAGCTCTACAAGTTCTGTTTAAAAAAAAAACAAACAATATAAGCAACAATAAAAACTTTTTCATTAGCACATCGAGTTCGGGTGCAATAGTTTTTCATGTCTCACCACACAAAATGAAAATAATGAAACAAGTTAATTTGAATTCATTTCCACCTTTGACAGGCAAGGAATTCATTTACTATTTTAAGTTTTCTAAGCCTCGAGACGTGTCTTACAGCGTCCACTTAAACTCAAATCATTCGCCCTTAACATTGATAATAATTATATTGTGCAATATATTTATTTAGTCTCCACTCTAGAAAGAAACGGATATTGTAGCTTACGCAGAACTATGTTAATACAAAGATGGCATCTTAAATTGAGCTATATTCTCGCAGCTATTACATTCTGCCAAACGAATAAATTATGCAAATATGCGCGCGCTCTAAATGCTCCCTCAGTTATCCTTATACGATAAAAGAAGTACAGTAACGAAACAGTATTGATGAAAAGGTATGGACGAAGGATTTTGTACTGCTGTAAAGTTTGAGGTCATCTTCTCAGTTACTGGCTTGGGGGGAGGGGGAGGGGAATAACCGTGTGCAGTACATAAAATAAAGTTGTATGCTAGCCAATCTAACAGGCACAAGTCTGGTCTGCAGCAGACCTGTGTGTGTACCACCTGTATCTCGTCATGCAGAACCGATATAGAAACAAAAGCCAGGATAGCTGGAATTATATTTACGTAGGCGCTTTGCTATTTCTCTCATTGAGCTCGTAGTTTGGCATGCGCCACAACTAGCTAGACCAAAAAAGTACACAGCTTAGACGTAGTGTAATGACGTCACATAGTTAAAGTGTAATGACTCTAACACGACAAAGTTGTAAACTCTAAAATGTGCAGCACAATCACTGCTTTTTGTTTCATGAGAAATAGCTAGGGTAGCATTAATTTACAATGTCCATCGTATTAGTAAGTTAGTATTTACATTCTAGTGTGAATATAATTTACCAATGGCGATACAGTTATAGAGATACAGTTGTATAGCTATATCAATACGTTGCATAAATTGATTAATAAACGATAATAAATACACGTTTATCTACTAGATACAAATTAAAATAGTGCATGGACCACTTAGAAGTTATATTTTACGTTGGAAATGCATCACTGATCTGGAAAATAACTCATTCATTTATAATAATCAAAATTCCTTTAGGAATAAAATTACTGTGGTGGGTAGGTTCAAATATTTCACACCAAGGGGCAGCAAGAGTGAAAGAGGACGCAGGAACACTTCTAACAGTTTCTCACATTCTTTATTCATGTAGAACACTGCTGTTTCAGACATGCACTTCATTCAAGGGGGCTGGGGGGGGGGTCGGAGATCGATAGCAATTTAACGACACCACTAAGTTGTTGTTACGCTCTCTCTCACCCCAGAAGCCGCAATAGACCTTTCATCTGCACGATGTTCTCAGTCTTGAGCTGCTTCTAGGGCAGCCCCACAACCTCGCGGTGCGTCTGAGGTGGAGGATAGGAGGGCTGGCGGAAGGGGGTGAAACAGGTCGCACCTAGTTTGGCGCACACCCTCAACCGCCCTCCGTCGGGGGGAGGGGTGAAGCCTGTGTCACCATTAAGTTTTTCTTTACAGTTAACTTCTTTGCCCCACAGGAATTGCGTGTAAACTTTTCAGCTGCTAGATGTTCTCAGTTTTGGGGGGGATTCCTGTGGGGCCTTCCTCTTTTCTCGTGTATTCAAAGAGGGTAGTGGAGGTTTGTTGTTCGTCTGCTCATTGCTGCGACTGATGTGGATCCTCTTTTTTTTTTTTTTTTGCAGGGCTACAGTCGATTTCCCGATGAGTATGAGACCCTGTCATTACTTTCGACTGAGTTGCAACTGTCCTTTATCTATGTTTGCACTTCATTGTTGTTAGTATATTTCTTTTTCGCTTTTGCTTTGGGGTCGGGTACATGTGGACTGGGTAGGGTGTTATATGGTGGAAATATGGTGTACATGTGTTTGTGAGTTTGGGTTTTGGTTGTGTCTTGGTGGGTTGGTTTTGTTTATTGAATTCTTTGGTGGTTAGCTTGTGTTTTTGTTGGTGTAGTGGTTGTGGGTGTATAAATGTTTAAATTTAAAAAAAACGAAAAAAATAAAAATGTGTGGCGAAGATGGTTTGTGTTGTGGTTTTTGGTGATTTGTTTTCTATTTGTTGTCAGTGTCTGTGGTTTTATTGATTGTCGTGTTGGTCGGAATGTACTAATCATTTTGATTTTACGTGGTTTTGTTTTTGTTTGTAGGTGTATAAATGTATTAATTATTAAATATGTGTGGGAATGCTGATTTGTTGTGGGTGGTGTTTAAGGATGTGTGTTTTATTTTCTATTTTTGTAGTCAGTGCATGTGGGGTGTAGATTGTCCGATTGGTTGGGGTGTAAATGTGTAGTGGGTTTTTTTTTTTTTTTTTTTGGGGGGGGGTGTTGTGTTTGTGGGTGTATAAATGTATAGATTAAAACAACCAAAAAGAAAAAAGAAAAACGTATGGGAAAGCTGTTTTTTGTGTGTGTTTTAGTTTTCTATTTTACTGCCAGTGACTGTGAGCTGTGGTTTACGCTTATTAGTTGGGTTGTAAATGAGTGTGTGTGTGTGTGTGTGTGTGTGTGTGTGTGTGTGTGTGTGTGTGTGTGTGTGTGTGTGTGTGTGTGAGAGAGAGAGAGAGAGAGAGAGAGAGAGAGAGAGTGTGTTTTAATTATTATTATTATATGAGGTAAAGTGTGTTTTTGTGAATGAGGTATGTGGTGTATGTGAGTTTGGTGATGTTTGGTTGGGTATAGTAGTGCTTGTGTGGTGAATGGCAGGTGTAGTAGATTTGTTGTTTCTATCATGCATTTTCTTTCTTCTGTGTAATTGTTACATTGTAGTAGAAAGTGTTCTATTGAATTGTCAGTTCTACAGTGAGTGCATGATTTTGGTTCATGGTTTGGTTGGTGTGTGTATCTTGTGGAGTTGTATCTTAATCTATAGATTGCCCTGTTGGGTTATGTTAGATAACTGGGGATGGGTTGGGGTTGGGAACTTATTTTTAAATATTAGTTTGATTTGTATATATATAGTTCTGATGTGTGTATTGGTGTATTAGAGGCATTCCATGTTTGCTTCCGTATTTTGCTCCCTTGTCTGCTGTTTCATTCCCTGTTATATTCATGTGACTGGGGATCCATTGTAGTGTTGTTTTTATGTCTTTTTCAGTTTAGATATGTTTTTGCATATTGTATTGATGATTAATTTTGTGTTCTTGTTGTTTGAAAGGGGTTTGCTAGATTTTGAAGTGATGTAAGTGAGTCTGTGAGTATGATTATTTGTGTTTTGGTTGTTAAGGTACTTATTGCTATTGTCAGTGCTTTTTGGATTGCTGTTAGTACTGAATGTTTTTCTTCCAATTTGTATGTGTGTGTGCTAGTGTGGTGTGTGTTGCTGCCCCAGTGCCTTTTGACTTTTGGACCCATATTTTATTATATGGTAGTGATTACAATAGTTTTTGTTTATGTGTTCTAGTGCTTTTTGTTTGGCTAAGTGTGGGTGACTGTGTTTTTTTGGTTGTTTGAGTAATGTCAAGTCTATATTTGGGGGACTGATTGTCCAGGGGGGCTGAGGTCACCACTAAGCAAACACGCTCATTATATTCTATGAGGGCGGCCTTCCCTGAAGCCCAAATAGGCCAAAAATAAATACTGCAAAACTAAGGAAACGAGTGAACCATAATATTTCCTTCCTACATTTTTTTTCACTATTTGACTCACTATTTTATATTTAAGAATTAAACAAACAAAACCTGATAAAACTATATATGTTTGGAAATTTAGTGTTCACATTTTAAACCATGTCATCAATAATAAACATTACAAACTCCTGATTAAACTATATATGTTTGGGAAATTTAGTGTTCACATTTAAAGCAATAATAATAATAATATAAACCACTGGGTCCAGTGTGCAATTTTTCTCCCTTCAAAATGTGTTTTGATGAAAATGGGTTAAAGGCTCAAACACACCTGGGCTTCACTTCAGCGTCCAGATTATTAAAGCTACTTTGAGAAATTGTGTTAGATATAGCGCGAAAGCGGCGGAAGCCGAAAGCGCCCCCTATATAAAGAAGAAGAATGTGTTAGATAATTTTTACTGGCTTTTTCGTTGTACATGTGGTTCACTTTCTTTCTGGGAGAAAAATCCGTTTGACTGATTTTTGTTTTAAAAAGAAATTCGGCCCCATAATTCCTCAGAGAGCTGTCAAGGCCTTAGTATTGAAAATGCTGTTTGTAAGCAGACGACAGGACTGATAGACTAGAAGTAAAATGATAGAAAGAAATGGCATTAGCTATTAGCAAATATGGCAGTCATCTCCCTTGAAAAGTGACATGTGTCCGGTACGGACGAAAAGGATCTAATTACACAAAACTTATTTTGTTTGAATTTTGTTACTTTTATTACTCTTTTTTAAACAGACTTTTTCTAGTTTCCATCTTGCTTTTTCTTCAACTTTTAAATCGTTCTTACGCGACAGACTATAAGGGGTTAACTTTCGGTTTTCCGTACACCTAAACAAAAGCCGTACGCGATCATAACAAATCACAAAGCAGCTGATGCTTTAGCTGGGAAACGGGTTCTTAACTGGGGTGGGGTGTGCGTGTGTGAGAGGGTGGGGGGGTGGTAGGTGAAGGTTGGTATCGCAAATCACACAACTCAGCCAGTCAGCTTAGGACGCCATCACACACAGCGACTCATCGGGCTCACGGCTATTATTAGAACTCCCACAGCGGACTCCAAAAAACTGTGCGTAGCTCGGAATTTTGTCAGTTTCAGCGCTACTGCAATAGGGCACTACACTCATAGACTGCTGTCAGTGTGATCTTCGACGAGATTTCATGCGGTCGTCGATGATAGTGTCAGACGTTTAGAAGAGAGAGAAATTAGAGCATAGTGATATGCCAAGTACCAAGTGATATACACGTTCACAAGATGAGTAAGTTAAAGTTTAAGTTCAGTGTTGAGTGTTTTGTTTACTCTTCCCCCCCCCCTCCCATCGAGAAATGTGGTCATGTGATGACTATGTGAGGACTTCATAGTGACAACTGGTGATTGGGTAACTGCGTGCGTGCATTTGTGTGCTTAGGAATAAAATTGCTCGACATACAGCAAATACTGTCAGACGAATGTACCTGTTTTGTTGTTGTTGAACATTGTGCGAGCAAAATCTTACAAGTCACAAAAGTAAGGTGAGTCAACTCCGAGACTATTTATATTGGTTTATTTTCATATTTAAAAATAAAGCTGCTTTATTGCACACACACACACACACACACACACACACACACACACACACACACACACACACACACAGAGACACACACATATACACACACATAGACACACACAGACACACACACACATAGACACACACACATAGACACACACACACACATAGACACACATACATACACACACAGACACACACATACATACACACACACAGACACACACAGACACACACGCATACACACACACACACACACACACAGACATATATATATATATTAGATTGTCGACTTTCGACCAAAACACTTTTTTTTTAAATTTCAAAGTATATGTATAAAATCAGCGCTTTAGTTGTTAAAGAGTTAGAGGACTTATTTAACTCAGGCATCAGTGTTCAATCTGATATGATGAAAATATGACACTTATAGTTTGCTTTTTTTTTAAAGGGTCAATCCGATCAATGCACTCTGACTCTTGTTGCTTCCATTTTTGTCCACGACAACATAGTAACAACATTCGAAGTAACCTCTATAGTATCAAAGATAGAAACTAAACAATAGATTAAAATACTCGCGTAAAAACTTCAGTACACAGATAATGTCCACACAGTGGACATGATCTACATAAAATTCATATGTGGAGAATAACCGCTCTGTACAGGTAGGCCACCGATAAAGAGCGTTTGAGGCAAAAGTTAATTGTGAAATGGCAGAAGCAAATTTGCATTCCTTTCAGGCGCATAGAACAAAAGTACACTAGTTATTAAAATTACTGTTACATACACTAATCAAATTATTTTTTTAACAGATACACCTAATCTGGTTACTTATTTTTAAATAAATACAAAAGCATCATTAAAAATGGGGCTGCAAAAAAAAAAAAACCACGCTGAGATAGATAGATAGATAGATAGATAGATAGATAGATAGATAGATAGATAGATAGATAGATAGATAGATAGATAGATAGATAGATAGATAGATAGATAGATAGAAACTTAATAATTATATATTTGTCGCCAATGTTAACGCGACCCGACCTTGGGCACTTGTGATAATATTTTTGTCAAAGTTGGAGCAAACTCAGTTGGAGAATATGCTAAAATTTGCTGATGCACTCCAAACCAGTTCCAACTGGATGGGTAGTTTTTCTGACTAATAGTCTCACACTTCTTCATAACAATTTCATCCAATGGTGATGGAAAGCTACTTTGTTGAAGGAGTTTTCTATTCTAATCACTTCGACTTGAACACAACTGAGTCCTGTCATAAAGGCGATTGTTAGCTTATGGAAAGTTAACTGACTGATAAAGAAAGAATAGACTTATAAATCCATGTTTGCTATTGATTTATGATTTGAATTAGAGAATGCTTATGTAATGAACGATTACTTGTAAATTCACTAATTTAATTATGTTGCACATTATACTGGTGAATTTTGATCGATGCTATATTTATTATGCTAACGAATATTTTTGCAGGATTTATAAGTTGAGAATGTATGTAAGAAAGAAAGGGGTTTATAGATGAAATATGCCTGAAATTTAGTGCTGCCTTAATTTCACTTTTGCAGAGAAGAGCATGCCCTTTTATTTCTCTATTGCATTGATCCGCTTCAGACTACAGTGACTACTGTACTCTACTAGATCACTTTGGTGTGTGTATCCAGCATTGTTGTCAAACTTATCAGTAAATGCGTTGCTGTAAGTTGATTCCTGTGAATTCTGTTTGAGAGCCAAACCAGTTAAAATTGAAGCTTTAGTTTGGTCTCTAGAATTCATGAAGATTCTAGAACACTCTGCGTGATGTGTTTTTAATAGTGCACGCGTAGTCCTGGACAATTAATTCTCCACGGTGTGTTTTGGAAGTGCATTGAAGATTCTGGAACAGTTGTGTAATGTGCCTAAAATTGGTACATCGGACCATTATCTAAGACAATGACTTGTTGCAAACTGCATGATTGTGAACACCTGCTGTTGACAGCTGCCATCAGCATGTACATTGACTTTAATTATTTCTATAAAACTCCACTCCCATTTCCGTGATGAATGATATACATTAACTTTATTATATATGTTAATATGACTACTGATATCTGTGCTAGGATAAACTGAACGATTGTCTATCATTAATCAGACATTGTTGTGAAGTGATGTAAATGTCAATGCTCTTTCGATTATATTCATATGTTGTATATATGATTGTTGATTTAATACATTTATTGATTTTCTTACACATATTGATAACCATGTGTTGGAGAGATAGTGGGTGGATGGTGGGTCGCTAAATATAGATTAAAAGACGGATTTATCTTCTCCCTTGGTAAGAAGTTTTCCAACTACGGAAATACATTGTGTGATGGTCAATGTTTTTAATGTTGTGGTAGAGAGAAAACGTTTACAGCCCCGCACGTATCCCAATTGAGAGAGACGAGTGATGTCTCACTGAGAATTATTAATAACATACATTAAGATAATCATTACTTGTAATTAGTTATAGATGATTAAATAATAATCATAACCAATAACTAGGGTGGCGTCGAGTCAGAGAGAGAGGGGGGGGGGAAGTTTCCTTATTTTTTATGAGAAGGGATGGGTCTTTCTTCTTTCTTATTTTTAAAGTTTCAGTTTAAGCAACTTGTAGTGTTATAATGTGTATGTGTGTGAGAGTGCATACGTGTGTTGAGAGAGAGAGCGCGTGCGTGCTTGAGTGCATTCGTGAGAAAGATAATGAGTGCTTGGTTTAATTTTGCATTCATGTTTGTACGAGACGAGGGGAAGGGAACAGCATGCGTGTTCTTTGTCGTGAGTGTAAGTATGCTTGTTTTAGGGCTTGTTGCAAAGAGTGTTGTATCACGTTGTTTTCTCGGCAGTAAATGCTTTTGTTAAAAAAAAAAAATTGTTTATTTTGTGTTGGAGGAGGGCTGAGTTTAAACCGTGTCTGTGGATTGCTTTTGTCACTAGTTTTTTCGTGTTGGAGGAGGGTTGAGTTAAAGACGGGTCGGTGTTCTGCTTACGTTGTTGGTTTGTTTTGTGTTAGAGGAGGGTTTGAGTTTAGGCCGAGTCTGCGGGCTTCTTTTGTTGCTAGTTTGCTTTGTGTTGGAGGAGGGTTGAGTCTGGGCCGAGTCTCTGGGCTTCTTTTGCTTTGTGTTAGAGGAGGGTTGAGTCCGGGCCGAGTCTGTGGGCTTCTTTTGCTTTGTGTTAGAGGAGGGTTGAGTCTGGGCCGAGTCTGTGGGCTTCTTTTGCTTTGTGTTAGAGGAGGGTTGAGTCCGGGCCGAGTCTGTGGGCTTCTTTCGTTGCTAGTTTGCTTTGTGTTGCTGATGGGCGGGTGGGATATATTTTTTTTGAAAACGTTATTTATTTCATTATGAATTTCTGTAGCGAAGGTAGTCTTGTTTTGTACCGTATTGTAGCTCCATTGATAGCGGTTTCGTCAGGTGATGTTCGTATAAATGGGGCTCCCAATTAATGTGAATTGTGTGTGCTTTTGCTTTGTTCTTTGTTTACATTTCTATATTTATACTGTGGTGTCTTTTGCTTATGTTGAAATGGTTGTTTTGTGCGTGAAAGGCTGATAGGGGGTCTGTGAAAATGTGTGTAGGAGTATTGTGATTTTCGTTTGTGTGTTTGTGTCAGCTACTGCTCAGCAGTTAGAATTATAGAAACAATCTCATACTGCCTATTACCATTTGGACTTTGGAGTCAATCAAGCTGTTTAATTTTATTTGTGTGGCGTAACGTTGAGTTTGGTACAACTGTTGATTACTAGAACTAACATTTGCAACAAAACAAAACAATACACTATTTGGAATTGTGAAAAAATATAGCAGTATTCATGTCAAAATTAATGTCATTGCGTGAGTCTTAGCATGAGTTATATATTCCTTATTGTGGATCTGGTAATATTTGTGAATATCAATGGTTGACGACAACTAAAAAAAAAAATAGATGAATGTCTCCTTCAAAGAAACACATGCAATGATAATTTTTAGACTTCATGAATTATAATTACTACCATTAGTGTTTTTATAAAGTCTGTCTGCTGGATAGATCTGCGGACGGACGGATAGATAGATAGATAGATAGATAGATAGATAGATAGATAGATAGATAGATAGATAGATAGATGAACGATTTAGTTCTTAACTCAGCTGCACGGTGCGAGATGAGTGGGTGTGGTGCACCAACATATATTGTCGCATTCACCCTTCCTTACCTCACAGATAGGTAGGTAAAGACGACATGATGGCCGGATAGACAGAATGGCAAGTTCAACTGCATTTTCTGAGCAGCTTATAAAGTATGTGTGTTTGAAGTGTAGGATGTTTGTGACTACTAGTTGTATGTTACCGATAAGAAATACTACACGTTGCATACAATGAAAATTGTTAGTTTGGAATGTTAATCCGCTGGGTGTCGCGTACCGATCGAAAAGATGCGTACGGTGCAGACTTTAAACAAGTCTGGTTGTTAGCTTTTAGAGTTGAGTTCGAGTGCACTCGAAATGTGTAATTTTGTCCATTCAGCGCGAACTTGGGTGCTCATAACTATGGGGAGAGTTTCAGGCCGAAACCGATTTCTGCTGGGGTTAAGGTTGGGGTAGGGGTATGTGGAAGGTTTGGGGAGGGGGAACTGTGTACTGTCTGATCTGTAGGAGGAGCACTACAATTTAGAACCATGTGTGGGCCCGGTCTGCAAGTCATGCCCTGTTCCTCAGTTCCCTGCCGTATTGATCTTAGTCTTAAGCCCCAGACCACGCCATTCTATTTATAGAAAGCCTTGAACCCTATTCCAGACTGTTACATGAGAGTGTAGGACTTACGGTGACTTGGGAGAGTGGTTCTCAAATGATCTGAGAAAGTAGTGCTTAACTGACCTGAGAGAGTAATACTTAACTGAGAGAGTAACACTTAAGTGGCCTGAAAGAGTAACACTTAAGTGACCCGAGAGAGTAATACTTAAGTGACCTGAGAGAATAGTGCTTAAGTGATCTCAGATAGTAGTGCTTAAATGACATGGGAGAGTAACACTTATTGACCTAAAAGAGTAGCGCTTAAGTTACCTAGGAGATTCCACTCAAGTAACCTGATTGGTGTTTAAGCGACCTGAGAGCGCAATACTTAAGTGATATGAAAGAGTAGCACTTAAGTGACTTGAGAGTAGCGCTTAAATGACTTAGTGCTTAAGAGTAGTGCTTAAAACTGTACTTAAGTGAGCTCTCTTTATTAATTATTTATTACTTTTTTCGGATTCATATATAACAATACAAGATCATGAAATGTATCCGCGTCTATAAAGGTCACGGTGCTAAAAATAATCAAAAATAAAATTTGCATAAAGTATAATCCACAGTGGCACACACGTGGATTATTAAAGTTAAAGTAATATATAATTTTTTCTCAGCTTATGTATAAGTATGTATATTATTTGTGTCTATGTGTGTGTTTGTTTGTTGTGTGTATGTGTGTGTGTTTTAAATTCATTCCAATAATCATGGAGTCTATAAATCTGTATGCAATCGACATTACAATCTACTGGTAATTGACATTATATAATCTGTAGGTTTTTGACATAATAGTCTGTAGGCAATCACTACAATCTGTTGACATTCATTACAATCTGTATATGTAATCATTATTACAATATGTATGCAGTCATCACATATATAAGCAATTATTACGTCTGCAAGGCGTTAGATTTACGCTTTATTCATTTTCTGTATTTTAATCAAGTATTATCAAAAAATATATTCAGAGCTATTATATAAAAAAACATCTTGTGAAATAAATGAAAAGTTATTTAAATAGTTTTATATTCTTATTTTTAAAATATAATTTTTATATTATTTATGACATTCTCCTTTTGTTATGTCAACGAAGCCTCTGACCTTTACTGTACAAAATCGATGCACATACATAACAAACATATGCACAGACATGTTAATATATATATATATATATATCGATTTCATTATAAACTGGATTGACTTTCGAAAGCAATTCCTTTCTTCTTTTCTTTTATAAAAAGATTTGCTTAAAGATCTGAAAAGCCACATTGGAAAGCCATCAGGAATGCATTTTTTGTCACCACGCCGTCACAACCATGCCGTCACGGTTCATGGGATTTCTTTGTCAGGATTCCTATTCGCTCTGATTGGTAAGTTGTCGATGACAAAATAGCAGTGATCTTTATTTTGTAATTATGTAATATACATAGACAGACAGATAGATAGATAGATAGATAGATAGATAGATAGATAGATAGATAGATAGATAGATAGATAGATAGATAGATAGATAGATAGATAGATAGATGGATGGATGGATAGATAAATACGTTGACAGATTTATTGGTAACTATTTATATATTGAACTCTTGAATACCTACAAGTGTTGGCAATAATTCTACTAATGGGAATCTGTGGGGGGTTGTCAATTTGTTTACTCACAGAACGGAGGGTTCAAACCGTTTGTGGGACAAGGGGGGAGGGGAGTGAGGGAAGAAACAAGATCTAGCAAAAGAATAATTTTAAACAAACCCAAAGCGTCTGAATTAATAGTATGGTGTTTCTTCCGTCTCCATGTGTCTGTGTGTATAAAAACAATAATTTCCTTATGTTTTCTCCTGGTGGATTTGCCAACTTGCAATAAAATAACAAAATGCGCATTGGTCTGTACCAATAACTGGTATTGTCTACCAGCCACAGAAACCTACGTTATGTCGAAAAACTATGTGTTTTGAGTGAATAAGTAGCTTCTTTCATTCCTTCTCCTATCTGGTAGCCCTTCTCCTTCATCGGTTGTGAAGACTTTGAAGTAAAAGAGATGGAAGATGGTCACCATCAACTCATACTACGTCACCGTTCGTTCTATATACCCCCCCACACACACACACTCTCCATACCTTCAACTAGAGTGCTTAACAGCAGTACTTAATTTGTAGATACTTGTAAATAACTTTTAAAGTTTTTCTTTTATATTTGAATGTGCATTCATGTTCCTAATTGGTGGTGGGGTAGAGAATAACAGGCTGTATAAATAAAGACTTGGACTTTTAATTTTACGAAGTACAAAAAGCTAAGGGTTTTTTTTTCGATCTGTAATAAATTTGTTAACATTTTAAAGTTCCTGAAAATGCTGCTGCTGTTACTACTTCTGATGTGCCTTTAAAAATATGATAGTGTTGTTCTTTTAGAGTTTTTTTTTTTATTCATTACTTGCATTGTAAAGAGCCAACCAGAGGCCTAACAGTAAACACACTTTGGACCCTTTCAATCTCAGTTCATTTAACTTGATACCACACAGATATTGCAAATAGTGATTTCAAATTAATTCTAACTTTTAGAAATAATGTGTCGGTCCCTTTTATTGAATTTAGAATTACAATAATTCTGGAAGGAAGCTGCCTAACTAATCTTTGTTTCAATTTTTAAAATAACTGACTTAGTGCTTCTGGAAAAGATGGAGTATGTATATGCCTGCCATATAAACCAGTTCAGCACGTGTGCTAACAACATCGAAGTAAGCAACGCTCTAACGGCAGCCATCCCAATGCCAAACCCATCTAATCTGGACCAAGAGTGCATGTGAGTAGCAGCCCTTGAGCTTAGCAGTGACGTCATCTTCTCTGTTAAATTACTTATCACTAAAAATGTCACGTTTACTTTTTATTAAAATTATTCCTTTTTGGGATGAGGGGGGGTATTTCTTTTACACACTCCTCAATTTTTTCCTTGCTTCAAACTGTCACACTGACCTGTATGTTTTCTAAAAGTGTCGCATAATTTTAAAAAACCCGCCCCTCAGAAAAATTAGAAATTAAAGCAATGCTGGATAGGTTGAGATTGATTTTTTAATTGATATACTAAAAAAGCAATATAGATAGATAGATAGACAGACAGACAGACAGATAGATAGATAGATAGATAGATAGATAGATAGATAGATAGATAGATAGATAGATAGATAGATAGATAGATAGATAGATAGTCGTAAAACCTTTATTATATAAATCATCCAAGCAGCTATGGCAAGTTAACTTTGATAGACAAAATGAAAAGACTCGTTGAAATTTGAAACCCGTTTGTCGCCGCTGTACCCTGGGGTGACTTTGTAATAATGAATTATATCAAATATGAGTAATTAGTTATGATACAAGACATCTACAAGTGGCGATGCAGAGTATGGGTCACTGTTATATATGTATATCTGCAACTGTTACGCCGATATACTGGTACGCCGCCAAGTTGGCTCCGGCCCCCACTCAGTTATAGCTGTGAATCGATGTTAATGAATATAGATATATGACGATTATAAATAGACGAACAGAGAACAAGAGTAATCATTAGATTATCACTTCAGACTACGATAACTACGATAGAAATTACGTTTAAAGAATAATAACAAGAAATTTAATAAAAGAAAAGTTAACAAGATTTAGAAAAATAAGTAACAGTTTTCATCCTACTGCCCTGATTCAGTTCTATCCACACTGTAGTCACTTATGCTCTGGATGACCTACACACTCTGGTAGACTCTCAAAAGTACATGACATCACATCAGGAATAGATTCCAGATCTCACTTGAAATCAAATCTAAGTCAGAATCAAGCCAGGAACAAAAACAAAACAAAAGCCAGAAACCCTGAAACACAAGCAATTGCAGAGTCTAAGTGTCCAGTCAATTGCTCTATTAATAAATACTAAGTTTGGCATAGGCCTCTGAAAGAAAGAAATGTTAACATGTTCAGAATAAAACATAGCATATAGCATCATAATAAAACCTAACCATTCATACAATACAAAAACGCTTTTACCTTATCCAGCCTAGGTTTTACTGCTACTGAGTCCCATGTATTGAGGGACTCAGTTTCGAAACGTTCACCCCAAGAGATGTTTGAAGAAAGAGTAACGATACAAATTCGCTATCACCTTTATTACCCTTGAAATCACACATGTTCCTGCTAGACATGCCTTCGATCTGGTCAATTACTTAGCGCTAATATGATTATGACTTCTAACAACTTCTGACCACCTCTGCCCATCCAGTAACAACGCATCCCATTGTATCTCAAAAAAACACACACGCCTTTCAACCCATTAGTTTAAATCTTTATAAAAGTAGTAGTTTCCACTTGTAGCCCTTTAACTATTTTTACGTTATTAGCCCGTTCTCCTCCATATTCTACGAAATATATTGTAAGAGTGCAAACTTTCTCTTAATCCCCTTATCCAGTAGGATACGTTTTTTTTACCTTATGTAGCCCGTTCTCCTCCACATTCTACTAAATATTTCGTAAGAGTTCACTTTTCTTGATCTTTCAGCAACTTGAACAGCAGTTTGCGCTGTATTTTAAGTGACAGTGTGCTGGGCCTTTGTTCAGATGTCGCGACAAGACCGTACCGTGCTATAGATGAAGTTCTCAGGATCCCTTGTCATGAAGCTAAAGAAGGTTAGAAATGTGTTTGTATTATATTATATACAGGGTGTTTCTAATAATAATCCCTTGTCTTGAAGCTAAAGAAGGCTAGAAATGTGTTTATATTATATATACAGGGTGATTCTACTAATAATTACAAACACTTTAGTAAAGGATATCTATTGGAGTATTAGGATATCTAGTGACGTATTTATCATGGAAACTTAAAAATATCAGCATAAGCAGTGCCCAAGGTCGGGTCACTTTAACATTTAACAATTTATATAACAATTAAATTTAGAAATAGGGATAGGCAAATTTACTCCACCACAAAACTTATATATTAACTTTTCATTTTATTATTTATTTTGGTTTTCTATTCCCCTCCCCAATACTTTTTTTATTTATTAGTTTAAACAATTGTCATTATTACTATCTTAGAAAATTATTTATTTCCGTGTATCTAGAATATCTGGCGGGTAGCAAGTGCTGGATCCGTCCTGACAAAGTCAGTATAAACAAGAATTGCTATTTTCGGTCATCAAAGAAAATTCAGAGTAATTTCTGCAGGTCAGTAACCTTAGTGCAGCAGCTCAATAACTTTTTTTCACTCTTGACCAGGGCAGGACTGTTCATTGTAAAAGTGTTACATCATTCCAGCTTCTGAAACATCAACACCCTTTATCTAATATCACAAAGCCATTATCATCATCGTCGTCGTCACCATCATCATTGCCGTCCTCCTCCTCGTCGTCACCATCATCCAATATCTTATGTCACACATTCATCCTCGTCCAAGCGTCTAAAGTCATCCATCATGTAAACTAGCAGTCACCATTACCCATTATCTAATTACCCGGTCATTATCATCTATCGTCTTACGTCATACTCATCCAGCTTCTAATCTTACAGTCATATCTCCAGCTTCTAATCTTACAGTCATATCATCCAGCTTCTAATCTTACAGTCATATCATCCACCTTCTAATCTTACAGTCATATCATCCACCTTCTAATGTTACAGTCATATCACCCAGCTTCTAATCTTACAGTCATATCATCCAGCTTCTAATCTTACAGTCATATCATCCAGCTTCTAAAGTAAAAGTCTGCATCATCTAATGTCATAAAAAAAACATTACTATCATTAATAGTTTCTAATATCATTATCAAAGTCGAAAAGTCTTCATCATCCACTTTCTCAATCGTAAATTCATCATCATCAAGCTTCGTTAATCAGTCCACAAAGCCTCAAACTCTCTCTGCGTGCATGCGTGAGTGTGTGCATGTGTGTATGAGAGAGTGTGATGTAAACTACCAATTGACCTTTTGATTTCAAAGATAATGTTCAACTAAACTATGTTATTTATGTATGTGGGCGTGCGTTTGTTGTAGTAATTTTGCAAATTAATAAACATTTCTAATCATTTAAAAACTATAATTATTTTTAAATGATTATTTGAAAGCCGGAGATAATCATAATTGAACTGAATTTTTATGTGCTTCGCACTCATTGCTGCCAATGTGTAAAGCTGGGATTATTTTTTTTAGTGTTGATTTTATTAGTGTATATTTTTTATATTTTAAAATTTATTTCTTGGGTTTTTTTCCCCTGGGGTGGTGGTTGCGTTTTTCTTTAATTAAATGTACAGAAAGCATTAGAAAAAATCCCATGACGTTTCCAATAAAAGAAGAGAGAAATTTCTGCTAGTTCTTATCAACACACAAAAAAGTGCAATTAGAAATTCATTGTTGATAACATTTCTAGTTTCATCTTTTTCTTTAGCTAGATTGTTATGAAGAATATGTCTAAGACCATTCTGTGACTAGAATAATGTATTTTGTTATTGACGCTCTCTCTCTCTCTAATTCTAGGCATATTTTTCCTCTCACACACACCTACTCGCACACATGAAAATCCGAGACAATTTTTAGGAACATCTACTCTGATGGTACTTTTATCAATGATGTCTAATGACTTACCTCCCCTTCCCATAGTGGAGCATCTGACTTCATCTCGTGTGTCATCAACGGAACTGCCAGCAAGAACGAATGCAATACGAGTGACCTGAAAATGATCAGCAACATGTTGACAACGTGGTACAATTTTATAGGAATTGCTACAAATCCGAAATGTCCTCACCTACGTGAGTTGCTTTATCTTTTCCATAAGGCTTTTAGAAAAGATGTTTGCTCTCGTTATCCATTCCAAGAAACGTATAACTACGCTCTATTGAAGTAGGCAGTCAGGTAAACTGTGGGCGATCAAGTGTGTCGCAGTCCACACACTTGGTCGTGCATAGAATTATTTCCAGGTGGCTGAAAGAAAGATGAATTCGGCATTTCTCCTAACGATTCTGGTTTCTGCATTTTGTTAGTGTTGGCAAATATCACACTGAAAATGTTTTTATGTATGTGTGCATACCTGTCTGGCCAGTAGAAATCTTTCTTAATTCTGTTGACTGTTTAGTCAAAACCATGTGACACGCGAACAAACAATCATGTGCTATATGTAAAATTTCCTTTCTTTTTACCTTAGGTACCACTTAGTGTACACACATATCATATGGCAACCTCTATGTACAATACTTAATGTACACACTTCACATGGCAATCTCTGTTAAATACTTACTGTAAATGATCACACGGTAATCTCTCTGTACAATACTTACTGTACACACATCACACGGCAAAATTTCACTACAATATTCCTTTGTTTTACTTGTATGCTATGTAGCCAGTTTCGTTCTCTCTCACGTGACAACTTTCTGCAAACTTATGTGACTTAACTAATGGCTCATCTTCATTCAGGAGTCTCTTAAAATCTTCAGGCAGTATTGTTATAGATAAACTTCATTTCTGCAAGTAGGGTTTAGCTTCTTTCTCTTTACAGCTAGTCGTAGTTTGTTTACGGGTATTGATATGGGTGTCCATGTTTGAAGACTCGATGTGGAGAGTTCAAGTCAAAATTCAAGATTACTTGATAGATCAGTACTTTCAGAATTGTCACGTCCTTTGTTCCTGTTAATAATGTGTCTCAGTGTGCCCTGTCGTAGCGGCAGGATAACTCTATAGCCCCACGTACTGATGATATGTCACGTACCTCACTTGCATATACATTTTACTTATGAAGTTCACATTCATTAACACTGGTTAGATGCTTCCTGTGTCAAGCAAATACTCATATTTCTGTCCATTCACTTATGCGTGTGACATGTTAGCTAGACTGTCTTCTATTTCTCAGTCGCTGACAATAATTGCACACTAAGTGTCCCAGCTTAATAAAATAAAAACACGTGCATGGTGCGAATCAGATATTTCTGTCATGAGAGCTCTGAAGAGGAGAATATTTCTGTTAATCTATATTCACTTTTTTCCATTCACTACATTGGCTTTATTCGTGCATACCGCAATACACTCTAATATACTTAGTCTGGTTTTTATTCCTACTTTGTGTGTAAAGTCATAATAGTCAGTAATATGTGCTATTCTAGCCTAAACAGCAATCTAGGCTATCTGTTCTATCATCGTGTGTTCTTGTTCTGGTAAGAATATGACCAGCTCAGATCTGTAACGCTCCACTACTTTTACTCTTGAAACAAATTTCTTATAAAGATATGTACTCACTTCCTATCAAATGACGAAATAGAAACTTTGCTGACAGAGAATAGAACACTCTGTGAGAAACTGTTGGGCAAATTATGCCAAGTTATGAAACGTAATTTTCTTTATTTTTAATCGTTCATTTTATTAGCTGTTCTACTGTCTGTATAATTTAAACTTAAACTTCCTAAAGCTTAAACTTCCGTTAAGCGATTAAGCTTAGCTGATGCAACAAACTTGTAATGTAGAGTAATGTAGAGTAAGACAGAGATGAAGGACAGGTTGATAGCCGGATACGAGATGCCCATATTTGGTCACTTGCTTTCCGTGCTGTGACGTAGCGCTGATCTGCCAGATGACTTCGATTCATTCATACATACGCTTGAATGAATCGAATTCGTCAGATGCGCAGACATTTATACAGAGTGCCCATCGTCCAGGGGTAAAGAGAAATCGCGTCCACCATTTTATGACCATGCATAACTTCACATAGTGGTAAATATAATTGACTTCTCTAGACCAAATATTTCTTGTCATAAACTGTTGTATTTTTATACTATAAATATTGTGTAGAATATTTATATCATTGCTAATGTTTGCCAAATGATTGTTATATTTTCCTTACAGAAGCTAAGTGGCATTAGCGATTGTTACACTTGTAAAATGATGAAGTAAAGTAACCGTGTAACTATGTTTCCATTGATTAATTGTTATCAAGGAAGGAGCTAACGACAGTTAACAAGCGCTGTGTGAACCACTAGCTAAATTGTATTATAATTATGATTGTATTATAATGCAGGAAATATATATTATAAAGAAATAATTTATTCATTTGAAGACTTTCATTAATTTGAAACTATGAATTAGCTAATGCTAATTAGTGGAATTTAAAGAGTAATCAATGACTGTTGCAAGCAAGAGTAACAATTGGTGTTGAGACACATGTACCGACATAGAGGGCTGTAGACCACTGTAGCCATAACAAATAAATAGGGTAAAAGAAAGCGTGCTCTTTCTGAAAAACCAAATCAAACGACCACGCGTAAGATGCTGGTCTAACAATATTTCTATATTCCCATATCCCCACTAGCAGTCTCAACTTACTTTATCTGCAGTAGAATTCATTTGCCCCATTCGACCACATGGGCATAAAATATAACCCAATTATTTAGTGCCTATGTACTCAAGAAGAAAATTGAAGCCAAACTAAAGGTGAGGCACACGGAAAGCTAAAACAAGTCTCACCCGTTAAAATAAAAACAAAAAAAAAACAGTAGGGAAGGATTAAACATGGGTCACGTAATTTAAGTGTCTTCGCAAATTGAGAAACCATCTTGGATACTCTTCAGAACATCCTTGAAGCGAATCGTTCGTTTTGAAAGAGGATACCGTGAAATTTACGAAAATAGTTTGAGTTTACAACATTGTCAGAAGTATAACTGGGTTGTTTTTGTTTTTGTTTGGGGGTGGGTGGGGAAGAGTGAATGGAATTATATTTTATATTTTCTCCTTTGAGATCATCAGAGAAACCTTTCGGAATAAAGTAACGTCATTTATTTGCTAGAGTGCGAATGAGATTTTATTTATAATAATGTATTTTCTCTCTCCAGATTTATTATAGTGAAATATGTTAAACACAGAAGCTAGTCCCTAGTTCCCATTCAATTATTATTGTTGTAAATATGTTTAAAAGTTATAAATAATTATTTGGCTGGTTTGAAAGTGGTTTTTAAATGTGGTTTTATCGAGAAGGCCGTGAGAAACAATACACACAACACCTCATTGTTGTGAAGCGAAAAAGAAAGGAGGACACACTATCTTGGTACAGTGGGGCAAAAATGTCCGCTGCAAATTATCGACCATCACATCAGACCTGTCAGGAGACTGGAACTGTGGTTTTCGGAGAATAGATTAGAAGCAGGGAGAGAGAAAATATTGAATAGAAATATGTGTAGATTTTGTGAGCAGTAACAAATTGAGGGATGAACTGCATGCACTGTATACTAGAAATAAGACAGGACTAGACTCCGTGTATGTAGTTCATTGGGATGTGTGACACATATCAATAACACGCCCCTTTATTATCTTCTTTTATTAATATAAATAATTGTTATTTCTTGATACATCTGTTTACTAGTCTTTTTTCATCTCATTTTATATTTTATATAACTTCATCCCGTAATGTTTCTTGTCTTTGAATTGTTACTTGGCGGTCATAAAACCATGGGAGCTTATAACGAAGCAAACATGATGTTTATCATCCACATGTATCGTTAAAGTATCAACCTCATCCCCTTGTTGCGCAGGCATGGTTAGCCTGGCGTAATTAAGCGTTAAACACGAGCACTACATTTAGGTGTTGTGGTGCTTCTTGTTGCCATGTATTCATTAAAAACAGATAATTTCATCTTTATCAGAAATCCCAGCTACCTTGCCGATGATTATCCCCGTTTTTAACCCATTGCTTCCAATATATCTTTTCAGCATTTTCTACAGTGCCAGAAACCAGTACAACCACCACGACATCGACTACTTCTGAATCAACAAAAGTTTTCGAAACGTCCCCCTCGATTACCCGAAACGTCGAAGAAAATGTGTCACGTACTACGAGTAAGCTGGAGATGAACTCGTCTGATTCGTTCAAATCTAGGTCAAGCACGAACAACAGTGCCAATCGTGCTGCCTCTCTAGTATGGTCGACAATACCGCTCTTAATGGCTTTACATATCTTGTACTAAAAGTGTGTCTAGTCACAAATATTATTTTTGGTTTACTGACATGAGTGGAAACGTTAGTAAGAAACCGGTGCCTGTCGGATGAGAAGCTGCAACTCAACCCACCCACCCACCCCAAATGTCAACGACAGATGACGGATTTTTCTGCCATTGTGGTGCTGCTTAGGCACCTAATTGATTGGTTGCTATTTTTCTTCTGGACTGTGGCAGCTAGGACTATAGAATGCGTACGCAGTGACAATGACCTACTCAATTTTGAATCTAATTTTTTTTTTAATCCAGGCGTTTACCAATCAAAGAGAAGAGCAGGATTATATAGGAGCAACGGTTAATGGTCAATCATCAACGTGTTGACTGAACAGAAAAAATTAATGGCCTGTCGTGAGTGTTGACTGGACAGCAGCAAAAGCTAATGGCCGGTCCTGAGAGTTGATTGGACGGCAGCCAAAAATTCATGACAATGGTGACTGGACAGCAGCAAAAATTAATGGCCAGTCGTGTGTGTTGAATGGACAGCAAAACTTAATGGCCGGTCATGAGGGTTGATGGGAAGGCAGCAGAAGTTAATGACTGTTTATGACAGTGTTGACTGGACAGCAGGGTCCAGTATTATTTAAAAGCTCGAAGTACAATTATAGAAATATTTTTCAAAACTCAGCTAGAAATTCGTTTAAACATGTATTTAGTTGTAAAAAAGCAAGAACCTAAGCAATTGGAGGGTTGCGGTGTAACGGCAAACAAATTAATTTGTGTGATAAACAATCGATCATCCAGAATACAGAACAGTTTGAATTTATGTTATAATAAAACCATGAATAAATAGACCAAGGGCCGAACATATTTCAGCGACCTACGCTGATCGCAAATTACTTTTAGTGCTAAAGTACGAGTGAGAATTGCAATTACCAAAGACCAATATTGTTCGTGACACACTGGCACTATCCACTGAGATAACACGAGCTTAAGCCTTGTTCACTTGTTAAAATGACCCGTATGTTTAAAAACAAACTATAATCGGTACACAAACACACACGCGTTTCTATAAAGGGCATGAAGGAAACATTTCACTCGAATGGGTCGTTAATTTTCGTGCAGAAAATCTGTGAACAAGTGTATGCTTACCTCCCCCACCCCCCTTAGAAATTCATTGCATTCGATACGTGTGTGCCGTCTTGAAGTTGGTGTGTGTGTGTGTGGGGGGAATCGATAGCAGTTTTACGTCACCACTGGAGCTTGCCTTGATCATTTCGTTATCAGACGTTCTCCGATCTGGAGTGCCCCAGTGAGACCCCACGGCTTCACATTGTGTTCGAGGTGGAGGGCGGGAGGGCTGGCGAAAGTGGGGTGAAAAATGTCAACTGCCCTCCGTCGGTGGGTTGTTTTAGCAGCTCACTTTTATACCCTTCTCACTTGTACTTTATCATTGTTAAGTGTGCAGCTGAAATACTAATGTTGAACCGCAGCTCTCGTTGATTGGGTCTTCCCTTGCAGAGTGACGTAGTTTCTTGTCAGATCTCACACCTGTCAGTTTATGGGCCTGCACTTGCAGAGTGTTGTATTTTCTCGTCAGATTCAACAGCTGTCAGTTTATGGACCTTCACTGGCAGTAACGTATTTTCTAGTCAGATCTACACACTGGCAGTGATGTATTTTCTAGTCAGATCTAACAACTGTCAGTTTATGGGCCCTCACTGGCAGTGACGTATTTTCTAGTCAGATCTTGCACCTTCACTGGCAGTGACGTATTTTCTAGTCAGATCTAACAACTATCAGTTTATGGACCTTCACTGGCAGTGACATATTTTCTAGTCAGATCTAACAACTGGACTTTCGTTCACAGAGTGACGTATTTTCTTATCACGACAGCTGTCAATTTAAAGACCTTCACCGACAAAGTGACGTATTGTCTTGTCAGATCTAACAGCTGTCAGCTTATTGGTCTTAAATGACAGTTACCTATTTTTTTATGTGTTAAATGATTTTAAAGTTGACCGCTCTTGCACGATTTTCTAATGCTGTCTTCTTGTGTGGTGTTCAATGTTTGAATATTGAAAACAAGGGTGGGTTTTTTTTATCTTCTTTTATGGATCGAAGGGTGTTAACGCTGGCGTCCCTTGACAGCTGTTATATAAAATTCCTTGATATGTATTATTTTTTAGCATAGATTTGTACTTATTGTTAGGCTGACTGTTGCTTTCAGACCTACAACTGTCGTATTTTCACATCACTTGTTCGTTTTTATTCACTACCTTATTGTGCGGCGTTTCCTCATTATACAGTAGACATGTAGTCTAGTGTTGAAGACCTGACCATTGTTGGCAGCTCGTATTGTTTTCCGTGTCTATTACTGTAATTTTCTTACTACCCTTGTAATTCATTATTAAACCGGTCAGCTTATGGAGGATGGAGCGCTTCTGGCATACGCCGATTTGGTGCTTATAGTATGCACTGTACGTTAAAGAAATCGATGTTGAATTTTCACTCTACATCAATTAGTTTACATAGAGTACAACTCCTTAAGTGCATTGACTTTTAGAGCTCAGTTATCTGGCTGCTTTTAAATATTTCTCTGATTGGGTATTGCATTCAGTATTTTTTAATTATATATATAATATACATCAGTGTGATTATATAGGTTAGTTGTGTATGTCATGTGTAGTTCTACGAAGTTGGTCGTTCTTTATAGTTTAATATATTTCCATGTTGCGTATCTAAATTAAAAATACCAATGACTGTTAAAGAAGGTTGCACCTGAATGCATTATTAGTTTTGCCATGTTTTCAAATTAAGATGTAGTTTGGTGTTTTTAAATGGCTACTGCTCTTTATACACTTCGAATGACTGAGGTGCCAGTATGTGATGATGAAAAATGACGGTTTAAATAAGTAAATGCTCTCGTCTTCCAATCTCAATGATCATGAGGTCTGAAACTGATGAAGTTGATCTACCAGCTTCATTATTAGACCATGCAGATTAAAAGTATTTTTTTTCTTTCTGGATGGATGGAAGTGATGGAGCTGAAGAGAGATATCTGTACTGTGTAAATAAATCTCTTCCTGCAAAACTGTACACTGAGTTAAGAAAATGTATAAAAATTGTGAGTGAATTATGTGGAATAAATAAAATATATGGTGTAAGCAATTTGGAAGTAGAAAGACAAAATATGTTTCATTAATGAGAGAGAGTGTACAAAATATAAAAAATAAAAAATAATTATATATGTAATATAAAGTGTGAATAAATTGTACGTACAAGGTTTGTTGGCTTGTGTGAGAAAAAGAAATCAAGTGTGTGTATATATGCAAGCCTGATATTGTTTAAATGTTAGAGCAACTATAATGGTGTAGTTATCTCATATCTCACGATGGAATGGCTTCAATGCATGAAACTTAAAAATAAAGGTAAAACGTTTTAAGGTAATGACTTAATTCAAAGACGGTGAAGGTGAGAACAACACTACAACCTATATAAAAAATAGAATATTAGAATATGCTTCATTCAAGAAACAGGAAAAAAAAGAAAAAAGATAACTGTAAAACTCTAATATATGCTTTAACATTCAAAAAATAGGGGGGGAAAAAGATAGAAGTGAAATCAAATTCCTTTTGCAGCAATGAGTTCATACTGCATTCACAAAATAACAGTAATTAAACAAAAGACGGCAGTGTCATAAATCGACAAATAAAGAAAATGCAAATTGTGGGAGAGCTGAAACAATACAGAAGAAATGCACATCAAAAGGGTAAAATGACTGAGATACAGAGATGAAAACAGCAAGTTTTCTTTTGTTCTGTTGCTATTTGCCAGGAAAGAGCAATTCAGACCTACTCCAGAGGTCATGGAGCAGTAATTGTTCTTCAAATTAACAAAACAAAAGGGATGAGGTGGTGGGAAACTGGAGAGCACATGTGATCATGACCAGGAAATGTCAAAGGTTGTTTTCTAAAGTAGGTAAAAGATGAAAGTGGTTCTGAAAAAGTTAAATAAATAATGAGATGAAAGAACAATATGATGCCGCTGAGCAAACACTTTTGGTTATATTATAGTGATTGGGTTTAAGTCATAGACACTTTTTATCTCTTTATTTAAATTGTCTGTAGCATAAAAAAAGGCAGAGATTTTTGTAAACTGATATTTGTTTTTTTCTAATTAAGCAACAACTGTTTCTGAGGTTAAAAAAAAAAACGTGTGTAGGGATGATTTGACCAATCTCACCCAGTAAGCAATCAGAACAACAAACACATCAGCCACAACTAAATATTTTCTCAAACAAATTTTGATTACTGCAAACATACCATTTGGCATGGTTGAAATATTTATTAATTGCAAAATATGCACATAAAGTACACAAGGCATATAAGCAGTATATAACATGCACAATTGTAGTGTCCTAGGGGAGTGGAGGGAAAAAACTGTTTAAACCCAAAAAATACCAGTCATGTGGTAACCCATAAATTTATGCATTTAATTTATGCCAAATTACTTCAGGAAGAATGAAGAAGATAAAAGGATTTGTACTCAGGTTTACAAACAAATATTCTGTCACATTAATTTGACCTACAATGATAATTAATCAAGTATCACAATGTACAAACTCCACAATATCAATTCTGCAAGCATACCTGTCTACCCAGTTAAACAGGTAAACTATTCTTAAAGACAAAATGGTACTCTTAGATTATTATATATACATGTAAAGATTTGACAAAATAATATTTCATACTAAAAATCTGCTTATTGTACATAAGAATCATGATTAGAACAGAAATACAAAGAAAAGGTAAAACTGCTAAAAACACTCTCAGACAACACTACCCTGAAAGAAACAGAAATGAAAAAAAAATCAACCAGATAATGAACAACCATCTGCCTGAACTTTTTTGTTTACACAATTTCCTAAAATCACCCTTTCTCAAGCTATTTAAAAGGCAGAAGAAAAATATGAGCAGCTTTCAGCTTATGTGAGCAATCTAAACAAGTTAAAGCAGCCATATAATTTAAATATTTTACGTGCCAATTACGTCATTTTCAAAATACATGTATTACAAATCTTGGACATTAATAAATAGAAAGTATTTACACCTTTTGCAAATAGACAAAGTGCTCTTTCTAAAGACACAAACAAATCAGGCCAGTAAAAAAAAAAAAATTGCTTTTTTAAAAAGTAGATTATTTTACAAAATGTAGAAGTGCAGCAAAGGTTAAAATCCAATAACAGCAGATCGTTTATCTCTACTGCGAGCTCGAGCCTTTGTCCTGGCCTTGTTTGCAATGTTGTTGTGAATATTCTGGAAATTGTTTATCAAAACAAACACATATTAGCTTTGCAATATATTCATTGTTTAATATGGTACACTATTACAAAAAGCCATCTTGAGTTAACCATCTTATGATAAAGATACACAAGTGTTATATTCAAATGTACAGACTAAATATATGTTTTCTAAAGCTCAAAACTGATATACTTAAAAAGTGTATTATTTACCGTAAATTGTTTATTAATTTAAGATATTAATCAATAGGTTACATTTACCCGTTCAAGCTTGGATAGTTTCTTGATAGACTTAGCCCCAACTGGCAGAGGTGCTCCCAAGTTATAGAAGTTTCGAAGCGCAATATTCTCCTGATGTTTAACAGAAAAAAATCAAGTACAATGAAGTACAATAAAACTTTTAAAAAATAACCAGTACTCGGATGCTCTAGAGTATAAAGTAATTCACAAATATGTTTCAAATAAGAATGATAAATTCTGAAAAGGGGCTGAACAACTGCTTTATACATCACAATTCTCTTTCTTTAAATGTCAAATTTAAGTCATCAGTGACAAAGTACAAATAAATTACAAAATAAACATTAAAAAAAAAAACTGCACCACTAATACAAAGATTTCTCCAATTAGTAAAGAGGAAAATTTTCAATCCCCAAGAGAAGTTATAGATGTAGGTTATGTCAAACCCTGTTACAAACTTAACTTGTAAAATATTTAAAGTTAAATTTCACTTAATCCCCAAGAGAAGTTACAGACTTAGGTTTTGTCAAACCCTGGTTACAAATGTTAACTTGTAAAATATTTAAGTTAAACTTCATTTAATTCATACTATTATTATTCATGTGAAACATTAACAGCAATATAATCTCTTTACCATTCTACAAATTAAATTTCACAAATATAAATCTACAAATCTTGAATTATCTAGGAACTAAATATATGAGCAATTGCCTGGACATATACTAATAATGCATAGATTATGTTAAAAACATGTTAAATGGTGAATATCACAACTGTCACCAAAAATACCAATGTCACACAAACTAAGCAATACACTGATAAATTTGACAAAAATAAATATGCTTCTGTGGTTATACAATACAAGATCTAAGTACATTGGTTTCTGGTGATCAGTAACATGATCTAGGCCTACCTATTGAACAAAGATGCTACAAAAGAATTAACACAAGGAAATGATACAATTATACTGCTTATTTCAAACTGCAAAACATTTCATGCAATTCCATCATACTCCAAAAATGATGTGAAATTTTAAAAATCTGATGATACCTGAAGGTGATGGTTGATGCCTGAACCCAATACTTGGCAGAAGGCATCATACTGCTTGCGCTCTGACCAGCCTTCCACTTTCAGACTTTCATGCCCCATCTTTATAAATGATTCTGGCACTTCACCATCCTGCGCAGAAATAAGTGGTCAAGCTAACAAACTCCCTCACCATTAATACAGTAAACAAACATAAAACATTCATAAATGAGATAAAAGTACTTTATACAGAGTTAATCCTAGGTACAGGAAATAAGACTTTTGTTTGTAAGAGATGTTTAAATATAATTTCCTTTTCTTGAACGCACCTGAACAGTATGCAAGATGTCACGAAAGCTTGAACGTTGGGCACGACGATCTTTTTTGGCAATGTGTTTTGTGCTCTCAGTTGATAGTTCTTTCAGTAAAATGCACAGGGCTTCAGTACTGGCATCATCTTCACCAAAATCCTAAAAATTGTAAGATGAGGTTAGGACAGAATTCAATATTTAATGCATCATAAACAAATAAAAGATTTTAAAGTGGGAAAAATTCTCAAAGCTAATAGGAGGGGGGGTAACTTTAAAAAATTTTAAATTAAAAAATTTTTTAAAGTTAGGAAAAGAAAATGAAAAAATTCTAGAGCAATCATCATTTTAAAATGATTTTTTTTCTTTTGGTGGGTGTGAATTCATATATAACTAAGACAGCTCCTAATTACAACAATGTCTAGGGCATTAAAGTTTGGATATGTATGAAGTTAAGAATAGTCATCTATAGCACCTAATTCATGACCAGGACATTCCAGATATTTTTTAATGTTATTTCATAACACCTAATTAATAATCAGGGCATTCACAAATCCTGATATGTGTAATGTCACGAATGCTCATTTACAGTACTGACCAAGGCATTTGGAATACTGATGGGTGTGGCTTCATGGTCATATACAGCACTCATTTATAGTGCAGACTTGATTGATCACTTTTCAATATATCTGAACTTTGACTATCCAACTATTAATTTATAAATATATAATTACAGAGTTTTCATTACATATGATTTTAAATAAGGGCCATTCATGTAGTGAACTGAACTGCACGCTTAGATAAAATTCAATATGTTTAGTACCAATGGCAATGAATGGTGCTTTTAGGAAAATATGTGTGATTTACTGGATAGTCAGCAGACATGGTTTTAGGATTACAGACTCAAGCCTCTAGAAAACAAAGGCTGGAAAAATGGATGACATTTTGGACAATCTTAAATCCTCTAAACATGAAAGACTATTTTGGGCCAACATTAAAAAGGCAATGTGTGCCAGTAAAATCTAATTCTTTTCCTGCATGGTTTTAAAAATGTCAGTTGTATTAATTTGTCTGTCTTGGTTCTGTGAATGTAAAATAACCATCAATTTTGTATTGTAACTATCTGTTGCTATGGAAACCAAGATAACAGTCGCTATGTTAGATTTCTTAGAAATAATCTCAAGTTCCCAATTTTCCATTTTTTTTCCACTTAAGTGTACATAGCCTGTACAGGTTTTCCTTTTATCTTTTTTAATTATTTTTTTTGGTGCAAAATGATATGATTTTTAATGCTAGGTCCCATCTTTCAAGTGAAAAAGAATAAAAACTAATTAACAAATCTAAATTTCCTTCTCTCAAAATGTAAATAACACTATAATGAACAAATGTGCAAAGTTTAATTAAAATACGACTGCTAGTTTTTGAGAAATCTTGTTCTTAACATCATATACAATGCTAAAACACAAAAATGAGAACAAAGAGTTCAGACATCTATTAATGCAATTCTAAAACAATTACAACTATGATTTTTAACTCAGCAAATACATGGCACTCCAATATCCTTTCTTAGAAAGTAGATAAGAACAATTCACTTTTGAATTCTTTGAGAAAACTGTCACCAGAAGTAGAAATTGAAAGAAGAACTAGTAAGTAGTATGTGAGTTTTGAATGTCACTTGATATCAAGTCCAACTCTATCTCTTCAGCAGCAGGAATGATATTATTGATTTTTCATATTATTCCTTGCAATTGCTAACTGCTTTTTTCCTAATTGCTTGCTTTTAGAAGCTGATTGAAGTATAGATTTTTTTGCTTGAACCATTTTTTTCAGCCTTAGGCCAATAAAAAAAAATGTAAACAGATAAAGTTACCTAAAAAAAATAGATATTTTTTTTAAGTTTTCAATTTTCACTGTAGTCTCTCCTCTTAAAAAATAAATAAGCCAAGCTTAAATTTTTATTGCAAAAATGAAAAATATTAAAAATAAAAAATATGACAGTTTATGCTGAGAAAAATTCTAAAATTCAAAGTAAGTTCAAGTCCAGCCCAAGCCAGTGGGATTTTTCTTGATCAATATCCACCCACCCACCCCGTACTCATAAATGCTTTAAGCACTTACAACTCTGGGAAGAATTAATGTTATTGAATATTTGGCAAAAATATATTAATACAATATTATGATGCAATAGACAAAGTTGATCTATTGCATTCACTAATTCTATATTGAACTAGATGACTATAAATGACCTACTTCGTAAATAATCTTTTACTCTTTGGTCAAAGGACTGACAAGACCAGGGTTAATGCAGTGAAGCATATATAATAATAGAAACACAATTTCATTAAAAAGAATACTACCTGGTTAACATCTCGAATCAAGTCATAGAGCAAAGCAATCGCTTCACCACTTGTAATGCGGAGGTCTGTGTCACTGGCATGGAGTATGCCCCCAAGTTTGCTAAGATGACTAAAGGACATGAAAATAAATATATTGTATTATTTTAACTAATATGCCTGTTTGTTTTAAAATGTTATTGGACATAGAAAAAAATATAAAAAGGGAGAGCCAAAAAAAAATTAATACTATTACTAAAAGAAAAAAAATAATGCAGCTAAAAATTATCATGTCTTCTGAACAATTTTAATTAATGCCAACAACAAACGTCTCCCCCAAATTTACAAATAAGTAAATAAGGGTCATATACCAGGTGCATTTAAAAAATTATTTATGAAAAGATAAAGATATTTAAAGTTAATTATATTTCATGCTGATCTCTGGTCTAATACAAGAATTGAGTAAAAATAAAGAGTTTCATACCCACAGGGTATTTAAAAAAAAATAGTTATAAACACAAAGTAAAGATATTACATGTGTAAATGTAAAATGCAAATATTATATATAGAAAGCAATGCTTTTCTTAAATTAATTACACTTTATAATGTAAAATAATAAAAAATTTGTGTTCACATACATCTAGCTGCAACCAACCAGAACTAGTAGAAAAGGAAATTTTAGTTTTTAAAAAAACCAAAATGACTGTCAGATATCCATGTTTAATACACTTGAAGGTTTATTTCCTAAACATTTGTAACATTTTCTATTTACATCTAAATTTGTTTAAACAATGTATGCATAAAAAAAATCAAGGGTATTTTATTATATGACAATGTGTTATTTAGTCTTTGACTTATAAATGGGTTTCAATAATTGATTTGAAAAGAGTACTTAATTCGAAGCATTGCATCAAGGGAACATTATACAAGTGTTCTGATACAGCAAGTAACAGAAGCATTTGTGCGGTTTTATGAGAAGACTTACGTTAGTGTCAGGTGCTCTACAAAATAGGGTGGAGCAGTGGTAAGCAGGAGACTCCAAGCCCCAAGACAACGATTGCTAAGGCTGCTAGCCTCAGGAGAAATTGGAGGAAAACTGCCATCTGCTCTGCGATAACTCCGACTAAATATATCTTCCAATGCAATCATTAAAGTTTTACTGTCCTTTTAAAAAAAATTAAAAAATTCATACATAAAATTTTAGTAACACAATCAATCTTCTCAGAGGGAGAAAAACACATACAAATTAAATCAAAATCAAATATTAAAATAAAAAGAGTGCTGCTAGTCTATACTACCATTTCTACAGGACAAAGAAAACTTTTAGTGTTAAACTCTTGACTACAATTTTTTTAAAAACCTTTATTCAAAATTTGTTACTCAACTGCACTACACTAAATATATATAAAATATTAAGGTTTTTTTTTTTAAAATTAAAGCAATTTAATTCAAAATACCAGAGGCTTGGCAAGAATACATCAGAGCAAGAATACATCATAAATTTTAGAAATATCATTAGGACAACACAACAAAAATATATAAAATAGCAAATAACTAATTTCATCATGCTTAATAAAATGTCCAAGTTAATTGCTTTGTTAAACAACCTAGATATCCAATATAAAACAATTAATGTTAACTAATTTCATCATGCTTAAAATTTCCAAGTTCATGTTAAACAACACATCCAAACATTTTACCTCAAAGTCATTTCGTGAAAAGAAGCAGATCATGGATATAGCAGAAGCACACTATAAAAAATGAGAAAACTTTTTAAAAATCAAGATTAGATGCACAATATAAATAAATGGTGCAAGCAAATAAAAAAACAGCAAGTAAACTTATTATGCATAATGCTTGTATTTTGCATGATTGTCATTAAATATCACTTAAATCCTAAAAGTTTCTCTTATGCTGATGTGGTGAAATTATTTTCTTTATAATACAAATGCTTGTAAGGAAACTGTGTTCAAATAAATACTGCAAACATACCTCCCCACCACACAGACACACAAAAGAAATAATAAATCTGAAATCTAGTATGCTTACACATATATGGTTAGAATTTTTTCACCTGTTAGCAAATATCAGAGAAAGTAACAAATTCAAAACCTAAGAACCAAATCAACCAACCAACACAATTTTATGTTAAATATATATATATAAAAATTAATAAATGGTTTAAATATTTAAAATATATTTTTGTTAAAATGCTTTAATAAAAATAAAACTTATTTATGCATGAGCATTATATAAGACTATTTTTTTTTCATTAAAAGTTAACAAGATTTAATCAAAATAATACTCAGACTGCATGTACAGTTCATGAACAAGTCACCAGAGGTAAAACCCAGACTGGTCAGTGAAAGCAATAACCATTTATTAGTACTATGTTGTTAACGTCTTTCTGCTAAAGGAGTGCATTTTACAAGCGTTTTTTTTTCTTTTAAAGGTTTTTTGTTGCTTGGCATCAGTTAGCAATGCTTTTAATGAACTTTTACATTTATTAATCTCTTAATTTATTAAATATCTTTAGTCTCTTTAGCAACACAAGTCACGTTAAGCAAAAGTAAGAATGAATACTGATTGTCTGATTTGATTTTCTGCTACTTGCTAACACAACTTGCTACTGATTTTTAAAGTTATTGTGAACTCTATATCTGAGCAATCCTTGGGTGAATATATTAACATTGTTTTGTGACAGTCAAAATTAACTATGTTTAAAATATTGAAGATGCTATTATTACTTGATGAGTATTGATTGTATCACTGAATATTCTTCTTAGCAATCGTCAAATTTTTCTATTAACTCATTTTCTGTTAAAGTGCTTCATTTGGAGACTTGATGCTTAAAAATAGAACTAAATGCTAAGCACACAAGCAGTTCCAGAATTTATTTAAGTGAAAACATTAACAAATAAAATTAAAAAGCAAAAATTTTAATCTGTGCCAAACTGTTTCATAGAACAATTTGATATCAGTTAAAGCATTAGCAAAAAAAAATGAAATGTATTATTCATTTTTCTCTATAAAGTTCATTTTAACATGAGTTATTAAGTTGCTTTTTGCTGTCTTCAGGTCTTAGAAGAATGGTGATTAGCTCTGGATTTAAAAAACAACACTAATATATACTGCTGTGAGATTTAAACAGCAAAAACTGTGTTGTTTCTGGATTTAAATAGCAGCAACCATGTACTGTACAATCTTTAACATTGTAAAGAGAAAGATTTTAACTGTTTACTATAAAACTAAAAGATGTTGAGAGTTTATCAATTAGTATGTATTCATGTAAACAGTGTCAGTCTACATAAGAGGTTATAACTTAAAAATATGGATGCATGATATATATGCAAAATATTTAATCTTTGCAAACGGTAACACTTTAAAAAAAATAGTATCTAGTAAATTATACTTTCTGAGGATATTTTCTAATTGTGTATAAATCACTCATACAAATGAAAAGAAAAAGTGCAACTGAATCAGTTTAACACCTTCAGACTATACCATAAAATGACAACAAATTGGAAAATACCAATTTTTCTTTGTGTTTACAAGTGAACCATATCTGTAAGGTGAATAATTAAAGAGCTATGATAAAATACTTAATATGTTTAGCCAACTCCCCAAAACTGCTGAATTTTCTGAGATATAACATGCTTTAGATGATAGTCTCAGAAAAAAGATTGGGTTCAATGATAATTTAAATGCAATCAAGAATACACTTTATGCAACTCAGATATTAAGAAATATTAAAAATAGCTTTAATTTTTATTACCAGCAAATCACAGTAGGGCTGATTGGAATTAGGTCAGACTGCCTAAAAAAGGCACCTTTGAATAGTTTAACAAAATGGAAATTATATAATTAAATCAATTTATCTGCAAGCAGGTAAAACTATAATAAGGTTAGACTGTTACAACTGCAAACATGTCACACCAAAAAAAATTGTATATTATATATAAAAAGCTTACCTCTGTTCGAGCTTTTATGTTTGCAGAATTGTCAGCCAGAACTGTAGACAGAGCTGAATAGATATCGGGGTACTGAGATCCAAGTTCTTCACCTAGTTGCAGGGCCAAAAGACTGAGGCAGTGGGCAGCTATGGTCTGTTCATCTCCTTTGCCCTTTTTCACACAACGCAGGAGACACTCTGTTACAGTCTCTTTCCTTGAAATACAGACAATCACTTGTTTTTCCAACATGGTAAGATAAACAAAATGCTCATTTCAAGAAACATATGCAATTATAATGGTACATGTTTCATTGATAATTGACCAGATAAAGATATTAGTATTTCAATGTAATTCAAATGACACTAAACTAAACCCTTCTCTATTACAAAACAAAAAGCTCAATTATAATTTCATAAAGAAATTTTTAAATTTTAAAAGAGTGATTAAAGGGTCCTTTCTCTAATGAGTCTCTTCACTAGTCTTTCTAAAATATTAATTATCCTATCCTGATAAACTTAAAAGTGCATGGAATATGAGATTTGCTAGATAAATGTCTTACCTCTTTTCAAGAAATTCTGCTACATATTTCTGGGAGAAAGCCTTCTTCAACCCTTCAAGTGCATTTTTGCGTTGAGGCCCACTGTAATTACAATTTGAAACAATACTTTAAAAGTTCTAAAAAAGTAAAGATAAAGGATGTAAAATTTTAATTGTTCAAGATATAACTCAATTAAATTTATCTGTCCTGGTACAGCATAAAAGTGGATGGTAAATGTAAATAAGGAGACCTTCCCCAGTTTCTATATTTAATTTACATATTTAGCAATATATAAAATTTATACAAGGTTCAGGTCAAAATTTGAGTAGTGTGAAAATAAAAATCATAAATTTTAAATATTTCCAAAGCCATATTAAAAATGTACAGAACCCAGTAAATAATTAAAATGGGGAAAAAAACCACCCTCATTTACAAGGTCCTTTGTAACAAGATGGATAAAACAATTATTAAAAATATGGGGAGATTACAAAGATGTTATTACAGGAGTTTGAAATAAGTATAAAGCATCATGTTTATTGTTTATGTTGTAGTGAAAAAAATAAACTTGAGATGTGTTTTACCAGAAAAAATAATTTTAAAATAAGCAATATATTTATTATAGCGAATATATTTTCTTTATTAATCTGGATACATATTTGTTTAAAATGGGTTATAGATATATAACATCATAACATGAAAATCAAATTCATTCACAGTGACAAAAAAGATCAACCATCATAAAAGAATCTCTATTTTACTTATCTAAACAAGTGTCTACTTCTATGAACATTACAGAATTCAGTGAAAGCGATGGTGAAATAGAAGAGAAAAAAGGCCAGAGAAACATCTAGTTGAGTCAGAGGATTTATCTCAGGCTGGGATCAGAAGGTGCATATTACTAAGAAAGGTATTAAATATTTACCTATACTCTGTGAACCAAGATAGCAGGTATGAACATGGTTACCGTCCCAGAAGCACATATGCACATCCATCAGTTTAGACTACAAATTCTTGTCCAGATTTTCGTTAGACAGGATTACAAAGGTTCTTTGATGGAGCTCATGAGTTTTTTTTTTTAAATGTTCAGCACACCAAAAACACTCAGATATTAAGATTTTTTTGCAATGAAAGAAAAAATAGCTGCAATCTTACTGTCTGGAAACATAACAGCAAACAATTTGCCAACACCCTCATTGGAGTGATAAGAGTTGTGGCTGACAATCCACAAAACTTCTGCTCTCAATATACCAGATTTATTCAGAAAATTGGAGACTGTACTTATGGCATGGGAAACAGAATCCATTAGAATTACAGCTGATGTAGTTTCACTTGCTGAAGAACTGCTTTTTGACTTTGACGAACCACTGGCTTTACTAGTATACTAGTATCCTCCTCCAAAAATGAACTTATGTTAAATGAATTTAATGATCCAGAGGCTACATTCGACTTATGCTTTAATTCAGCTGCATGGGATGCTAATGCACTTTCTCCCATTTTCCTGATATAAACATCACTTTTTTCTATTCTGTAAACATTACTTTGTGCCTACCTGTTTAACAAGCTCATATCCAGGCATACTTGGATATCCATTTCTCACTGAAAATGCACTTTTTAGGCACTGTCAAGTGTAATATATTAAAGCAAAAATTGGAACTTTAAAAAAAAATACAAAAAATGTCTTTCTTCATATGCAAGAAAAAAATTGTATGCACCCAATTACTGAAGTGAAATGAATCAAGCAATATTCAAGATGGCATGCATATTTGCAGTAAAAGCAATTAATGTAAAAGCTGCAAGCAGCTGAAATGAAAGAATAAGCCCCATACCGGAACTGGATTATGATTTTTTAAAGCTATGACCTATATCTGAGTGCTCCAAATCAGAATTTCTGGTAGCCTATCTTGGGATGCAGCACTTAAAAAGTGAAAAGAGCTGAAATGAAATAAACCGTAGTGAAATCCAAAAGTGACAAAACTGCGATGGCAGTAAAATAAGTTAGAAATATTCTCACATTTTATTAAAAGATGGGTGAGGTGATATTTCTTTAAAAATCAAGGACTTCTCAAATAATTCAAGGGTTCGTAGGCAAATTCAAGGACTAAAAAAAAAATTCAAGTACTTTTCAAGATGGCTCTCATTTTTCAAGGACTTTTAAAATCTTATTTCTTCCAAAAATTGACCATTTCAAAAATGATGTTTCAATAAATTATTACTTCAAAGAAAATTTTATAAGATAGGTTTATCAGATTATATTATTTATCACAACAAAAATTAAAGAAAACAGAAATAAGTAAGCATGTTACAAAACTAGGTGCCATTGTCAGTTCAAAATAAATCTGTATCACAAATAATTACAAAATAAGTAAATATAAATTCAATATCTTATATATCTCTCACATTAATTCTGAATATAAACAATATAAGCACACAATATTTAAATGCTTTGGTTTGGGAAGACATTTCAAATGGACCTATATACAGTAGAACATTGATGTGCGGAACTAAATGGAACAAGGTTGGTCCCATTAATCAAATTGTTCAGATAAAACATACAAGAGAATACCAGTTTATATGAAACAAAGTGTAATCAGGTCCACAATTAAATTATTATACACAAGGTTATTACTCTTGTATTGTGAAATATGCTAACTGCCACCCACCCTCTGCCACACTCCCACTGGTACAATGATGCCACTAAAGCCAAAATTTTATTTTTAACGGCTGTAATGACAAATTAAGACTTTTCCTATGCAATATTGAAAATATCTTTGAATAAATAATCAGAAATTAATGCATTAAGGGCAGGATCTTTACACATTATTGAATAAAGTCATCATTTGCACCCAAAAGATAGAAACTGAACTATGCTGGGCTGTGAAGACATCAAGTCTTGGCTAGCAGTGTGGAAAGACGAAACTACGAAATCTTGGTCAGTAGCAAATAAAAGAGGAAAATAAGAAATCTTTCCTAATCTTTGATAATCGACTATTTACTATATACAAATGCCAACTAATCTGTCAAATAATTGTTTGAAAAAATAAAATTTTTATTAAAAAAAAAAACAAAACAAACAAAAACTCATACCTTTTAGAGGATATGCCATCTATACTTTCAGACAAACGGTCTTCAAAATTTTCCTGTTCAGTATTGTCCTCAACATCTTGCTCATCCACAACTGGAAAAAAAAAGTATAATATTGGTACATTTCTGTTGTTGCAGTGTGGATTAAGCACTGAGAATTAATCCTGTCATAAAGAGGAATTTATTTTTTAACCCTAAACTATTGGTACATTTCTGTTGTTGAAGTGCAGATTAAGCACTGAGAATTAATCTTGTCACTAAAAGTAGGTAGTCCCACTCATTTTTTACATCGTACAAATCTTTTTATGCTCAAAATATGTGTTCTGAATAAATAAGTTTGTGAACAAAATATTATGATGATTGTTGCAATACTTTCTGAGATATCATTAATTTAATGTCATTATTTTTGGTCAACTGTTTTTTGATGTAATGAATGTGTGTTTTTCCAAGTTTATTAGTATTACAAGTAAAATATAAACCACACTTAAAAACAATCCAACAATTCTAATAAATATAGTCACATACAAGAAAAAACAGACATAATGCAAAATTTACTTTTCAGTTCATTATAATTTGCAAAGGAAAATGGGCATTTATTTCACAATTGCTCCGCAAAATGCAACAAAAAGGAACAGTCATGGCATCATAATATATGCAACTGATGAACAAAGATGAAAAAATGCATATTATTAAATCATTTACCATGTAGTTAATGCCTATTTTTTCCCAAAAGGCACTGCAAAGAAAATGGGAAATATTGGAGGCTGAAAATGACCATTTCAGCAATTTTAACAACAAAAAAAGCATCAACAAAGTTTAACCCTTTAAGGTTCACACGTTTTTCCTTGAAGGAAAACTCTGAAGGGGCAAGATTTTTCAGGGTTTCAGTGAGATTTAGGGTTACATTAGTAAAAACATCATATCTTAGGTATTAGTGCATATATTTCAATGAAATAAAATGCAAAATGAGAGGAAATGAACGCAGCTTTATTAATATCCTTAATTGAAGCATACTTTCAGGTGTTAAATTTGAATCCTTGCAAGAAAATATATATTTACACACAAAAAAATATTGTCCAGTTATTGTCCACTACAAACACTATGTACACACACTTTGTTGATACCAGGAATACTAATCTGTCATCAGATGACCAATACATCTCTTTTTTTGGCAGGTTATGTATTCCTATCAAAATCATAAGCCCAAAATCAGACTTAATTTCAGTGGCATTAGTTTCCCCATGGCTTTTTAAATCCACTATCTTGTGTCAGTCTCTTTGGAAGTAGGCTGCTTGGAACATCTAGATCAGTTGTTCTAATCGCCTCCATTGTACCTACTAACAGCTCAACATGCGCACTATCAGACACTGGCACACTTTCTTGCAAATAAATGCACAAATTATCGACTAAGGTGTTGACATCTTTACCTTTTATTTTTAAATACTTACTTTTAGCACCAATAATCAACCTATGGTATCTTATTAGGAGCTGAACATATTTTTCTTAGCAATGGTGGTATAACATGCCTGAAGTAAGTTTGTAAGGCACTCTATCATTACAAAGTCCTCCAACCTCCGTGATTTTCTTGATGACATCAAGCTTAGTCTTAACCAAACGAGCAACCTTTTTTTCTCTTGAAGATGGACTTGCAGTAACTTCCTGTTTTCAAGTTCTTGACCTTTTTGCATCCTTTAAGATAACCACCTCTCTTTAGTAGATTTCTTCCTCAATCATTCAATAGGCTGATTCCTTTTTATCTTGTTGACTGTTGTAAGAGGAAACAATGAAGAATTATGTCACTTAAAAGTGCTAAAATCAAGGTTTCCAAAGCAGACTTCTCCCATCAAGTCGATCATTTGGTGTTGGGACATTTTCTTTCATTGTTCATCAGTAGGTGGTTCACGATACTTGACACCTTCAAGAAAACTTGCTAGCTATCATTGTCACGGAAAAGGGGAATGGACTTGCCAAGAAAAATTTTTTTGTTGTTTCTGTTTGCCGAATCATGTATGATTCATTTCCTATTCATTTTCAGCTATCCAATTACCGCGAAATTTCATGCTAGTGTCGCATCACATGGATAAGTTAAACGCTTTCTGAATATTAACTCTTTACCGGGCGGAGCGCCCAAAACCGCCATAACGTCGTATCAGGCAAAGCGTCCAAAAGTGTCCGTATCAACCAGTGCTCTTTTCTTCTCATATTGTTCGAGAAATCGTGAGAGTTCCAGTGTCCACAGGAAGTATGACGTTTGTAAAACGATTTCCGCGCCATTTTGTATCTTAGTATTGTTGTAAATCTAGTGCTTAAAATAAACATTTCACAGACCCAATGTTTTGGTTGTTTACTATTTTTGCATCAAGAGTTATCTTAAGTTATCTAAACTATTTTTCTAAATAATAAAATTACCATCATGACTAAAATTAATTCAGTAAATAAAATAAAATATTTAAATACAATCAGCAACTTCAAAATATATATTGCAAGGAAATAGCAATCAAACTTTCATGACATACCAACTAATCTATTTTCAAACTATATAAGTGATAGTGATGACGACGACAAAATTAATAATTCTGCTTTAAAAATTGAGATATGTTTATAGATAAAAATAATCACAGTAATCATTAATAAATGCTTACAAAAAGATCTTACCAAAGAGAGGTTTCAATTGTTCGATTATGACAAAAATCAGCTGTAGCATCAACAAATGTTTCATGGAAGTCATGAATGACACAGGATGTGTACCACAGGGTTTTCATTTAAAAAATTATATTTTTTTCCACTATTTTGTGTTAAATATTTCTTCCGAGAAATGTATCCTGAACTTTTTAGTTTGAAAATTTATTTGGTTATTTGCAACAAATAAAAGTTAAAAAAAATATGTGTAAAGAGTTATCTATCCTCTATTTAAAGGAGCAATCAGAGTTTGGATTACAAAACCTTGAAAGCCCCTGCTTTTTTCTTAAAAATGGTAACCGAAAAAGTGAATTTTACTTTTTCAGCTATGAAGCAATATTTGACCAATTTTTGTTGCAACAATAAGGTATTTTCATCAAAGTTTATGGATACTTCAAAGTTTTATGGACACAATAATAAAATTCAGAGGAAAAAAAGACAATTCAAAAGATGAACTATTGATCTTTATTCTCATATAAAAATGGTTAGTTGCAGTATAGTGTGAAGAAAACTGCTCTGTGGTTAATTTTAGCAAATTTGTGTGAATTTATGAGTTTTTTGTCAGTAAAGCTATGGCAATAGGACTACCTACTAAGAACTAAAGAAGAATTTAATTTTTTGTATCCTAAACTATTGAATGAAAATTTTTAATAAATTCAAGCACAATATTACTACTAAAGTACTAATAATAAACATAATACTTTTTAAGGGACAAACAAATCAAATCAATGATACGTAAATGTTTAAATGAAAAAAAAAGTTAAAATAATTTTATTTAAATTGATTTCTAATTGCACCCTTCTTACCTGAACCAGAATCACACAAACTGGCATCTTCTGAGAGGATGCTGGCAGTGCTCCAGTTGTCAGCTGTGCTGGTCTCATCATCAGTTGGAGGACGTGAGACCTCACCACCTCCGCCTTTCTTCTGGGCTCCTGCAATTAACCATTTTCAAATTCTGGCTTTTTACATTAGTGAAAAATGCCAAAAATTAATACCTATCAAATGCTATAAATGAGCTGCTTTAAAAAAAATATCACATATTTTATATTATGCATTAGCTGTATTAATATAAATTACCATTCAAAGTTCACCATGCTTCATGGTGTTATACTTAACTGAATGAGCATCCTACTATTATCACACTGATATTTAATAACAATAATGAATATGACAATAACTACAATATCCCTCTTCACCCTCTCCAGTCATCCTATCACCCAAGCCTTAAAATTTAAATTATCTATTTTAAATTAACTATAGCAATGATATGCCAACATCATGAACATTTTTTTAAATGAAAGAAAAAATTCTTTTAAACATCAAAATGAGGGGGAATCTATGCCAACAAAGCAAAGAAAAAGTGAGAGGTGTTCAGATTACATATGCTGATACTAGTGATACTGATAGTGATAGTGTAAATTTCAAAGTCCAAATCTTAATGGATATTGTAATATATTATTATAAGTGAAACAGCATGTTTATGTGAGACTTTTATTACCAGTTTACATATGCAAACAACCTTGGGTCACAAAATTCTTCAATTACATTAAGGCTTATAAAGCAAAATGTCCAAAACCAGGCTATATATACATATATATGTTAACTATATATAAAAGTTAAAACAAAGAAAAAAGTTTTGACCCAGAACATTTAGCCACTTTGAGTTATCGTATCTTTATCTTGTGCATCATGATTTCTATTTTCATTTGAACATTAAAATAAAAACATTTATAAAAGTTATTGATTACTGAAAACGTTGTCAGGATAATTAGAAGAAAATAAATTACTGAAAATGAAATACTTAAAAAAATAAATATGCATTCATGATGTAGTTTCCTGTTAGGCTAATGTTACACAAGTGGGTGACAATCAAATTGACTTATTTACACTGACTAAGTTACATTACTTTTCTGCAAAAAGTCTCAGATACTGAGTTAATCAGCAAACCACTAATTATAAAGCTATAAAAGTAATGTCAGTTGATTTATTTACTTTTTTAAATTAAAAGGCATTTTTTGCCTATCTCTGTAAATATAGTTTAGAGAAAATATTGCAATATGTAATTTGTAAAAGTTCTCATTTAATAAATTACATACTTCAAACAATTTAAAGCACTTCGATCAAAGAAATGTATAGTAAAATTATATCCCATCAAATTGTCCCATATATACATCAAAACCTATTTAATTTTCTAATACTTTTATTTGTAATTTTTTGTCAGAACTAGTGGGGTGGGTGGGTGGGGAATTTACTACTGTTAAAAAAAGAAAACATTAATGAGAAGTAGCACTTCTATTTAATAAAGCATTTAATATAAGTTAAGACATGCACAAGTTGCATATTTAATTACTAATACTAATGTAATAATATCAATTATCAGTTCATAATAAATATAAACAATTCAAAATAAGTAAATTACTCAATATTTAATTATTTTTTACTGTTATAAGAAAACTAAAGTGATAATTATACATAAAATGATAAATATCTTGTTACCGTTTCAATGCATTAGGCCTATATGTAATAATGTATCAATCTAAAACCACAATAATTTCAACACTAATTCACTTACAAATAAATATATATATATATGCTGGACTGTAAAGTGTAAAGTTAACGATTTTTTATTACAGTAAATTACATATCACGGATTTGTTGTGACATATGGTAAAATTAAGTAAAACGTGTAGCGCAGTGAATCGTGACTTGGCATGCCTGGGAGGGGCTGGCAACAACATACCGGTAGTAAACACAATAAACTCGCATCACATGATACACATACAATATGTTATATTATAAGTAGGAATTCGTCTATTATCATTAATTATGATGATCGGAAATTTTCAAATCTAAGAAAGTAATTAAGTCTTTAAACGGAATTTCAGATTTGATAGTAAATGACAGTTATTACTTATTGAATATTTCTCTGATATTCTGTAGGGAAACAAATGAACGATCTTCCGGAATAGGCCTGTAGTTTATGTCGAAAAGACGCAGTTTTATAGATCACTATGTTGGTACAACAGAATGTCAAAGATTATAATATTTTGTTCATCTTACATTAGTGGCGGTCGAGAAAAGGACAGTGATCTTTTTTCAAATGTCGAGGAAAAATATTCCTCTTTTATCACTCTTACCCACGTGGGCTGCTACGCAATGCCATATTGGTCATGACCGACAACAAACAGCCGACTTACCTCGCTGCTTCTTATTTTTAGGCATTATCTATCTTCTTTTATGTTGCCCCGATGAAATCTAAAATTTTCTAAGTTTCTTTCGTCACATATATGAAAGCCAAAATGGTAGCAGAGTGTTTTTTGGAAAAGAAAATTTTGTAACCACATAGACATCCTCAGGTGGGAAGTGCAACGACCTGTGCACTGAATAACACGTTCCCACCAAAAATATAATGAAATGATTATAAAAATTGTAAATAAAGAAAATATATTATGAATTTAAGATAAGTATAAAAATATACTCAATTCATTTTTACTTTCACTTTTTAATTTGATATCTTGGTAACTTAGCAAACGCGCTGACTTATTATTGATGATTTGATTGGTTAAAAGGCCGGGATCACTAATGACGTATAGGCAACGCAAATAGCACGTGATCGCGTTCCGATTGCGTTGGAAACACGTCGGTCAGTCTATATATATAGACATTTGACGGCAATTAGAACACTTAGCGGCTTGAAATTTTGACAGCTGTTTAGACTAATAATGGCTAGTGTTCGTACATATTTTCTACCATTGGCAAAACAAAAGAAGAGCAGACGTGGAAAACGTTGTGGTCGAAGAAGGAGACGACAAAGGTTGGGCCTATACACGGAAAAAGAAAATAAACGGGTGAGATTACATTTCTATGATTTGTCTACGAAATCTATAGAAATTTGCACACATATAAAAGAACGACGTATCCTGACCGATAGAGTGTACAGTCCGAACGTGCCAAATACCTCATCCCGACACATTACAGTTATTCAAGAACACAAAGATCGACAAACAACCAATGCTGCCTCTGCGCCCGGAGTGAGTGAAACCAGTGAGATTTACTGTCTTCCTTGCTCAGATATCGACTCTGGGACTTCAATGGCCGATTGTTCTGCAGACTCTTACTTTGAATCTGACATTTTTATTAAATCTAGTCACTCATCTGGGATAGTATCAGAGAGTGAAAGTTACACGAGAACCAACACAAAGTGCCAAAAATGGATAGGTGACTTTCCTAATGATCGGCCAGACGTCGACATAACGAAGTCAAGTTACGATTATTACGACCACGAATTTTGTGAAAACTTTTTTAATTTTTCGAGACAGGAGTTTCAAACATTATATGATGAAATGCATGCAGATTCATTGAGACAATTAACAATAAAAGAATTAATGGAACGAGTACAGTTGTTGAGATGGCAGTTATCTCGCCTGGAAAATGAACTGGAAAAAAAATGCTCACCTTCACTGTCAGAGAGGAACGAGTTAAATTTTAGCTGATATCTAATTATAAAGAAAACAGAAACGTTAGAAAATACTTTCACATAAAATAAATTGTTCATAAATAATTAATATAATATATTATTAGCAATCATGAGGCAGCAACGTAGTCTCAAGTTGGAAAATGTCACATTGTTAAATGTTTCATGTGTTGAATTTTGACTTGAATTGCTCACTTCAGATGCGTTAGAATCAGGTTTTACAGAGTCATGATTTCCTTAATATCTATTCAGTTTATAGAAATAATTTTTATTGCATCTATTTGATATATAGAAATTAAATCTCAATTTATATGTCTATTTAAAGATTAGAATTGACACTAATGAATGACAATTATATATATACATAGAAAAACTAAGATAGTTACCTGATTCAGTAATGGTATAATTCTTACCTGTTATGTATTTTATATTATATACTGTTAGTGCTGAATGATACACATAATTTATAAAATTCACTAATATTACATTTTTAAAAAGATCTAATTGAGGATAAGGCCCTTTATGCATATAACAGCTCCAATGATGAATAATGTAGATCTTTTATTTTGAAGGTTGTTCTTTTGATGTAAAAGGCTGTTATATATTTTTTTTTTTCATAAAAGATATTGGACAGACTGTATACATCATCTTCACAATTAAATTAATTTATAATAAAAAAATTGTATAAAAACTGACTAAGTGGTTATTTTTGCTTTCTGTGAAATCTTTCAGGTTGAACTGAACAAATTGGCTTTTCCTTTTTTCAGTGACTGATATAGTTGAGCAGTGTCATCTCTGTGGGTTTTGGCCAAATGTGCAGGAGAGATGCCCTAACCACTCCACTGTGGTGAAGGGTACTCACGCTTCTGCCAAGTGCCAGCTATAAGGTGAGACAAACCGAACAATTCTGGTTTGTCAATATCAGCAAGCGATTCCCTTGTTTGTTTTGTAATCAGTTACAAAGAAAGTTGGTGTTTGTTTTGTTTGTTTAAAAAAAAAAATAAAATGTGAATTTGACTGTGAAAAACACCAACTCTTTTTTTTTAATCAGACGTAATCTTCAGAACATTTCAAAGATTAGAAGTTCTAAAGTAATGCATCCTTTCTCTTTCTTGAATTCTGCTGTCCTTTGCAGATCATTCCTTAATCTATGTCCATGTTCTGTTTTATCCTTGCTCTAATTCTTTACCAACAAATTCTATCTACATACAGCTAGAAAACCATTTTTGTGTGGTTGCATTAATTATGGATTCCTGTACATTTGGTTGTGTTTTAGTATATTAGGTTTGGGGGCTTGAGTTAGACAGTATTATATGAATGACAAATGATACATGAATAATGCTTTTAAGATCAGTTTTACTACTTATTCACTTTCAACTATTAATTTTTATTTTCTTAATTTAAATGGATCATTCTTTAATAATAATATATATTGTTTGGTCATGGTGTCATTGGAATCTTATTGTATATTTCAGAACATGCATGCAATTCATATAAAAGGGCCTTTCTCCTAAAATATGGTCAGAAAGCATGAAAATTAAAATTATTTAAGGATTAAGTGAAGAAGAATCTAAGTCAACCGTGCAAATGAGTTCAGTCAATAGATTTAGGTGTTCTGATAATATATAAACAATTTCATAGTCCCAGTGAATGTTGCAATATATACGATCAAAACAGAAATGTTTTACAAGATTTTCAATGTTACCAAAAATGCACACAAACAAGCTTAATGGAAATAGAGGACTAAAAAGTCACTTTTACATTGAAGGTATGACACTTAAAACCGAACATCACACAAATATCTCATGCTATTAAAAACCATAATTGCATATGGAACCAGAAAAACAAACTTACCACCTTAATTAGACTTAGCCCAGTGCATTTTAGCCAGTGTGTGTCATCATGTGGCAATCTTATGCATGGCTGAGAATTATGATTTCTATTCAGCATTTAATTCTAAATACTATTTAGAAAAATTGCTAGCTACTTAACCTTTACCAGGATGTTTATAAATGTTAACATTAATGAAATCTATTTTTTATAAATTTATGTTTCAAGTGGATTCCTGTTCACTTGGTCTTAATATTCAGTAGTAACAATTTTATAGTGCTAAACCAAATTACTTTTTGACAATATATTTACAAAGATTGAAGGCTGATTTTAAACCATACCACGATAAATACCCACATATGGAGACCAAATATCCTGTTTATTTTTCCCAAGCATATTTATAACACAGATTTGAAAACTACAGTAAAACATCACTTTAATAGATTAAAGGACAGAAAAGGATAGTTAATGAAAGGCAGCTGTCCATCAGATCAGTGTTAGTTTTCAGCATATGTGCAACACTGTAATTATTATATGTTCGAATGGGAAATGCCGTAATCACATGAAGCATCCATATTCATTAAATCAGTGTATTACTGACAGCATGTGTGAAGTACAGTATATATTATAAATGAAAATGCATAACCACACATAGCAGCCGTATTATCTTAATCATTGTATATTACAGCCATTAGCATGTGTATTGTTAATAATATAAATGGAATATGCCATAACCACATAAAACAAAATATACCTTTAGTTCATTAAGCACTCTTTTACGCTTTCTCTTTTATTGATGCCTTTATTACTATTAGCCCTCCAAGATATTACTACTAATGTTTAGGAATTCAGTTTCGATCATCAGCATGTTATAGTGGTTGTGATTGCATTATTTATTTCAGTAATTATATGCAATAATGTAAGCAAATTTCAAATTGTTTTTTAACTGGACACATAAGACAAATTTAAGTTTGACAGAAGTTGCTTTCAACACTTAAGTATATCTTGGGTCTGCATAGAATCCTGGGGTATCAAAGATCATCCACTAAAGAGGTCCATTAAAATGAAGCCATAATTTAAAAAAAAAAAATGTTTAAATGTTTATAGTAATGTCTGATGATATTCTATGAATATCAACTGCAAAGTATTAAACTATTATGGATTTGGGTACTGTACAGTTAACAAAACCATTTTATTTTACTTCTAATTTGAACTAACAAATTTCAGTAAGATTACATATTATTTAAATACCAAATGCACATGTTTCAAAGAAACTATTTTATACCCATGTTTGAATAAAGTAAAACACAAAGTATTTTATATCACATCTACTTTTGATCAACAAATAATATAGAATGGCAAGTTCCCAATGCTCAGATAGTCAGTCACACTAAACACCATGCGACTTGCATAAATTTGACTTTTACATACATGTTTAATTGCAAATCTGGACCAATGTGGGGACTACTTGCCATTCTTCCAGGAAAATTGTCTGAAATGCATTTTCTTAGTAGATATACTGATATCATCAGCAAATTGTTATATTGATTTGTTTCCAATCAAATCAGTGCATGTTATATACTATAGCCTAAATCATATAACATTGATGATTATTGTCACACGAAACTATGATTTAAAAAACAGTTATTGTACAAATTCAGTTCTCTTTTTCTTTCAAAGTTCCCACCCGTTCCACACTGCTAGTTTGAAATTCAGTTTGTAGTGTCTAAAAATACAGACTGGATATGATGGCATTGCTTGTTATATGTCCAGTTTCTTCAATTCATTCATTTGTGATTTTATTTATTAATTTATTACCTGATTAGTCATATTCAATCAGTACATTTATTTTACAAATGAAAATTATAGTTCACATTTTATTTTGCTAGCAGCTGAACCACAATATTGTCATTTAATAAACAAGGATTGGTTTATGTGATGTAGCCCTAGCCCTGGTCACTTATATATATTAACCCAGCTTTGCATAGCCACAAGAAAACAATTTTTTTTAAAGTATGTCTTTTTGCTCTATTTCAGTTCAATGTGATTTTAAATATTATTTTTTTAAATTAAAAGTCCTATCAATCTCTAGTTAATCATTTCTGATTTCATTAATATTACAGAAAGTCTTTGTTGTAAATCAGTATAATTATTTTAAAACTGAAAACAAAAATAAACCTTCTTCAACTTAGCATGATTTAGCCAGTATTCTTGCTTTCCACTTTTGTGCTTTTATTTTAAATATCTATTTTGATAATGTGATAACTAATTTCTAATTAGATTAACTTGATAACAAAATTATTATTAATTGCTAGTGCTAGCAGCAATATAATGCAAATTTGGTCCATCATACACATATCAGTGCATCATTATATTTTTTCAGGTTAGTGTATCACTAGTAAAATGAAAAGTGACATGCATCAATGTATAAAAGTAATGCTTGAGAAGAATGTGGACATTTTTCTGTTATGACAATGGGCAAAATTTGACTGCCATTGCACTATCCTAAAAAATTAAGCTAGGCTGCCATCTTTGAAAGGTTTTTATAGAATATGATCTTTGATAATTTAAATGAATGATGCTTGTAATGCTACATAAATTTAAAAGATTAGTTTCTCATTTCATCATTTTCTTTATTAAATTAAATTCATGGCATTTTTTAATGTCTGGTTGATTATCTGTACATCACAAGATCTAACATTTCACTTCTGTTCATTTTAGTATGTTAAATATCTCAATATTTTTGTGTGGATAGACTCACAATCACACAAACACAAGAAGTTGTTGAGCATTTTGAGTGCTAGATTTGACAAGAATAACTGTCCAGCACTTGTCATTCTGATTTTCTAGAGGATATGTTATGTTTTCAGAATGGAAGAGCACAAACTCGTGGAAAGGGTAAGGTTCTGTCTCTGCATGGAAGTCTCCAAGATGTCCAGACATGCCTGGGTGTTCTGGGTAGTTGTCAGACTGACTTTGGCTGAAACAAAGCAGTACCCATTATTGACATGATCCCAGCTAAACAACTTTACTAATTTTTTGAATCAATCAAACTATTTTTATTGGTCTAGATTCTAGAAGTACCTTTATGTTTTGTAATTCATAATTAATATTTCTGAGGAGAATTACATTTTTCTTATTTCAGCTATAAAATGCCACGCCACCCCAATCTATTCCATAATTCTTAATGGTAAATTCAACATTATATTTATTAATCTCTAATGTATGGTTCTGGGCATCTGTTTTCTTTTAAAAAAAAATACTGAAGTATTTTATAGCTTAACTAACCTGGAATAACCTAATAACATGAAATGCAAGCACACTTAATCTGAAATTATGGGCAATGAATTAAAACAAAAATGTTAATAAACATGGAAAGAATAAATGAGTTTTGGCATATGTGCTTGCATAATCTAAAAGAAAAATTTGCTATCTCAACAAGTTTAATGAATGTAATTATTTACCTTAGTATTCTGTTCCTAACATGCAAATTGCTTCCTAATTCAGGTGTTTAGCATACTTCTATTAAAAGAGACTTTGAAAGAGCTCTGATTATGGATGAAATAAAGTTTTACCCTGTCTGCTGTCAGTTGTCTTCAGTTTTTGTTTGATATCTTGGTTCAAATGGTTGTACAACTGGTGAATGTGAAGCAAGTCTGTCAGCATCTGAAATATTTTTATGCATTTATTTATTTATTTTTTTGTCATTTGGTATATTGAAAAACTGATTTAAAAAAACAGACTATGTTAGCATGTACACTCTAGCATGGCTAGCAAGTTTTATTAATTATCAAATAAGAAAAATAGTAGCAAAATGTTATGTTAATTCAAATGTTAATTTTCAACTTTTACTTTCAGACAAACAAAACTATTCAATCTGTCCAAGTGGACAATTTTGACATTTCTGAAACTAATATTTCATTCAGCTTAGGTAAACTAAAAGCCATTGTCTCTGATCAACTAGACCTAGCTTTCATTTTTTATTTTTATGCATCTGAGGCATAAGATAATAATAAAGCTTGCAAAATTTGGAGCCTATACAAATTCACAGTTCAACATCCAACTTAATTTGTGCAACATGAGTATAGTACATGGCCTCCAATGATCAGTACATTAACATTTTGCTAAGATGGTGTACTTTCTGAAAATCAAGCAAGTCTTCCATATGTGGAGCTTTTAGAATTAGAAATCAATGAAAATTATTCTGTGTCCTTTATTGCTAACAAAGTGATCTCCATTAAAATCATGAATAAAAATATATTAAACTACAACCACAATCTGCATAAACAGGAAAATGTATTCGATCCAAGAAGGTAATATGATTTCATCAGTTTGAAACTAAAACAGCTCTCACCCCAAAATTGCACATCATAACACTCTAACTTTTGATAAAATCCTCAGAGCATTGTAGCATCCAACTATAGGATGACTTGCTTAAAAGCCATGCAAATTCTAATAAAACTAAAGGGACATTTTTAGGCCTCATTTATACTGTAATGTATATGGAATCTTAAAAGCCCTTCATGGCAAATATAATAATACTTCATCTTTAAAAAAAAAAATTAATTAACCGTGCTCATCAAGATCCAGTATGTGCAACTGAAAACTACCTAAATAAATTTCTTGCATTTAATCATTTTCTGTGCACAATGGTTATGAGGATGCAACATGGTCACTGAGACTTGACATCCCATGAAAGTAGGAAAAATAAATCTATTGTAGACATAAACTATTTCAAGAGATGTCACCACGTGCATTATCTCATGAAATCTGCATCATGAGACAAACTGTTGGTGAAATAAAACACCACCCAAGCAAACAGCTATCTCTATGAAAAAAATTATTTTTTTTAAATTTAAATTTCTATTAAATTTACTATTGCCATTTCCAAGTAGGAGAAAATAAACAATGACAATCAGAAATTTGGTTTTTCTCGGTTCTTGTCTAGTCATACAAAATGTACCGCATGGCATTTTGATCTCGAGTGAAGTTCGTAAATGAAAATCTATCATTTTCTGCCAGCGTAAAACTGCAATTTCCATAATGTAATTTTTGGTTGTGAATCTGTACATCGAATGTATTACCTGTGCAAATTGTTGCAAGAGATTATAAACACGCTTGAAAGCAGGACCAAGCTGTAAAAAATCAGGCTGGCTTTGGTGACACCATGGCTGCATCTCATTCTCATAACAGTAGGTAAAACTTAACACCAGTTGACACAGTTCTCGCAGAACAATGTCTAGTGCACAGCTGGCGTGTTGTAGAGAGTTCCCTCCACTTTTTGTGTCAGCTGTCTGATGAAACATCATTTGTAAAAGAGAAAATAGTTGTTTCAGGGTAGAAATTAAATTTTAAAAAATTATACAGGTCCTTTCATAAAGAACTAAAGAGCAAAAACATAAATAAACAACAATCCTGCATTCAAAATGTTAGATCAGACTGTTTTCTTTCCGTGTCATGACAGTTTTGTCATGTTTTCTTATATCTGAGATAAACTAAAACACTTTTAAAACAAGTCAAATGAAGTGAAATTTGTTCTGTTATGAAAATTGCAGGATATAAATTGTAAGTTACAAGTTTGAGTTGACATTAAGTTATAAGACAGGAATAATTTCTTAACATGAACAAAGTTTCAAGTCATTTAAAAGTTTAGACAATAGATATAAAGCAAGGTTGAAATTTATGTGTCAGATTGTCGCCCTCCACCCCAAAAAATAATACAAACTAAATTACTAAAGTAGTATTTATTTTCTGGCAATAGATCTTGTATAAATATTTATTAAACTGCATTAACTAAAAACTGACGGTGTTGTGAAATCAAAAATTTTCTCAAAAGGGAGTGAAATAATCCTTGTGAATCCATGTATAGTTTCCAGCTCTGCCTGTGTATAATATTCAAGTGTCCTTGACCTTCAAGCTCATGGGAATTCTTTTTCCCACATGGCCAGCTTTATGCTGCATTGTCATGTTCAAAGCACTCATAAAAAAACTGACGATCAAGGTTATTTGCTTGAATTTTCAAATACTCAAATAAATCAAATAAATTTTAATTTAACAGGTTCTAATAATTTCAGAACAAGTGTAATTTTTAAAGTTATGAATGAATATTGGCAAAATTAAAAGAATTATATTCTACACTATCCATTTTCTCACAAGTAAACTATATGAAGTCATACTGCTTCAGTCTTATTCCACTTGGCGAGCAAACATTCTTGAGCCTAGTAAGTGTAGTATGTAGACTGTACAAGACTATATGTAAGGGGATCCCTAAAGTTTCATCTTCAGCTGTCATAAAATGATTTTAAAAGAATTAAAGATGATATCAAATTCCATGAGTATGCTGGAGTTCTTTTGTTTGTTAGGGGAATTTATAAATAATGTGCCACAAATATTCATCAACACTTATATATGCTATTACTTTGCTATCAGATTTCTGGGTATGATGATTGTACTGACAGTTACTCTGCAATCAAATTTGGAGCAATAATATCTTCTCCAGACTCAAGTGAGATTTCCTCCATCAATTAGGCATCACTAACCCTTGAATCCAGCTCAGCATCGGGCTCACAATCAGAATTAATTAGAATGATTCTCATAAAGTGAGCGCAATACAGTAATTCACAAAAATTCAAGATGGCAGTCATGGACGTGTCCTATGTTCATGATTTTTAACGTGAGATTATGAGCATGAAATAATAAAATATAATTTTTAAAAAGATTAAATTAATGTCTAATTTTGATGCACAACTGGTTTTCAAAGTTAAATATTAAAATATTGAGTAGTTAAATTTAGGCATCATCCACACCTGATCAATTTTTCTATGTTGCTGTTTGAAAAGAGTTAAGAGCAAGGCAAGCATGGAAAATAATAAATATGACTATAATGCCATATTAATGAAGCATCTTAAAGCAAGGCATGCCTATACTGAAATAATGTCTTACAGTACTAAGTTATGTCTGACTACAATAGTCAAAATTTGACATACATACTGGTAATTCTCGTACATTTTGGATGTACTACTATTTTCACATTTTCACTTTCTGCTGGAAGCTGCATTACAGACATTTCTGATTCATAATATTAATTTATGACATCAATGTTAATGATTATGTTTAATTTGAATGCAGATGGAGGTTTCTGCTATGTAACCACCATTTGAGAGTTGTTTTTATAAGCAGTCTGATGTGCTAGTTAAGGACACCAATGCAACTATGTATTTTACACTTCTGCAAGTGCCAGCCATGTAGAGAGAACACACAATTTTCCTTAGAAGATTTTTTTTAATTGTTGAAAAATATTAAATTTTGCACATCTTTTGGGAATCATGATTAAAATCAGCGCACCTGGAATGAGATTTATCATATACAGATAAGTATAATTGTGAACTTATCTTTTTTAACAGAGTGATAAACCTTTGTACTTTTGCAAGTTACAAAATCATTTATAAAAACATAAACTTAATCTCTCATAAAGAGGTTTTGATGAAATAAATAGAGCAGCCAACCATTTTTTGTAAATCTGCCAGTACTTCCAGCTGTCTCAAAAGATTCTGCTCCACTGCTGTATAAGATTCGGCCAGGCTTTGCAGGTTGGGTTGTTCCTGAGGACTGAAAGATAGTATGTAAACTCTCTCCCTTGTATTTTCAAGTTTTCTAGTTTCAGTGGCGACTAATCATTTCAAATTAAGAATAAATATGTAGATTAAAACTAGTTTTACATTGACTAATAAAACAGATTAAAATGTTGGGATACTTTGTTTGCATAATCACCCTTTCAGGTGTAATTTTAAAATGCAAATTGTAATTTTTAAAGATTTTTTTTAGATGCCATGGTTTGATCAAATTCCAGAAAAACTTTACTGCTGCAGTATAGAGAAAAACACATCAAAGTTTCAAAAAAACAGAAAAAAAATTGTGTATAATACAGAATGGTTGGCATCTATGCATAAGCACTCTTAACACTCATGTTCACATACCGCCTCCCTTCCCCTACACATACACACTTTACATACCTGTCTTTGCTGTCTTGTTTGCTGAGCTTGACTTCAGATGGAAGAAGTGATATGTTGGGTGTCAGCATAGTATCTGTCAGCTGCAAACTTGCCAGTGTATCTATGTAGCGACAGTCTAATGTTAACTGTTCTTCAAGGGGACTTGCATCACTAAACATTCAAAGGATACACTAGAGTGCATATGAGTAGAAAGAAAATTAAGGGTTTCTTTTTTGGGGGGATGGTGAGGGTGTGTGCAAATTTTGGAGGTAAAACATGTTTCCAAATATGTTCATATTCAAGCACAATAATAATAATAATATCAACAACAAAAAAATAGTGGATTTTAAACTAACAGTTGATATCCTAGACCCTCTAAGTCTGTACACTATAAAACTGGAAACAAGGCATGACCAGTGAATTGCACTGGGGCACAGAGCTCAACAATCCTGAATGAGGGGAGAGAGCATTTTTGGTGGAAAAATCCCACTGACTTGGCCGACTACTGACTGCGTGGCCTCCTACATAAAAGTCCAGTGTAAAGAACACAAATCCACCCAAAGTTTCATTACCAAAGTATCTTAAGCTCTGAATTGTGGACCAATCTGATATATGACGCTTTCATGCTGACTCAGCAGAAAACATTTTAGGTGCATGGTGCAATTCATCCTTCTGATCTAATAAGGTTTAAAATAATAACTGAATAATAAATAATATATACATTATTTATTTTTAAATACTGATTTTATTTACAAATATCACAATGTATTTACATATTAAAAATATATGAAACAAAATTTTTCTATATCTAAACCAGAAGGTAAAGAAATTTAACTAAGATTTCAAATTTGGCATGCTAATTAATCAAGAAGCAAATACACTGCTTTGAGAAAAATACACCTGCAAGAAAGATCAGAACTTGAAAATTATGTTCAAAGTTGTTTACTGTTTTCTATTGCATAAACATACCCTAATCACACCTCATTGTCTCTCCATTAGTCATTTAGGTCTCTGAATAAAACAGTTTTTATTGTCTTCATTGTCAATGCACCCATCTGTCCAATACTATAAAACTAGAATGTTACATTTATCAACCTACACTTTTCAAATTTGGAATGTACATTGTTTATATTAGTAAAGCAACATTAGCTTAAAATATCTTGTCTAGTTTCTTAAAAAAATTAAATATAATATTTTCATAATTTTGATGTATTGCAGACAAATAATTATTGGAATTGATATGCACGTTTCAAGAATACTCTTATTTCAAGAGGCCAATCTTTTTCTCAGCATTGCAGTATATTTTGCCAAAGATGCACATTTTGGGCTGATAATTTTAGAAGAATATTGCATACATTGATTTTAATTTTAAATATCATGAAGTGTCCCATTATTGCATGGACTCTTTGCTGCCAGATGCCGTGTTGAAAATGTGAACTTCATTGAAACTGAACACGACAGCATATATAATTTGAAACAAATTTGCTTATCCTATTGAGATTTGACTTCTAATCTCAAATAAAAATATAGAGTAAATGTTTAAGTCATAAGCAAAACTGTACTTTTTTAACTAGAGTCAATATCAACAGATGAAATAAAATTCTGGAATTGAGGATCCATGTTTGAGTGTATTTAGCATAACCTGTTTCAAACAATTTCTGCATAGAATCTGATTAAAATAAGGCCTCTAAAATGAGTTAATGTTTCCAATTTACACTTAACAAATTACCCAAAATTAAAACAGTTTATAAAAACTTCAAATTTAAGACTTTCTTCCAGTCTTTTCTGACAGTTTACTGATTTTCCAGACTTGGAAAAACTACAACCAGAATTCCAGACTTGAAAAGCTACACTACAACCAAAATTCCAGATCTGCAGAAGGAATCCTGTAGAGGTTTGTGAGTTGTACATTTGTTAATGCATTTGTATTCTCTTTTAAAAAAAAAAACACAATTGGTTTGATCCAATTATCTGAAGTATTTCTAAATGTATCTCTTTCTATTATAAATGGATACTGTATGACATCTCCTTCTAAGTTTTTATTTCCAAAAGGAATGGATTTCTTTCTTTTAACTTTGTGTATAACATACTCTATGCAAAATAAGCAATAAATGATCCTGCAAGTCTAGAACCAAATTCAAGGAAGGAAAAAGATGACCATACATAAAGTCAAACATCATCTGCCAAACCTAAAATCTAAAACGTCCAGGAACATTACTATGACAATACTGTTCATAAATGTTCTCAACTACCACTCTTCAGCACCATTATCTCAAACAAACTTAAATTTACCTGAGGATTCCAGGGTTGAGCATGGACTTTGTCATGGGATCCTCTGCGAACTCACAGATCATCACAACATCAAGAAGATGATCAAAGAATGCAGCCTGTCGACTTAATGTGGTCTTGACACCCTTTCATAATGATCAGATATAAAAAACATATAAAAATTGCTGCCTTACCTTATGTAACAAAATAACAGCAAACATTTTGATTAAAAACAAGATATTATCTTCAATTAAAATATAATTAGCATACCACTTGATTTATATTCTGCAATTAAATTATTTTAAAAAAACTATGCTTATAAGACATATTAGGCAAAGAGTTCATGAAAAGTTTTTTAAAAACTCAAGTACCACTACAAAAATAAGCCAGCAAGAAGTATCATGGTGTCTAAATGTTCTCTCAGTACAAAATGACAATAAATTTTACTTAAGTAGTTTTTGTATCTTAAAATGCCCTCTCAGTGCAAAATGACAATTTTATTAAAAGTAGTTTTTGGTCTCCAAATGTTCTCTCAGTGCAAACTAAGAAGTAAATTTTTATCAATAGTAGATCTGTATCTATATGTTCTGAGTGCAAATGAACAAGTAAATTTAAAATTAAAATTAGTTTTAATGTGCAAAGTAACAAGTAAACTTTAGCAGAAGGCAGGAATGTAAATGTTTCACTCTTGTACATATATCTGAGAGTGAGTGAAAGTAATCACAAGATGGGGTTATTTAATCTCCAGCTGGTTGCTAGTTGTGGTATTATTTTTGTGGAATTAGAATTCCATTCTGTAGGTGCAGTGTCTGAATTATGCGATGCTAAATTATCTAAAAGGAGAATGTACTAAACATGTACAGTTTATTTGTGCTGCTAAACTGAATATTTGCAGAGAGAAATCTAATGATCATCTGCCGAACAAAAATTTGAATAAAATGAATAACGTATTTTGAGATGGAAAAAAAAAATTTACCATTAGCATGAAAATGCTAGGCACCATGAAGACTATTCTAACTGGAATCTGAAGACAGATAAAACTATATGATATGACATTTATTACTCTACAGAGAGCCGAAATATATCATTTAAGATTGTGCTAAATTTTCAAGTTAAGTATTTGATTTCATGATTAGTACTTTAAAAAGAAAAAAATGCTTAATTAATTTTACACTAAAACACTCACCCTGATGAGATCAACATCATCATATCGGCAAAGACCAAGATTGCTAGCAACAAAAAGCAGTTCTGTTTGAGAAAATAAAATAGACAAACAACTGTACTGTGCATGGAGTCATTTTAAACACTGGGGAAAAACATACTATAAATTTAAGTTTTAGTACTTAATAAACACAAAAATGCTTAACACAGTAGTTACTTTCCTAAAAATTGTCATATTAAAATGAAAACACATAAAATTAAATCAATTCTTTTTCTCCTCAGAATCAATTGATTACTTTTTAGATTTAATTATGATTCTGGAACATTAAATCATATATAAATAATATGAAAGTCAATAAAAATCAGTTAAATTAACATTAGTTAAATCAACATTGTAAATGTCTAATACTCTAATATAAAGAACACATATGGTAGCTAAGTGTGTAATGCCTCAATACAGAAATCATTTCAGTTACAATCAAGCATACTAAAAAAGCCTGTTTTAAAATAATAGTTTTCTACATATGTGAAACACCGGTCTGTAGCCAAGTAACATTATAGGGAAATAACTCTCCAAAACACAGAAATACTCTAGTTAATGCTGCCCCTTTTAGTGCTGTTTTACTATAGCATGCATGTTCAGTAATTCTCGAGAGTGACTATTCTGACTCATCGTGTCTGGAAAATGCCTGCAAGTGATATTAGTACATCTATTAAGCAAAATGAAAAGTTTTACTTGAAAGTAAAAACCTGGATGGAGAGCTAGTGAGAATACAATTCAGGATGTCTTCTTTAAACTTGGCAACATCCACGATAAAAACAATTGTGAAAAATAAGACCTTCTGCAACTACAACCTCAAAATTGTCAGCAACAAAAGTAGCTCATTCAAAACACCATTTACTTTAAAGAAACCAAAAGGCTTAGTTTTGGGGTGGATGATCAAATACAATGGAACATGCCCTTACGGTGAGTTCACAGAAGACCACAACCTGGTCCCTCATTAAAATATATATACAAATGCTGAATAAAAATGCATTCATATTCTAATGCCTTGTCTTTGAATTTTACTTACTTAATAAACTAAATGTATATTTTATAATTATCCATGTTATAGGAATATATCTTAGGCTAACCAGGATTTACTGTGTATGTCAACTACACAAACACAATTTATAAAACAGGTCTCACTGTTAAGATGGAAGTGAAACACTATTTAATTTAATTTTTATAAATTTATATCAATATTTAAATGCACCTAACTGTTGTGAAAGGTAGATTACTGAATTTAATTAACACTAAATAGAGAACATTACAAAAAAAGTAATTTAAATATAGAAAATCATGGAATTCCCTGATTGCAGTGAAACTGTTTGTTTGTGGTTTGGATATTTAATCTTTATAGCAATTAATGTTGAATTGGACTGTATGTAGGTATAACCAGCCTCTATATGATGATAGCCGACAACTACTAAATTCCGAAAAACTTACCATTTTGCCACAAGTGCTGTGTTTATGTTCCATATTTATCATGCTTGTGAAATAATTTGTTGAATAAAACTATCTTCCAACTTTTCATTAATGTATTTTTTATTTGTGAGAGAGTGAGTGGAAGCGTGTACGATCTCATTAAATTAGGTACGGTTGGCGTGTTTCAATAGCCGTAGCAAATCTCAATCTCCGGTTTTACCATCGTGTTTTGAAATACCTTGCAAACACTAAAATGGGTTCCACTACGATTGTCCAATCAGAATGTATCTTATATCAAACTAAAGAAAAATGAATGTAGAAAGCAACTGTGTTAGTTTCGAATTTTTATTTTTATTTTTATTGTATGTAAAAGTTGATTGAAAAAAGCCTATTTTTCAATTGCGTTTTTGCACAGTTATTTATATATATATCAATAGAAAGTAGAATATCTTCTTTAAAATGGTATATAGCATGACAAAGTGGCATTTTCGTAGCGGAACCCGTAGAGCGGGAAAATGTGCAACCCAAGCGTGCGCGAAGTAAACATAGGCCTAAACATAAACGAAGCGCATGATCACCATGGCATTGTTGGCTGAGCTTGTTTCTCTGCTGCAAAAGTAATTCACTAAGCTTAATTAACTATAATTCTTGCAGCTGTAAAAAGATTTTAATTAATTATCTGCATAATCTTTTAAGGCTATTTGACAGAAATAAAGATCATATTTGTACAGACAGCAATGCGTTCGAGATCGTCATGGACGTGAGCGAAAGTCGACAAGTATAGGCCTTCTAAACAGTCATTATTTATAATTTCTGCTGTAAATTTTATTAACAATGTTTGATAATATCTGTCAGACAATGGTCACACATTGATCCTAGATAGTTTTTCCCCACGAAAAAACTGGTTTATTAACTAAGTTATGATGGATCACAAATGACAGCCATTTAATTAATCATAATGGGTAGCGCCAATAGCAACATCCTCAAATATGTATTAATTATTTCGTTTTTGTGAGGCTATACCCCATCATTGTATCTTTTAAGAGTTGGTAACAGATTAAATTATTGTTAGGGTTCATTTAATTTGTAAAAATTGGCCAAGACTTTGAGGGACCCTGTTTCAGAATACATAATACTACTGTTTTTATTTCAACCTGCCACTAGGTTTCAATCACAACCCTCTATCCTTACTTTTAAATAATCATAAATTTTAAAACATAAGACATTAATAAGTGCATTTTAATTACAAATGTCAGCTAATTTTATATTATTTCATTATAATTACTTAAACAAGTCAAATGGAACACAAAATAAGCAAAAAAGCATTAATATGGTTCATTTTCAGTGTTAGTTCAAAGTGCCATTGCTCAATTTTTTTTCTTCTCATTTTTGAGAATCAATAACTAAAAAATTAAGAAAGCTATTGCCTCAGAAAAAATCAGGCTTCATGTCAGCATTGGATATATGAGGTATGCAAAAATTTAGCTCTGTCAGATAATCAGTTTTTACTTTAGGGTGATGCAAAAATGACAAAGTGTAAAATACGTGTTAAAAGCATTTTTTCCCCATTTTTGAAAATTGCGTAAAATAAAAAGTAAGAAAGATTAAGCAACCATTCTTTGTCAACTGACTTATTTCACCATGATAGTTATATGGTGTAAATTTCATTCATTTCCAAAAACTATGAAAAAATAGCTGGTTATACCTACTGCATGTTGATCCACCAGCAGAACCACAGTTCGTGGTCTTATAAGTGTCAAATTAGTATTAGTGTTTATGCTGCATAAACCATTGTTTTCTGTACTACTTTGACAGCAGGTTTTGTGGTGTGTAAAGCCTAATGGCAAACATAATTATATAAGAAAAATTATTCACAAACTAGTAAATAATTAATACATTTTGAAAACAAAAGTTAAAAATGGTTATTTGTTAGCTAATATCAATTATATTTTACATCAATTAAAAAAGCCTTAAAGATCTTTATTAAAGTGCATCATATATTTATTCTTTTTTATACATGGCTGACTTTATAATGAGGACAGTCTTACCTCATCACACAAATGATGTCATAGTATATCAGTAATCATAGAGAACTTACTACAGGTTTTGTATTTAAAAAAGTTTCCAGTAACAGGCATTTACAGTATTATATTAAATATAACTGTAAATTTTACTCTGCACTGAAAAATACATAAGCCTACTGCATAAATCACTGAAAAATACATTAGACTTTTATTATTACTGTTAACATATATCATATATAAAGTTTTCCAGCTCTGTTTATCTGTGCAAAATGCTAAAGAATTTTGAGCTACTCTACAGCATCGAACACATGGGAGGGATTTTTCACATGGCCAGCTTTATGATGCATTGTCGCATTCACAAAACAGAGACATCGAAGTACTCAACAACCAAAAATGATGGTCAAGGTCATTTGCTAAATGATTCTCAAATTTTTACTCTCAATGTGACTTATAATGTAAAAATAATTACCTAGCAGATAATGAACAAAAATTATAAAAACTGTCAGTGGACATTCGGAAAGGGAGTAATGGATAGAATGTTACAGTTTTAACTCCTGAAATGTTTTGGCAAGCCCATTGCACACCATGTGATCGAGTACACTATGACATCATCAGTACAACCAAGGGCAGGGTTTAATTTCATTCCATGGACTGACACACATTTATTTTTTTTGGTTGCATGCCTGCCTGGAATACATAATGCTGAGTGGTGCTATGAGCATCCATCTCAAATGGCAGATTGAGGTCAAGGTCATTTGCTAAATAATGCCAGAATTTTCACTAGCAATTTGACTTGTAATCAAGCCTTCCAATAAATAAATTCATTTATCTTCCTAGCAATGCATTCATTCTAATTTTCCACCCATCATACTCATATATCATATATAGTATATATATCACATCATATATAGTATATATATCACATTTGAAAGTAGACCCTTAAACCCCTTGAGTATCAAGTTAGTTTTCTTTCTCTTTCTTGTTTCAAAGGAATTATTTTTAAAGTATTTTTTATAAAGACTGCAACATTTAGTCTCTTTTTTTTTTAAAGACTTCACACTTAGAACATTTGAATACCGGTATATCCTTACTCTGTATTCTTGAATCCATCTTGGATTCTAGTATAGTAGTCTGGGAGTCCAAGAGCTCGCCAATCTTGGAATCAAACCTGATGCAGATAAAGTAAACCAGAAGTATATCACAAATGCTTTATTAAGTTCTGCTATGAAAAAACAAAACAACAACCCAAAAAACTTAGCTCATTCCATATTAAAAGGCCAAGTAAACAGAAATCCAAGTCAAACAAAGATGCAGGCTACATTTATAATGAAATCTTTAGCAACTTTCAATTCAAGGTCAGAGCTTTAAAAAGAGATTTTATTAAAAGAAACTGAATAGACAAGTTTCTGTAAGATTTCTTTTAAATTTTAAATACAGCTAGTAAAAATGCAATTTTAGACTATAATTTTGGGTACTTAACAAGAAATCAATCTCCTGTCAAAAGTAAAATTTAATAGTTAAAATATCAGCTCAATAAAGTTGTCTTTAATTTGTAATTGTGTATGATTTTAAAAAAAAAAAGATTTATTTTCCTGTCCAAGAAGATAATGATGTTAATCTTTAAATATCATCTCAATAAGAGCAATCATAAATTCTTACTTTGAAAAGAGCCATTGCAAAAGCTGAATTCTTGGCTCTCCTGGCTTGGTGATCAGTTCCACAATCCATGATTCATCCACACCTTCAATGTATGGACAATCCAATGCCTGTTATTGACAATTTTTTTTTTTAAAAACTGTTAATTTGAAATGTTTATTTAAAAATAAATAAATTTAATGTCATTTAAAAATTATACATATTTATATATGTTCTGATTTAATATCTCCATAATTCATTGAAAATAAAAATACACATTGTCAATATCATTTCCCAAAAATATACTGCTTATAATTTCTTAAATTTATGAATAATCTAACACTTTTAACAGTCTCCATTATATTAAAATACTGAAAAATAATCTAGTACAGTCCGATTTATTATTGAGCACATTTGAGATATTTATACTGTTTCTAATCCAGTCAAACCATTGTGAAAAAAATTAAATCAATAGCAAAAACAAACTTGTTCTGTAAATATATGCTCTAATTAATTTTATAATTATATATATGAACCTACTTAATTTTGAGTATATTATATGAATAAACATAAATAGTGTGGCACAATAAATTTGCCTATCCCTATTTCTAAACTTAATTGTTATATAAATTGTTAAATTGTCAAAGTGACCTGACTTTAGGCATTCCTTATGATGGTATTTTTGTGTGTGTCAGAGTTGGAGAAAACACTCGAGTTGAGAATATGCTAAAGACTGCTGATGTAATGTAAACCAGTTCCAACTAGATCATTAGATGAATAGTTTTTATTATCCAAAGGTTAAGATTTACTAGATCGAGACCAGCCAAATGGGCTGAAATCAAAATGCTGTAGAGAATTCTATTGTCTGATCACTTGAATTTGGTATGGCAAGAAGTCCTGTCATGAAAGGCAGCCATTGTGAGTTAGTTAAATTGTGAGTTAGCTGACTGCTTGAGAGAGAATGGACATAGAAATATTTTGTGCATTTTTGCTGTTGATGTGTTATACTTGCATTTTATGATGGGATGTATATGTGGGAGTAGACTATTATTTCTACAAATTGTGAACTATGATGCTTATATGTAGCATGCTAAATACTTAACATTGTTCTAATGAAACTGCTCGTAAAACTATAATGCTGTATTTATTATGCTGTATGCATTATCGGGCTAATAAATATTGTTGCAGGAAACTGTAAGTTGAGACTTGAATGTAAGAAAGAATGGAGTTTAAAAAAAAAAAAGAGATATACTGGAAATTTAGTGTTTGTGATTGTCCCCAATGATATTTTTACATGGACAAAGCAGCCTTTTCTCCTGGTTTATTGATTATAAAGCCCCACAACCAAGGTAAACACAGGAAGCTTTTACTGCAGTGTATAAGTGTAAGGAATACTTTACACTCCTTTGATGTATGGTGGCAATGTATGCTGACTATATCAAGCAATATCTGGTACAAGGAAGTTACTGGAAAGTTGCTACAATTGTTGTTCTGTTTGAAGAAGCTGGTACGGTGAATGAGTGCTGAGGTTAGCTTTGAGAGAATATCAACAAATCAGTTTTTATGTGAGGAGAGAAACACATGGAATTGCTTAAGACAAAAAACTTGTGACTTTGATATGAAAAGCACGTGAAAATGACATTGTGGCTTTATATAAGGTTACGATGAAGTTATTATCGCTTATCTCTAATAACTCCATTTCTGTTCTCTAAGAACTATGATGTGATCTGTATTGACAATATTGTATTAGGATATAAGATTGTAAAAAATATATAAAAATTATTTGAACGTGGTTTCACGGAAATATTGATGTAATCTTTTTCACTGTATTTGTTATATGCATATTTGATTGTTGATTTAACACATTTATTGATCTACTTATATTGATAACCTTAGTTGGAGAATTTAGTGGGTGGATGGGGACTCACTAAATATAGATTAAAGATGGATTTGTCTTCTCCTTTAGAAAGAAGTTTTCCACCTACGGAAATATTGCGTATGGTAAATGTTTGTCTTTAATGTTGTAGAAGAGTGAAAATGTTTACAGTGCCCACATATCCGCCAAGCGAGAGAGAGAGTGATGTCTGCTGGAGAATTATTAATAACACAAATTATGATTTTCATCACTTGTAATTAGTTATGGGCAATTAATTAATTAATAATACCATTAACTAGAAGGCATTGGCATCATAAATAGTTATAATAGTATTTTCTTGTATGAATATAGTTCCAATTTTTTTTAAAAGGGTATTTAAGGATTTTTCAACTAACAGTATATATATACACAACAATCAAAATCAAAATTGGTGATTTGTGTTCTTCACTTCTTGTAGTTTGAAAGGTTTTTTGTGTAGTGATGTCACGATTTTGAATAAATTTTGGGTGACTATGCTGCCTTACTGTTATATTTTTCCAGATATAATTATTAAAACGCAACCTTCAAATAAGTAAAATTAACTGATTTAATTAAGTGAGAGAAAAAAAAACTCACAGCAACACATTAATCAATTAATGGTATTACTGAGATAAAAAATTAGATTAAAACAATAAAAGAAAGAACAGCTTTAATTTTTTCATTGTAGAGCCCGAACATATACACTGATGCCTAGCATCATAATATTTAATAATTTGGAAACAACATTAAAGCTTAATTAGATGATAAACAACATACCCTAAGGCGTGTTAGCAAACTTCTAGCGAAATTTGCCGCCATGATTGATAACTATGGGACTTAACTCTAAAGTATATGATCTGATATGCATATGGCTATTTTCAAAGAGAACTTTTTTTTAACATTGATTAATTTACACAAAAAAATATTTTGAACATAAATATGATAAAGATTTTTGGAATAAAGGCATATAATTATAAATCTTTCCTTCGTTGGAATATTTCGTTTTTCATGTACTTAAACATTCTTATTTATTTATAAACTCAATGTTTACAGCGTGCTTGGCAGCAGAGGCTACCAACAAGTACGTGTGGTCTTCTTATAAATGAACTTTGTCACCATTGGCGCACCGGCGTCTTCGGGTTACTGGTGTGGTGACGTAAGACACTAATGTCAAAACACAGTTCACTCCATTCACTAGAACCCCATTGAGGAAGTAAAAAAAAATAATATTAAAGTAAGACTTCTCTAACACCTTGACTTGTGCCTATATTCGTCAAAAAAACAACAACAAAAATACCGCATGTAAACTACAGCCGAATTAACACTGATAGATAGCTCGAAAAATTGCAAAATGCTATTCATCTGCATGTGGATTTGTTCATCGATTTTAATGCGGGTTTCAAAGGCAGGGGCTTTTCTTTAGCTCCCATTTAGCAGATAAAAATTGAGCTTGAAAACTCGCAAGAGAACTCTGGCGCTTGGTGACTGTTAGGCAGTTCTCGCTCGGCACTGAGTTGCAGCTGACAAGGTAAGGAACAGATTCACTGTTTTGGTCTTTCTCTCTCGCCCCCCCCCCCCTTCTCTCTCTGATGGTGATGAATTTGGGGGAAGCGTTTCTGACCTAGATGGATTTCGCCTCTCTCTCTCTCTCTCAAACGCGCACGCACGCACATACATAATTATAGCATGAGTGTGTAGATGTGCTAGATGCAGTATTAATTCATGATTAATTTTTTTTACTGTTACTATTTTTAATATTTTATATTATTAATTTATTTAATTACATTATTAAATTTTAAATTATCATTATTCATAGATATAATAATAGAGTATAATACAAGTAGCAATTATTGAGTATATAAATGTATATATAACACTCAGTATTCCCAATATCTGCACAAAATAAAACCCTACGAAACATAAAACGTAGATGAAAAAATCGAGAATATGATTATTATCATGGACAGTACATATTTTCTGTTGGTAGTGTTTAATAGTTTTTGATAGTGTGTATTTGTTTTTTAAAAAATATTTTCTCATAAATTTATTATTGACACAAATTTAAGTGCATGATATAAATTGTAACAATGAAAGAAATTTACTTTTTAATTGTTGAAAGCACAGGAACTAAGTGCAGAATATAGACTACTACAACTACCACTACACTTGTGATTGCTACTAAAATATAAGTGGTTAATCTTTTAAGAAAATCTAATGCTTTTACAACATTGACATATAAAGAGTGAAGGATTTGACAGAAATCAGCATGCATGCAAAGTGATGTGAAACAAATTAATGAGTTTGCAAAATGAATTAACATGAACAAAATGGTAAGAAATAGATGATATACATTAGTTTTTTAGTTCTTCAAACAAGTATTTTGTACACTAAAAAAGAATGACAGAAAGAGTTATAGTGCTTGTTGACAGAAAAGATGTCTTCAGTTTCATTATGGTTTCAGTGACACTCTTTCTGGAAAAGATTTCTTGAGAGCCCACTTCAGTGTGTGGTTTACAGTGATGTTCTTGCTAATGGGAAGGTGTCTTCCTTATGTCAATGACAGTGATATTCTTGCTGATGGAAAAGAAGTATCTTGAGAGCCTAGTTCATTTTGTGATTTACAGTTCTCTTCTTGCTGATTAGAAAGATGTATCTTGAGAGCCGACTTCGTTGTGTGATTTACAGTTTTCTTCTTGCTGATGAGAAAGAAATGTCTTGAGAGCCAACTTCAGTGTGTGATTTACAGTGCTCTTCTTACTGATGGGGCAATAAGTGTCTTGAGAGCCCAATTCAGTATATGGTTTATATGGCTGGTTTTGCTGATTAAAAAGAGGTGTCTTGAGAGCCCACCTGAGTGTGTGCTTTACAGTGTGTTCTTGCTGATAGTGAATGTGTGTCTTGAGAGCTCCCTTCACTGTGTGATTTACAGTGATGTTCTTGCTGATGGGGGAAAAGAGTGTCTTGAGAGCCCACTTCAGTGTGTGCTTTACAGTGTGGTCTTGCTGACAGAAAGTGTGATGTGATAGCTCACTTCACTGTGTGATTTACAGTGCTGCTCTTGTTGACAGAAAATATGTCTTGAGAGCCCACTTCACTGTGTGGTTTACAGAGTGGTCTTGCTGATAGAAAGTGTGACATGAGAGCACACTTCACTGTGTGATTTACAGTGCTGTTTTTGCTGATGGGAAAAAGTGTCTTGAGAGCCCACTTCATTGTGGTTTACAGTGTTCTTGCTGATAGTAAAAAGTGTCTTGAGAGCCCACTTTAGTGTGGTTTACAGTGTTCTTGCTGATAGTAAAAAGTGTCTTGAGAGCCCACTTCAGTATGGTTTACAGTGTTCTTCTTGCTGATAGTAAAAAGTGTCTTGAGAGCCCATTCTATGTATAATCAGTCTATTTGTATTGCTTATAGTACTATTAAAATAGGAGACTAATTATAAAATGCAATAAGTCTGATTCCATGCTGATGAAATGCATACTTCAGATAAACTAGGGCCTCTGCAGTATTATAAATACTCCATATAAAATAGATTTAAACCTGAACTTATTTGCAATGCAAATTTTTTAAGTAATAAATTGTGTCATACCACAATTTCTATACACCATATCTTGCTAAATACAGATTAAAAGATGTCTTTGTCTTCTCCTTTATAAGAAGTTTTCCACCTATGGAAATATTGTGTGACAGTAAATGTTTGTCTTTAATGGTATGGAAGCGAGAAAACATTTACAGCTCCCACATATCCACCAAGTGAGAGACAAGTGGTGTCTAATGGAGAATTATTAATAACATAAATTATGATTCTCATCACTTGTAATTAGTTATGGGTGATTAATTAATAATCATAACCATTAATTAGGTGTTGCTAGCATCACAGTAGATTAGGAGTTGGATGTTTCTCAGGGAATTGGATGGATGTTGAAACATAACACTCTTTGAATCTGTTAGATTGGAGATGGCAGAAAGGATGCCTTTGATCCACATAAACACATGACCTGCTCCTGAAAATCTGCTGTACATTGTTTTAAGACTGACTGCACTTCATTAAGTTTTACACATGAAAATTTGTATCTATAGTTCAATCTACTGTGGTGTTTTTAGGGTTAAAAGTGTGTCCTATGCTGCACTAATTTTCCTGGCATTATAAATTTTCTGTTTATTTTGCAGTGATTGTCATTGCAGCAGTTTTAATTATGTTATCTCATGCTGTAATGATTGCCATTGTGTTAAAGTGTAATTTTCTCATATTATGGTGATAATTGTTGCGGTGTTAAGATAATTCTAATTTTTTTTTGTAGGCTGTAGTAGCTATAATGCTATGGACTTAGGTGATTTTCACATTCTCCAGGCAGAGGTGATTGTTTGTGATGTTAGGACTGTCATGCTTTCCAAGTTGAGATGATTGTCATGGTAAAAATGTTACATTCCACAGGCTGCGGTAATTGTCATGCTAACAGTGTCTTATCCTCTGGGTTGTGATGTTAGGGTTGTCATGCTTTTCAGTTGAAGTAATTGTCATGATGTTAGGGCTGTCATTTCTTCAGATTGTGGTGATCGTCATGGTGATAAAGTTGTTGAGTTCTCCAAACTGTTATTGTTGTGGTTTTAGAGTTGAGCTCTCCAAACTGAGTTGATTGTCATGATGTTAGAGTTGTTGAGCTCTCCAGACTGGTGAATGTCATGGTGTTCAAGTTGTTGAGCTCTCAAGACTGTGGTTATTGTCATGGAATTTGAGTTGTTGAGCTCTCCAGACTGTGGTGAATGTCATGGTTTCAAGTTGTTGAGCTCTCCAGACTGTGGTTATTGTCATGGAGTTTGAGTTGTTGAGCTCTCAAGACTGTGGTTATTGTCATGGAGTTTGAGTTGTTGAGCTCTTCAAACTGTGATTTTTGTCATGGTGTTAGGGTTGCTCAGCTCTCCAGCATAGGACTGTAGTGATCTTCAAGCTATGATAGTCTAAGCTGTGATAACTGTAATGCTGTTTAGTCTGCCGTTTTATTCAGGTTTTGGGAATTGTTGGTGTATTTGCTGTGTTCATTTGGTTACAACTTTGAAAAAGATGATAATGTGTATGGTCATTAGTTGTTTTACATGACTTAGTAGCCAAGATTTTTAAAAAATCATTTTTCATTTTAAGTCAAATTTTGTTTTTAGGGATGTACTGTGCTCATTATTAGTTTAGTTCTTTTTATTTCCACCATTCCCACACCTACAGCTTCATAAATGACTTTTAAATATTCATTATGTTGTTACTTTGTAAAATGCATTTGTTTATTTTAATATGTATTAATACTACATTTAATTGGATATGTAGTAAATAAATCTTTGTTGGAGAAAGATAATGGTGTTGCATAACAGTATATAAGTAGAAAGTTAAATTTAAAGAGATAATTCTAATGTATATTTTAGCTTAGACTGCCTGGACTATAATGCCTTATTCCGATATAAATGTATATTTTAGCTTTGACTGCCTGGACTATAATGCCTTATTCTGATATAAATGTATATTGTAGCTTATACTGCCTGAACTATAAGTATAATGCCTTATTCTGATATAAATGTATATTTTAGTTTAGACTGCCTGGACTATAATGCCTTATTCTGATATAAATGAACTGAGCTAAGTATATCAATGCATATTTTTATTTGCTTATTATTTTCGTCTAGCTTGCATTTTCATTTTGATATATTCATCTCCTGAAAAATTAGCAGTAAAACAAGGTAGAGAGAATGTGGAAGAAACATTTTGGTTTGGTTTCCTAAAAGTGTACGTATCTATGGTATGACTTATTCCATGCATTTTTCTTTTCTTTTTGGTTTGTTGAGCAGTGTTATTTTGTCTCCCAAAGGTTGAATATCATATTCGTATGACTCAGTCACTTAATCATGCAATTATTTACTTATCAAGTCTTATTGAGTGTTACATTGATTCATCTCCCAAAGGTTGCACATCTCTAGTATGACTCATTCACTTATTGCATGCAGTTATCTGCCCAATCATGTCTTTGTTGAGTGTTATGCACTTGTACCCTGAGGACTTTTACTATTGATTATAAACATACCTCTCTAATCTCTTTGAAGTATGAAATTATATTTCACATAGGCTTATTCTACTTCTTTTTTTTTTCATCTCGCAAGCCAAGTGGCTCTTTTTTGTTTTTAAAACTATTTACCATTGTGTTTGCTCTTGGCATATTACTGCCAGCAAACCTGTTCACTTTCTGTTGTTGGAAGCAAATCAGTCTGGCTTTAGTGGTGTGTTCATTCCCTTTGTTTTTATCTTCCTCTGGGTTCATTTCATTATTTTGCATTCACACACACACACACACACACACACACACACACACACACACACACACACACACACAAAACTATCACAAATATGTACATATATCACAAAGTTATCACACACGCACACACATACACACATATATATTGTTACTGTAACAAAGAGAATCATTAGTTATATTGCTAATATATGCTGTTAAACAGTTGCTTTTCAACATTTTTTTTTTACAATTAGGATATTTAAACAAAAAATGAAATCTGGAGCAGAAAGTAGATGAACAGTAAGGTATGCAGGCTATTTGACACAGCAGTCTTTATTACACTGCAGACTCTGTGACATAGCAGACTCTGTGACAATGCAGACTGTGTGACACAGCAGACTCTGTGACAATGCAGACTGTGTGACACAGCAGACTCTGTGACAATGCAGACTGTGTGTCAATGCAGACTGTGTGACACAGCAGACTCTGTGACAATGCAGACTGTGTGACACAGCAGACTCTGTGACAATGCAGACTGTGTGACACAGCAGACTCTGTGACAATGCAGACTGTGACGCTGCAGATTGTGACACACCATACGCTCTTTCAGAAGCTTAATAGAGATGTGTTTGATTGCCATTGTGTTATCAGAGGATTTTTTTTTTAATGAAAGAAAATGTATTTTTGTTTAGACTGATATGACTATGGTGGAGTAAATTTGCCTCTCCCCATTTTAAAATTTAATTTGTTGTTGAATTGTCAGAGTAACGTAACCTTGGGCACTCCTTATGATGGTATTTTTGAAAGTGTCTGAGTTGAAGTAAATGCTCGAGGCAAGAATATTCTAGAATTGCTGATGTAATGCAAACTAGTGAGTAGTTTTATTTATCTAATGGTTATGATTTATGAGAACGAGACCAGCCAATGGGTTGAGATTAAAAAGTTTACTTGCTGTAGAAAATTCTACTGTCTAATCACCTTGAATTTGGAGTGAAAAGAAGAAGTCCAGTTTTGAAAGGGGCAGTTAGCTTGATGGTGAGTTAAACTGACTGGTTGAGAGAAAATGGAATTAGAAATATTTTATGTACTTGTGCTATTGATATGTTATACTTGTGTTTTATGTAGAGATGTACTATGTGAGTTGACTTTTATTTCTACAAAGTGTTAGAACTAAGAAGTTCACAGGTAGTTTGCTAAAAAATTGACATTGTTTGATATGCTGTATTTATTTTGCTATATGATTGTATTGGGCTAATGAATAGTTGCAGAAATTTAAGTTGAGACTGGAATGTATTAAAGAATGGAGTTATAACGTAATAAACTGGAAATTTAGATTTGCTCCTTAATTATATTTTGCAGTGAGCAAGTAGCCTTTCCAGTTGCTTATTTTCATGTGTTTATTGAATCTACTGGTTCACTGATTATAAACTTGAAAGACCAAGAAGATGCAGGAGATGTCTGTTGCAGTGTGTGTATGTATCATAGCAAAGTATGCTGACTACATCAGGAAAATTCTAGTACAGTGAAATTACCAGATTTACCCGTAATCATGTTCTGCTTGAAGGAACTGACATGGCGAAGAGGGCGCTCAACATGGTTTCAAGAAAAAATAGCACATCAGTGTTTCCACGTGTGTGGAGGGGGACACATGTTGACAGGGACATTGTGACATTTTGATATTGTTGCAAAAGCAAGTGAAGGACTGTTGAAGCAGCACTTAATCCAGATTATATAAAATATCTAACCTATCTCTAATAACTCTATTTCTCTTCTCTGATAGAACTAACCTGTAATTTGTATTGACATATAGTTGAATTTTATTTATGACAGACTCTATAATTATAAAATTATCTGAACCTGTGTTCATGGAAATATTGATGTCAAGTAATCAATTTCATTATTTTTGCCATTTATTGACCTTTTTATGCATATTGATAACTTTATGTTAAAGAAGAAAGTGGGTGGATGGGGGTTCACTAAATATAGATTAAAGATGGATTTAGTAAGAAGTATTCCACCTATGGAAATATTATGTGAGGGTGAATATTTATCTTTTATATTGTGGAAAAGAGAAAATATTTACAGCATCAGTATATCCACCAAGTGAGAGAGAAGAGTGGTTTCTGCTGGAGGATCATTAAAATAAAATTAAGATTCTCATCACTTGTAATTAGTTATGAAAGATTAATTAATAACAATAATAATTTTTATTAACTAAGTGACATTGCCATCACAGATTCTGAAATATTTTAGTATCTTTGCTAGTTCATGCCAAAGCCAAGAATATATATGACATCTTTAAAATTAGCTGATACATTGATAAAGATGTCAATGTTGCAAATTGTTCAAGGAAATTTCATACAAAACTTGTTAGAGGGTTTGATTTGTGTGGGTATTGCTTTGAGTGTACATGTGTGTGTGTATGTTGGTGTGTGTGAGAGAGGGAGGGGTGTAGATGAAAGGGGTTAATGGGAGGGGTTATAGGGGTTACTAGTGATAAGTTTGGGAGTTTTAATTCAACTGTAAAATAAACAAATAGTTTGTGAAGAAAAGAGAATGACATATTTTACCACACCCTTGAATACAATGTACAAAGAGTTTTATAAAAATATTTTTAAAAGATTTTATTACTGGTTATCACATTTCCACAATTACAACATTTGACACTTTTATTTCATTTGTTGGAGTACTAGAGTGGTGTTTTAAAATAATAATACTCATAGCTATTTGATTCATATGCTGACATTTGACATCCTATGCTTAATATAATTTTTAAAAAAACTTTACTGCCTTGGAAGTACAACGAATATTTGTAAGTTACCTACACTATGTAATTGTTTGGAAGGAAAGGCATGTTCAGTATAGCTCTTATACAATATTAACAATAAAAATAACTCATTAAAATAATATATAAAAAGCAAAATCTACTTGTGGAAGGTGTACAATTGTACAACATATTTATAAATAAAACAAACATGTCAGAAGAATTGAAAGAAAAAACATTGATTTTTCTTGCAAAAACAATATAAAATAAGAAGAAGTAAAATGAAAGTTTGTTTTTATTCATTGTATAACAAAAATTATTCATTTTGAATGCTGTTTTTATAATTCATTTCTTATATATATAAGAAATATATAAATATATATATAACATATAATAATGTAAAGGTTTTGATGAAATGTTGTTTGCCTAAAACATTCTGATGATATATTAAAAGAAACAACTTTCTTCCCTACAGACTTCATTATAGACCCACACTTGTAGCAAACATTTGCAGCATGATTTGCAAAATGTAACAACAATAAAAATGAAAATATTTAATTTGTCCTGGTGAAAAAAACATTATACATTTAATATTTTCTATTAAAGCAATGCTATTGTCTTACATTTTATTTTATAAGGAGCTGAAGTCTTTATATGTAAGCAGTGTACATTATTAGCACACATTCTGTTTCTCTAACCATGTGTGTGTTAAAACTAGAGCGATTGTTACTATTTTTCCCCATTCTATTTTTAGCCTGTCTGTTTTGACTCAAATGCAAATTTCCACTTTGATTACTTAATACTGACAGCAAAAAATACACCAGGTTTGCAAAATATTCAGAATTAAAAAATATCCAGTTGAATTTGTTGAGTCAAATTCATAAATGAAAACTAAAATTATTTGCAGAATGCTCATTGTTTTGTTTATATAAAGAGCCAGTTATATACAGGGGTCCAAAATTAGGGGGTCAATAGCAATTTAACATCTCCACTTGAGCTTGCCTTGATCATTTCATCATCAGATGTTTTCTCATGGGGAGTGCCCCAGTGGGGCCTCACATTTCATTTTGAGTTGGAGGGCAGGAGGGCTGGTGGAAGGGGTAAAAGGTTGCACTAGTTAGGCGCACACTTCAGTTGCCCTCTGTTGGTGGGTTATCAAAATGTATGCTATTGTTACTGGAAATATGTATTTAGATTTATTATAAGACATGTTTTTAGTGTCATATATGATTAATGTAAATTTGTTTAATCAAGCTTTCTGCCAAAGTTAATAATTTGATTCCAGTAAGAAATATTCTTTTATACTTTACTATCATTAAGTAAATTTACTGTATTTTGCATGATGTGTCTGCAGGAGTGCACATGTATATGTACATTTATGTGTATATTTGGCACTTAGGTGAGTTCAAGGGCATGATCATAATTCTTTCTTGTTTTTGTTTTTTTTATCCCAGTACTTGGTAATATTCACAGCTTTGAAAACCATGGCTAGAACACAAACTTTAGCCTTCTCATTTTTCCTACCACTGCTAAAACCTGTGCCATTTAATTTTAACGGGATTGGTTCATTTATGGGCAAAGATTATTTCCCCTGAGGAATCACATTTCCCTCTAACTGTTGTCAATCTTCTTGCAGTTTTGTTTGAATTCTACTCAGAGCACCCAGTGCATTAAAAGACTTACTCTGGCACAGGAAAAAATTGTGAAAGTTAGATGACTTTTATCTTATTTTTAAAAAAAGAATAGGTATAGAAAGTAAGCAGGTGATCCTAACTGGCTTTATCTGCAAATCTGCTGGATTTAAAGTGCAAGGCCTGGTTTTAAATATGAGATATCATATTTTATTGCGCCTTATCATGAGACCATGTTTAGATCAAAAAGAAAAGTGCCCAGTACGTAAGAAGAGTGTCACAGACCTGGCTCAAGATCAAATCAAATGCCCAAAGCACTTTCCATTTTAAATTAAAACTTAAAGCGTGGGGAAATATCTCTACATAAGGGAATTCTTGTCTCCATAATTACTTGTCCTGCATATATATTTTACCACATGCTTACATGATTAAAATTAAATCAAGCAATTATTATCACCTTTATGCTGCTGTAAATGACTTTGGAAGCCATTACTATGTTGGCAAACTAACAATTTTGTGGAAGTAATTTGCATTCTTCTGTTTACTTACACTATTTCAGAAAGGTTATTGGGATTTGGTACAGCATATGTACAGAGTGTTATTTTTGCATTGAAGATGGGGGGGGGGGGGCCTTTTAACACCAATTCATACTAACCAAGTAAATAAAGGGAAGTTTTAAGTTCATTCTTGTTCTCTTAGTCTTACAATGAAGCTATATTTTTGTCACTTTTAAATTATGGGGTAAAATTTATAACACTTTTGGTCATGATTTTCTTTCTTTCTTTTAATTAAATTTTTTTAAAAGGTATAATATCTCTATTTTTATAATTTTTTAAAACATTAAAGGGTGCATCATTACCATTATATCAAACATTAACAACTATTTGTTGTAATTTTTAAACAATCTATTCAACTCTTTCATCCATTTTATTGCACTGTGTAGTGGGACTTATCTAAAAAAAACCAACAATTAAGACCTAAATTGAAATCTTGCCTTATATTTTCTTTCTTTCTTTCCTTCTTTCTTTCTTTCTTTCTTTCTTTCTTTCTTTCTTTCTTTCTTTCTTTCTTTCTTTCTTTCTTTCTTTCTTTCTTTCTTCTCTTTCTATTCTAACATCCCATTATAATTTATGATCCAGTCCACCTTATACCTCTCCATCTCACTGCAATCATGAACACGAGTCAATATTTGAAAACTGAGTTTATTCGTTCACAAGGTAATATTGATTTCATGAAAACCTGCCGGCTATTTATACTAGCAGAATAAAAGATTGTTTGGTGTATACCACACTGATCTTTCTTGTTTTTCTGCACTCTTTGTAATTTCTTTAACAGTGTCATGTCAACTTAATTTTTGTTCTTCATTTGATTTGGCTCATGATCACACACATATGTATTTGTATCATTTTTATCTTGTTTTAACTTTGAAAGTGCCATCTGCACTCATTGATGGTTGAGTTACTTCCTCTTAGTGCTTACATTTTAACATTTTTTTGTATCATAATTTCTTTTGACACCTTATGTATTTAACGCCAAGTTAATCAATGTGTCTGTGTACCAAAGGCACAACAAGCAGCTGAATTCTTTGAGTTTGACCGCTTCCTAGTTACCGTTGCATGGTTCATTCAGCCATGCGACATAAGCTGAATGATTGATTTTTCCTGTTACTGACTGTCCTTTATATCTTGTAATTTGTGGTCATTAATTATTGCAGTCAGTGTATTATATGTTTGATTGTTCTCTGTGCATAAGATATTTATGGCCATTTTATTACTGAGTAACTATTGTTTCAAAACAAGTAATGTTTTATTTGTTTAACAAAAAAAATTCAACAATAAAAAAAATTGGTAAAAGAACTAACATTGAACAAATTAGGAATAAACTTCAATGTATATATAATAATATGTGTGCATTTCTTTTTCAAATATGCTTTCAACTATTTAAAAATATTAATTATTTAGACCTTACACTATTTTTTATTTATGTATAAATATTAACTGGTTAGACATAAATGCTTTTTTCTTGCCTGTTAAACAAAAATAATTCATTAAATAGAGTTATTAACTTTTCCCAAATTATTATTTACTAATATGATGAAAGATTTTTACATTTCTTTTAACAATACTTTCAAGCAAAATAAGTTTAAAATATCAAGTGGGATAGTTTTGAATTAAAATTGTAAACATAATATCAGTACTTAACCAAGATTATGTATATTTTCATCTTGATTAAACGTGTGCATGTGTTCATAGTACAGTGGAACCCTATGATAATGTGTCCCACTATAGCACGAATTAAGATATAATGCGGTCATGGCATGGCTCCTGAAATTTCACCTATTCATTCACACATATTGCAAAACCCCACATTTGGCTCAACCCCACTATTAATGCGATTTAATTTTATATAATATATATATATATACTCATATAAGTGTATGCACACTACTGTGGGTGTAAAAGGTGTTTTGGATTTAATGAAATATATCACACTAATGACAGTTCACAAATACTTAGCTCTAATCACATCATTTTAAATACAGATGTTTGGCTGTAATTCTATCAGCAAGAATACTCTGAATATCTCTCCATATGATCATTCTGAATGACCACTCCACATAAACTCTAATTACATCATTGACTGTGCAGATATTTAGTCCTGACTCTACCAACTTCAGCGCTCTTACTACATAAATATATCTAAATATTTAGATATTTGGTCCTGGCTGTGTCAATTTAAACACTCGAATTAATACACCAATCCTGTCAGTGTATGCACTATATATTTTTTAATATTTACATATTTAGCCCTCAGTTTGTCAAAAATGTGAAAACTCAAAAAAACTTAGATCTGCTCATCCCTATCTGTTTGCATATATTTAACACTGAACTTATTAACTTGAAAACAACATATTTAACTCTATCAAATGTGTGTATTTATAATTACATGTATGTTTTCTCTCACTGTGTGAACTTCAGCACTGAAAAGGCTAAGATCTAAAAGATCTAACGAAGTATATTTATTTACATTTGTACATGCCATAAACTTAGATTGATCACATCATATGGATGTCACATATTTAGCCGTGATTTATGAAACTGGTATCAACTTTTGAAAAGACTTCTTTCCTCTAAAACACAGGTATTAACTTAAACAATCAGACTAATTAGCTCTAATTATGTACACTGGTGTGATCTTAAGCAAACAGACTAATTAGCTCTAATTATGTACATAAGTGTGATCTTAAACTATCAGACAAATTAGCTCTAGTCTAATTGCGTGCACTAGTATAAACTTGATTGCTCAGACTGCTTAGCTCTCATCGTGTCAATTCTAATCATGTCTTATCTGTATTGATTTTTAAATCTAACCATGTCATCTTTAGCACTCAAAAGTCTTCTAACTGTACAGGCTTCTGTATCCAGACTCTTAGATTTGAGTACATCATGATCAATCAGACTTCAGATGTTTGCTCTAGTTATACATGTGCACACTCTATATTTAACTCTTGCACAATGTTGTGTGTTTATTCCAAATATTTAGCTGTAATGATATAATCTGTAGACTGTGAGACTTAATTTGCTTTAACATACCCTTTAAGGGTTTTTTTTTAAAGAAAGGGAATTATGGGTAATGCTGCACCAGCTTCAAATCCAGTGACATCAGTAACACCCCAGCGTGCTGCAAACCACACTACCAGCAATGTTCAATCCCCACGTCGGAGGGGAGGAAACAATTTCATGGAAGTACAGGTAAGAATTAAATGACCATAATGGGCATAATGGGTACAGGTGCTTATGTTGATAAACTGTGTGCCATGCTGCTTTGTGTGTGTGTGTATGTGCATGCGTGCACACCATAGTGTATGTGTTTGTATATTTATGTGGAGTCAGTTTGCCTATCCATATTTTTTTAATTGTTATATTTGTTATATAAATTGTTACATTTCAAAGTGACCCAACTTTGGGCATTCCTTGTGGTGATACTTTTGAGCTGGAGTAAACAACTCTGGTGGAGAATATTCTAGAAAATTGTTGATGCAGTCCAAACCAGTTCCAACTGGATGAGTAGTTTTTTTTGTGCTAATAGTCATCGCACTTGTTCATAACAATTTTATCCAATGGGGATGGACTGGAAGTTTCTTTCTTGAAGAAGTACTCTACTCCAACACTTTGTATTTGAACATAACTTGAATCTGGTCATAAAGGCAATCATTAGCTTATGGTAAGTTAACTGAATGATAAAGAAAGAATGGACTTATTTCATACATGTTTGCTATTGATCTTTGATTTGAATTGGAGAATGCTTTATGTAATTGAACCATTATTTCTATGTTCACTAATTTAATGTTACATTGTACATTATACTTGTGAATTTTGATTGATACTATATTTCTTATGCTGTGTGTGAATCGGGCTAAGGAAATTGTTGCAGGATTTGTAAGTTGAGAATGAAAAGAGTTTAGAAATGAAATATACCTGAAATTTAGTGCTTCCTTAATTTGACTTTTGCAGAGCAGAGCAAGCCTTTTTATTTGTCACTTCACACTACTCTACTTGAATAAGTTGGTGTGTGCATCCAGCATTGTTGTCAACTTATCGTAAATCATGTCGCTGTAAGTTGATTCCTGTTAATTCCATTCGAGAGCTGAATCAGTGGAATTTGTGACTTTAGTTTGGTCTCGAGAATTCATGAAGCTCATTTGAATATTCCTCATGGTGTGTTGAGTAAATGCACACAATACTTCAAGAACATTCCTCCTGATATGCTTGATAGCACATGTGAAATTCAGGATGATTCTCAACAGCAAGCTTGGAGAGTGCATTGAAGATTCTGGAACAGTTGTGTAATGTGCCTCCAGAAGGGACATGTGGGACCTCATCTAAATATAGAAGGCAGCGACTTATTGTAAACCATGTGATTGTGAAACATATGCTGGCAACAGCCACCATCTTTGAATAGATTTTGTGTATTGACTTTATTATTTCTCTGAAACTCTACTCTCATTTCCGTGATGATATCCATGAACTTGATTATATATTTCTGTTAACTGACTGCTTATGTCTTTGCTAAGATAAACTGAATGATTCCCCAATGTTAATTGAACATTGTTGTGAAGTGATGTAAATGTCAATGCTCTTTTGATTATATTAATATGTTGCATATTTGATTGTTGATTTAATAAATGTATTGACCTTCTTACACATATTGATAGCCATATGTTGGAGAGACAATGGGTAGATTGGGGCTCACTATATATAGATTAGAAGTTGGATTTGTCTTCTCCTTTGGTAAGAAGTTTTCCACCTACGGAAATATTGTGTGGATACACACACCAATGAATCCAATAGAGTACAGTAGCAACTGCATCTGAAGCAGATACAAGGTTACAAAACCTCAAAAGCATAAAAAACATCAAAAGCATGAAAACACCAAACTTATGAGCAGTCTTAGTTTCAGGCATAACACATTCTCAACTTACAAATCCTGCAACAATATTTTTTAACCTGATACACATGAAGCATGGGAAATATAGCATCGATCAAAATTAACAAGTATAATGTAAAACACATTCTCCAAATTAAATCATAGATCAATAGCAAACATGTACAAATATTTCTAAGTCTATTCTTTCTTTATCAGTCAGTTAACTCACCATAAGTAACAATCACCTTTATGACTGGTCTTGAGTTATGTCAAACAAAAGGTGATTAGAATATAGAACTTCTTCATCAAAGTAACTTTTAGTCCATCCCCATTGGATGAAGTTGTTTTGAGCAAGTATGAGACTACTATCAGTAGTCAGAAAAACTACTCATCCACTTGGGACTGGTTTGGATTTCATCAGCAAGTTCTAGCATATTCTTTACCTAAGTCATTTATTTTAACTCCGGTACTTACAAAAATATCATATGCAGTACTTGAAGGTCATATCATTTGACATTTAACAATTAATTTAGAAATAGGGATAGACAAATTTACTCTGCCACAGTGTGTATGTGTGTGTGTTTGTGTGTGTGTGTGTGTGTGTGTGTGTGTGTGATGCTTTTGATATGCTATGGTTGGATTCAGCTTCAAATGCAATGCTTTTTGTTTTAAACAAATATAAAAAGGACTATATTATACAGGTTGGAAACAGCAGCAACCATTCAAGAACTGACTATCGTACAGATGCCCAACGTCGAGAAGCAGAAACCCGACATAAAGCAGCGCTGGAACATCAGCGGCAAGTAGCTGCAGCACATTCACAACGGGAGCAGCAGGAAGCAGGAAGGCATTCACACAACAGTGATTCTGCAATGCAAGGAACTTCCAGGCATAATCACTCACAACCTGAGGGAAGGAAGGGTGTTCGACATCAAGCGCCAATGCCTGCAAATATATCTGAGGCAAGTGTTACTCACTTGTATCTTAATTTGTGTACAGTTATACTCAGCGTGAACTTTATATGGTTTGCAATGATGGTTTACATTTGACTTATGTTAACTGACTCATGTCAGTTCTGATTTTCAGAGACTTTTATGTGAACAAATATTTTATTAAATTGCTATTTGATTTGTCATTTTCAAGAGTAACATTTAGAGATGTCATCAGATTTATAATGGTAACATTTTTATAAATTGTTGGCTGCTCATTGACTTTCTATCTGGTTGCACTTTGATAATTTGATTGTTTTAATTTAGGAAATTTTATATAAAAGCTATTGGCTGACATTTTTTATTTGACTGAGTTATCTTTGATAAGGAATGTTCTATATTTTTGGCAATAATTCATAACTGCTTCAATTATGAAAGCTAAACTTATGATTTAAATTGATATATAATATAATTTAATTCAGTCATTAAATGCTTCACTAGTCATTGTTTTGCAATATATATTTTGATATTTCTCTAAGAATCCCAAATTAAACTTATTCAGGAAAGGTCTGTTGAGTAACATAAACCCAGAATTATCATGTCCATATTAGTTTAGATCATGTGCATATTGTAGAGTTTGAATATTCTCATCATTTTTATTTTCACTGCATACTTGCATAAATTAATCATTTGGCAGGATATGATAGCTGGGTCAATGTAGCTACCATTGAAGACACCATCTTTTTGTTTACTCAATAATGCCTAAGTCATATGAAATGTTTCCCTTTTTTTAGTAGAAACTAAATAATTCTGTTGGACATCAGTGTAATTATGATCATTTTAAAAGGTAAGTGATTTAATTTGTATGTGGAAATAGTAAATCACCAGGATGAGAAAACTTTATATAGCAAATAAATTCTTAGTCTATAAAGATGGCAATGAATTAAAATTATTGGCAAGATGTACAAAAGTTTTTTGCTTCTTCTAACCTGTTTTGCTAATAAGAAGAAATTTGATAAACCTCTCAAAAATAAAGTACAAATTATGTACTCAATCCATTTATTATTGTTCAACTACTGTTTTATATGATGTTTCATTATTAAATTGTATTACCTGTCTTCACTGCCTTTGTTAGACTTGTATTCACTGCAAGATCTAGTTTTTATAGTTGATTATCTTCATGATAGAATTACTGGTACTTTTACAGATGATGATATTTTGAGAACCAGCCCATAATTATTACTTTAGGAGTGATTTCTATCACAGGTTTAACTAGCATAGATGTGATGGGAAACTGTCCAGCTGATTGAATCTACACTTGCTATGATATAGATATGGGAATTTTTCAGCCACACTAAAAAGCATTGGATATTTGCGCAGGTGCAAACTAGTATAGGAGAGCAATATCAGAAAACTTTCCACCAAGTAAATAATTGATGACAGTAGTAACGTTTAGCCTCAAAAAGTGCCATATTGTCTTCTATATTTTTTTATGCTGTGTTTTGAATCACTATAATACTCATTTTGAGGATAGATCACAAGTATACCTATTGAACAAAATTTCATATATTTAATTTTTTTAATTCTTTTGTGAACTTTGTAGCTGGAGTAGTGATCATCAAGGTTTTTGTCTGGAAGAAAAGGAAATTTGATTGAAGTACAAAATATTTAATACTTATATTTGTAAAACTGTAGATGTTGGATATCTTTTCTTTTTAAAAAGTGCATTTTCTTTCTACCTGTTAGAAAATAAAAAAATAGAATTTGTTTTCAGGTGGGGAACTGGGAGTGTTAGTGGCTGTTACATGCCTTTTCATTTTAATTCTTCTCTTTAATTGTTCTCTGTGCACATGTATATTGACAAGTGAGTTTAAATATTTTTCTGTTTATGCAACCTACAACCATGGGGAATTTGCTATGGTAAGTCTGTAGTAGTCAAATACAGTTTAATTTTTTTTTATATGATCTTTCTTCAAATTTATTTTCACTAATGCATTCTATTTTTCCTTCCTACATAATTTTTCAATAGCTTAATATTAGCTTTTTCATTGACAGGAACTTACAACAAGTGTATTAACTCTTTCATTGCTGGGTACTTTTAAGAAAAAGTATATTAACCATTTCATTGTTAGGTACTTTAAAAAAATAATTGCAATTCTCTCTGAAGAGGATAGTATATTGATTTCTATATCATTGAAATCATTACATCTTAAAATTTAATTATATCAATTTACATTTTCAATAAGTTGATTCCCTACCCATCCCAACACACACACACACACACACACACACACACACTTGTGGTCATGTCTTGATGTTTTATTTATACACTTTTATATATTAAAAAAGTAAAAATAAAAAGTTGAACTGAAATGCATATAGTATAAAGTTAAAAATATTATTTAATTTATATAGCATACCACTAACTGACTCTGCTATAAGGTGTATTTGGAGAACAGCCTAATTATATAAAAGCCATTTCAGTATTGTTTTGATAATTTTAATTGATGTGTTTTGCAGTCCTTCTGTAAAGAAGTTGCTTCTATACTCTTTTATACCCTTAATTGATGTGTCTTGCAGACCATCCCAGCATCCATATCACCAGTAGTGTTTTGTTTATATTGCTATATGTGAAAGGGTTTATTGAATTGTTTATTTATGTGATAATATTTTATATTAATAAATATTAATTCACATGCATAATAATCTTTCTCTCCAATTATTAATCACACTCACCTTCAATGGGGTCTTCCTCTTTGCGGTCTGGAGTGACTAAGTCAAGCTCTGGAAATGTAATATCAAATTACCTCCCTTCCCAGGTTTTACTCGTCCAAAGTGAAGGCACCTAACTAAACTACCACATCACTTAATTAGTCCTTCTACCTTTCGCCTCACACATACTCCCAATTCCGGTGACAGAGGACCTATTCCTTAAAAATGTGCATGACCATCTTGTCATCAGTTATTACGTCATTGGCAGAGCCCCCACCCCTGTTACCCTGCACATTTACCTCCCTTAGAATTAACAAGAGTGGATAGGTAAAATTCAACAATTTATTAAAAGAAAAATAATAAATAAGAATCAAGTCATAATTTATAATAATCTCATCAATCACACAAGGCAATAATACAGAGATTGCAGATCTCTCAAAAGCTTATGGCAATAAACTTATCAATTAAAAAAGATAGACATTAATTAATTTCATAGAACAATTACTATAGGAACTTAATCAATTAGAAAAAAAATATGTCATCAATGCTCACTACAATATGTCACTACAATGACTATCAAGAGAAGAAAATAAGAATATTAGAAATTTATGATAATCAGAGAACATAATACAGACACATTGAAAGAACATATTTACGATTCACCTGGTTTGTTTCTGTGTATGGTGGTCTCTGTCTCTAGAAGTCAAGCAGACTGACTGGCGAAGAATTCTGGACACTGATGCCAAGCCTCGAAACAGTTCTGTATGCACACTTGTCTTGTTCCAGGGTAAACCGTTGATAACACAGTCACAGTTCTTGACACAAATATAGTTATACAGTTCACAGTCACTTTGCATGATCTTCGAATAATAAGCAGTCCTGCTTATTATATTCCTACTCCTGGTGCAATCAACACAACACTTGGTTACAAGTAGAGTCTAGCTTTAAAATTGCTTGCCACTCACTTTATAACTGTTATGCACTTTTCTCCTCAGACCTGTCCTTTGACAAATACACATTTTGACATGCATAAATTTTCATTACCGATACTAGTCTCCCCGACTAGCACCTTCCTGGTTTTAAAAATACTCTGTCATAAACTTCCTCATTTATGTCATATGCGTCAGCTCACGGCATACGGTACCTCTCTGTCAATTACTGCTTAGAATCCTGATGAGAAATCACTGCTTATGGTTCATCTCCATTGTCTTTGTTAGGCCAACAGTAGACTTGTCATAGCAGACTGGCAGTTACCAAGTGACTAGTGACTTTCAAAGCTGTAACAAGTATAATGGTGTTTGCGTACATCAGTGCTCTTGTTTACAAAGTTCTAAAGTCTGTAAACTTATTCTCATTTCTCATATTAAATTTCTTTACTTGTTCAATTTAATTCTTTAACTTTGAGAATAAAATTACAAGTTTCAGTCATTCAAGTTAACAAGAGATATTACAAGAATAAAATAGAATTCAATAAAATGCAATAAAATCTGTTAAAGAAAAATCATTGTTACAAAGAGTGATTAACTAGACCAGACATACCTCTATTGCTTCCTTAACCATAGAAAGTCATATACGGGCCTCTGTTTTTTAGAGTGATTTAATTTTACTCAAGAGCACTATTTAAGCAAGTTAGAGTTTTTCTGGTGGTCGCGCTGACAAATGTGCGCGAAAACTGAACATCTGTCTTTGGGGCATAATTTGATTCTTTGTTCCCCCTTTTGTCAAATAGTCATAGTTGAGTTGCTGCATTCTAAAGATGGGCCTTTCTAAGGTAGGTTTGGTCTCTAGAGCATTCCCTGTAGGCGCATCAGGTTCCGTCCCTCCGCCCTGCAATGCATGCAGTTATGTAATCAGAGCACTCCGCAGTATTTACATAATACTTCTCAATCCATGTAGAATGCAGCCCTTTAATTTAGCATGCCATTCTTCCTCATAACAATGGTCTTATCATAATTTTCATACTCAGTTTTTACCTTCTTAAAATTAAGTCAGAAAAATCATGCATTATAATTAAATATATATACAAAAATAATTATAATATAGCCAGATTGCATTTACGGTTTTACACTATATATGTGTGTGTTCATACTTGGAGTTTGCATTCACACATGTCATGTGTTATATCTATTCTCTCTCTCATATAATTTCTGTGCATCAGATAATTGTCTGCCTCACAGCCTGTCTGATTTATTGCATTTTGCCTTTGCACATCTTTGAATGGCATATGAGTAACTACTGTATGTTTTGTCCTATCCATCCAGCCATTATTTCTTTTCTGACTTTATATACTGTATGTGTCTGGGTTGCTTGCCCAGTTGGCTGGTGAAAGATGAGTCACAGTTATGAATGCTTTTGAATTGATTATGAGTTGCATCTATCTGTGTTGGGTTGGGAATAATTACAGTTTTTAAAATATTTAAATCTGCTATTATTTTTATTGGTCTTACTTTGGTCCTGAAGCTTGTCAGTAATAAAATAATGTGGCTTGAATCATATATCATGCACAATATAGATTTTTGCATTTTCACATCTTTAACACTGGAGATATATTTTGGGGTTTTTATACTTCTGACATTCAATTAAGCAAGGTCTTTCTGGATTTTTTTATTTATGTTTTTTTTCTTTCTTAAAATTCAGTATCAGCCAGACCAGGTGGTGTTTGAAACTTATGTCAGCAAAGAAGGGAAAGAATTCATCTGTGCATACCGCAATGGCAAAAGGTTTTATCTTGACAGCTGGCATTCTCAGGTATCATTGCAGCATTTTTGCTCTTCAAACATTTATTTATTTTGTGGGCAGAGTTGGTATGATAATACATGTAATATTTCTCTTTAAACTATCAGTTAATCTTTAATACTTGGAATTATATTTGAATGTATTTCAGCTTAATATTATTAATTAGCATGCTTATGTTCCATATTTAAAATGATTTATGATCAAACACAATATCTTTCATTTAAAGAGAAAAAAATCATGTGTAAAGAAATAAAAGCATTTTGTGCATTTTAATATCAGCTCTGAGTAAAAAAAAAAAAAACTAGTTTCATAAAGTGAGTTGCATATTTAGATCTGACACAAGCGAAAGAAAACATCAGAGCTTCTGCCATTTATGAAAAGAAAAAATAAATTGTTCTGTAGGAATCATTTTAAGGTATGATTTGATGGTGGATTTATTTCATGTTTAAAAGTTATATGTGTGAAAAGTAATTCTTTTGCACTGTGTGTCTGTAATAACTTCTTCAAGTCATGGTTTTACAGTAGATTCATTTAAGTTTGAAAATTATATGCTTGAAAAGAAATTCTTTTGGTTTACTGTCTGTAGCATAAGAGTGATCTCCAATTGTAGTTCCAAACAGTATCAAAGCTAAAATACAGCTAGAAGAGCTCCCAAATGTATGTATGAAAATTGAAATTATTATTTCTTGAATTCTGTGCCATCAGTTCTGTTCATCCTCAGAAACCGAACTCTTGAAAAATTATCCTTCAGAACAAAAACTCAAGAATTTTATCATTTTATCGTTCCAATAGTCTGGAATCCTCATAAAATCTCTGAAATAATTTCAAATATACATTAAAAACTGATCTGTTTCCCAAGTACTCAATCATTAGCACCAGCTTTATATTATGTTTATGCTGATATATAAATTATATTAGTTTTTTTTGTTCATTTTTAATTTATTTATTTTAAGTTCTGAATCACTGATCATTGCCATTAGCTAAATGTGTGTTATATGTTAATGTACCACTCTGCTTGTAAATGTCTGGAAGTTTATGGACTAGTTACTTTTATTCCTTTAATCAGATTGTTGAATTAGTTCCATATTTTATTTTTATTTTTTGTTTAGGGGTTATAACAAATTATGGGACATTTGTAGAACTAACCAGTCTTTGTTTTAAATATTTTCATACTGAAAGAATAACGTAAGGCATGTCACACTATATCATAATTTTTCTTGGACCATGTTGGTCCATGTTTGAAAACAAATTAACAGAATCATTGATTTGAAATGGAAAGTTGAAGTGCATTAGCAATGTAATTTAAAACGATAGATGGTTTGTCTTTATTGAAAGCCAAACACAGTATTTATTTGACCTTCATGATTTTTGTTTCCTGTTTATAATTTGTCCTGCATTAAAAAAGACATTAGTTATTTGATTTATCATGATTTGGTTTCCTTGTTTTTATAATTTATCATGCAATAAGATTTTCATTTATTGATTCATCTTCTTGTAACCAGGAATATTTTACAATCAGTATGAGAGAAACAGAGATCAGTTTGGCTGCTGTCAGTGTTGCTTATGTATAGCAGATTTTTTGCTTGACAGACTGGGTATATTTCAGGAATGGCTGCCTTTTCCAGAACGGTGGTATAATGAGGGGACCCTGAACTGCTTGGATGAAAATGAACTCCAAGAAACATATGTGAGCCTCAATGAACACTTAGTTTCATGGTAACTCATTAAAACTTAAAGGAAGAGTGCTCAGAGTGATTATCCTTGTGGTGTTGTGCTTGCATGAGAGGAAATAAAGACGTAAAACCATGTTTTTAAGTGTCATGCTTCAAACATCACATAGAGCAATTATATTTATTATCAAATTTTATGAATACAGATACTTTGATAGTGTAAAGCATATAAAGTGGTATATTATATAATAGCAATAGCAACCCCCAAAAAAATAATATGCAGACATAAAGTGTTTTGTAACATGATGTCCTGATACAGATATTTTTCTGTGACTTCAAATTAAATTATTCTTACTATATTTCCATGATGAATTTTCAGGCTCAGAAATCCTCCAACCAACAACATGAACATCGGCAAGAAAGAGCACGTCAACGTGATGATCGGGAGGGATTTTTGAAACATCCCAAAAGAGGGAGAGTTGACACATATCTATTGGAGGTGTGTACATACTTATTGATTGTTATTTCACTTAACATTTGAGGAAGTTGGATCTTGTTAAAATTATTTTTAGGTGTAATTATTCATTTGATCGAAAGATGTTTATCAACTGATAATTTTTTTCTTGACTGCTTAAGTATGCTTAAACAATACAATTAAAATCACCATGACCTTTGCCTATTCATAATTTTAATTATAATTTGAGTTATTGTATATAATATTTTAATTTGTTACTTAGTAGTGTCTGACTAGTTCAATAGTCCTAGTGCAATGAACATCCTTATATATCTTTACAATTTGCATTTTTATCAGGGGGGATGGGGAAAGAAGAGAAAATCTTCAAAAAGTTAATTATCACCTCCATGCTAATTTATGTTAAGGTATCAATATATATTAAAAGTCTCAGGTTACTTTTCACATTCATACAAATATATAGAAACAAGTTTCTGTGCACTTAAATGTGTATTATATTTCAGAATGCACATGTGAACACTGGTTTTATACATATTTTGTAGAATGTCATTTAACCTTAAACATTGTTAAATGGAGTTAAAATAATATTATGTTGAGAACTTGACGTGACCATATTTTGTACGTGAAAACATTTTATTTGAAAAGTGATTTTCATATGTAAATATTCAGGTTACATTACTGAATTGATTATTTGTTAACATTGAGAGATGAAGTGACTGATTCAAATTGAAGCTGGAATGGAGTAGAAGTAATGCTTTTTGATGAAAAGCAGATCATTTAAAAAATTTATTTACATTTGATGATAAATGCTAAATGTGAACTATTTCACATAATGTGCAATGATCTCATATAAAATCTGCATTATAAAATCTTTTAAAATTAAACTATCTTTTTAATATCTATTTATATGTCATTTTTGTACTTTATTTATAAATAACACAGTGCACCAACATGAGCACCACCACCAACCATAGCAGTCTCCACTTTCTAACATCAGTGTTATCTAGTCAGATTTTAAAGACTGGAAGCCATAGGACCTATTTGGTTTAGAATGCAGTTTCCATTCACATTCTCAGCCTTTGAAAAAAGAAACTTATGATATAATTATGCAATATACATATACAAAAACAACTGGAAGAGTCAGTGTTTTCACTTAGTACCCTACATCTGCACAGCAAAGTACCAGCTGATAGAACCAATATATTTCTTTGGTTAATAGAATGGACAAGAATCATAGGGTATCCTTTTGAGAAATACATGTGTAGAGTGACATAACATCCAGTGTAACTAAATGTTTAGCCTTCAACAAAACACTGCTTGCTAATATTCTCTGTAAATTTAAGAATACTCTTATTATTTATGGGTTTTTAATATTTTAAAGTCTCTTCTAGTTATATAACAGGTTTGGCTATCTTTGCTTGGAAATTTCCTCAGGTATGTAACAGGTCTTACTATAAAGGCCTTGTGTTTTAGAATTAGTCACCCCTATATTAAGATACGTTTATCACATATCATTAAGCTAACAAATTGTTCACGTCACTGCTATTAGTAACTGTATTGTCCTGATGAAGTCTATTTAGCTGAAGTATCGACCCTTTCACTTGTTTTAGTTTTATGTCCCTGTGATTATGCATATTGAGTATTCACTTTGTAATCATATGAAAAATATGTTTACTATCACTATGGGGAAATAAAAGCCATCTTTGGAAAACTGGCGTTTATATTAAATATCACTACAGTCTGTTTACAGTGCTAGATAGTCTCTCACGAATAATGTAAGTTGCCAGCTCCATGCTCAAATGTATGTGGCTTGACTCCAGGTTCATATAATAATATGCAGCATGCTCAAGGCTCAAATAATGTATACACCTGGCTCCAGATTCATTTAAGGTATGCAGCCTGGCTACAGGCTCATTTATTGTATGCAGCCTGGCTACAGGCTCATTTATTGTATGCAACCTGGCTACAGGCTCATATAATTATGCTGCTCAGCTTCAGCAGTGCCAGGCTGCAAGTTTTGTAACAGATAGCCAATTTATCTTCATATTTTCAAGCAAGTGTTCCACTTATCTGGAATGTTCCAACAAATATGAAAGGAATACCAACTAGTTGTAATCATTTTTTTAAAATGTATATTTCTTAATAAGGAAACTATTTAATGTGCCTGGAATTACTTTTCTTCATTTTAATTTTTTTTTTTTAAGTGGAAGAACTTCTGCTTCATCCAAAGTAGTTTCCAAAGTTTTAGCACCTCAAATGAATATATTCTATGTATATTCCATGTTTCAAATGAATTCTTTACTTTATGTACTTAATAATATTTTACTTTATATTTTCTTGCAGGAGCGTCGCTATATCCATTTCTTCTTTGATAAGTTTTCTGGTAACTGGATGCGACTACCAGTTGGTTGGGAAATTCATCATCCTCTTATAGAAAGTATGATTCGTCGTGTTCAGGTAAATAAAGTAAAGATGAGAGAGTTACTAAAGTAGGCATTTTTTCATATGCTGATAATACAAAACATTTTCTAGTTTTATGTTTTGCATTATACAAATTATTTTTAATTTTATGTTTATAACATATAATAAACACTATTTTCATCATTGAAACGTTTTTTTCAGGCTCTGGATTATGATTTTCATTCATCTGACAAAAACACTGGGCAGGGTTTTTTTTTTTGAAGCAAAGTCTAAGAGCACATGGTGTCACAGAAATGCTCCCATAAATTCTTTAAAGTCAGTCATAGATTATAATGTATTCAGTATTTTATGACATTCTAAAATATCCACTTTACTCACTCACAACACTAGGCAATGCAGCAATAATTCAAGCACCAAGCCTGCTTTTGGCTATGAATGATCAGAAATGAAAAATAAATATATGTGGCATACCTTCCTAAAATTTATTTGAATATGATCTCTCTTCAGAAACAATGATTTGTTGGCATGTTGAGATTACTATTTACTTATCTTACTATCATCTTCTTAAACAAAAGTGTATTTTTCATTAGCCTCATATTAATAATTAGAGATAAACTTGAGTAATTGCAGCCAAACTATGCTACATTTTGCATGATCCATTTCATTAACTGTGCACCCCATTTTGCTTTATTGATAGGAAGCTGTCCCAACCTGGAAAGATCCAGCCGACATTCTTTCTGCACTACGAGTATGCAATTATAACATTGATGAGACTATTGGAACGTACCTTCATTTGGATGGAGATGGTAAGGTATTTATGGTAGATTATTTCAGTGAAAGTAGTTTGGGTGAAAATTCAGTTGAAAATTGTTAGATGGATTTGCTCAACTAAGTAAGCTAATCGAAAGGATTGTGGAATTATTTCATGAAAGAAGGTCACTTACTTTGGTTAAATTGTCTATGATATTAGTGGGTCAAATAGGTGAGCATATATAGTTTGTTGAATCTGGGTAGAATATTTTTTTTATTGAAAGGTGATTGTAAGATAATTAGGACAAATCCTTTGTAATCATATTCTCTTGACGTTTACTCTACTATTTAAAGAGGTATTTACATGAGAAATTTCATTAAGGATAGACCATAAATGTTGACCAACATGAAGTGTTCATAAACACAGCATTATAAAAGATCTGTATATAGAAAGAAATACAGGATGATGTTTGAAACATATCATAAGAAACTAATGGGTATAGATTTAGCCTGACTAAAATCTTTTTTTTTTGCAACTTTTGGGCTATGAGAAGAAGTAAATTCAATTCAGAGTATTGATTGTTTAGTTGTCTTCTTAATCTTGTATGTATTGCATCATTAATTATATAAAATAATTTGTAAAATATTGTTTCTTAAAATATGTTTCGATAGAATTTATTTCTCTTTACAAAGAAATGTATCAATAAACTCTTACAGAATGGTTGGTTGCACCCAGGTCAACAAAAGAAGTCAAAGAAATGTCAGACAGTGAAACTCTGCTGGAGATGCTGAAAGAAAAAGTTAAATCATTGGTAAGAATTGATGTATTATTCTAAATCTTTTGTACTGAAAATGTGTAAAGCATTACAGTAACATGATTAGATGCTTTATTATAATTTCACATGGCTATTTTTTTTAATAACATCTAAATTCCATTGTTTTATTTTTTGTAATTTCATTTTTTGTAGAAACAACCTTAAAACCTTCAATAAAAATACATAAATGAAATAAAAGTTTGCACATTCTTCTTCATAATTAAACTAGCAGGGGTCTTTTAAATGTTAAAAAATAATCAAATATGTATTAAGTAGGTCAGCTATCAAGTTAAGCAGGTGTATTCAGTAGGTTTAACTGTCAGGTTAAGCTAGGCATTTTCTGGGCAGAGATGAAATATAGACTGTTATACTTGTGACTGACAGAATATGATGACATTAAAATTGGAGTAAAACACATAGCTTCTTTCATTCAAACAGTTTAATATAATTTTATAATATAATTATAAAATTGAAAAACAGATGGATACATTCAAATAACACAACTAATGTAAAATAAATTGTAGCATTTTATTAGCTGTTGGCAGGTAGTGGATTAATGATGGTTACTTTTTCTCATCAACTGATATGTGCACGTTATAAGTTGGTGTGCATTTTACAAATAATTTTGTATACAAAAGTTAGAAACTGCACATTATCTGGAGGAGGCACATTATATGTGCTAAAATACAGTAAGTAGATTTAACATTAAATTATTGAATAATGAAGGCCTTATTCCCAGACCTGGATAAAACAGTCTTTGAGTGGACAGCTAGATAAATATTTGTTCTTTTGTTTACAGGAACTGGAGTTAAAAAACGAACAGAAAATGAGGCATGCAGCAGAAACTCAGGTAGATTATTTTAAGATTTACAAGCTTATGATGTAGAAAATTTATTTTTTGAAATTAAAATATTTGTAAAAGAGACAACTGTTTAAAATTAATTAATTTTATTTAAAATTCCAATTGTATTCATTAACATGCAATTTGTTTATAATGTGACTAGCATTTAGATACTGTTGTTTGTCTTTAATGTCACATCACTGTTCAATTAATCATAGTTCACTGGTTAAAGAGGCATTCACTCAGTTTCTAGCTTTGCCAATAGTGAACTGCAACTTGATATACATAATATTTGATGTAACTTAACATAATTTCTATCTTACAAACTTCATTATTTTCACCCAAAAAATACTTTTAAACTTTCATTTACAGATTTTATGTGAGATATGTCCATTTCCATCACCCAAGGGGAAGGGGAAGTTTGTCACATAGCACACCACTTTTTGTTTAATAAGTCATGCTATTTCAGTTTCTGGAATGACAGCATACTTTATTTTGGATAAATCACCTGCAAAAAATAATTAAAATCTTTATGCTACCTATCTACCATCACCCACTCCTCTTCTTGGAAATATTGACTCCTCAGTAAAGACTTGTGCAGAAGGGGAGAGATACCATTTTGTGAATATCAATGACCCATTGGCAAAGTGATAATACCAGAGGTTTCATTTTATTTTTGATTTGGCAGCTTGACGAGCTTCAGGATAAATACAGTAATCTGGTGGCAGAAGCTGGAATTGCCAAATCGCAAATAGAAGCCATGCAGACCTCCCGACCCAAAACTGCCAGACCAAAGACTCCACAGGTAAGTACACTTCTCTCTCTGTTTTGGTTTGATGTGTTATTTTTTAACTTAAGAATAATATTCCACTCTGAAGTCTTAATCAAAGACTCAGATTTTTCATTATCTCTTTCAGTAGAGTGTTTCTTGGGTTCTTTAGCAAAATCTCTTACAATTTAAATTTCAGGTTCTCTACATCAGTAATCTCTAAGGTTAGCACTGGTGGTATCAATCCCTGCGAATACCTGTGAAATTCTAATTTTACCTTGATATAATACAATCAAACATATAACAACAAAATCAGAGAATGATAATGAATGAAATAACAAATAGATCAACAAGGAAATAGGATGTAAGATGTTCTAGTACCATTGCCAAGGAGACCAAAGGTCAGCAATTAGCAGTACATCATTCAGCTTTACTTTTCGATTTTTTCCTTCCTGTTTTAGATTCAGATATAAAATATACTTTAGGTGTTGACTATATCATCTATTTCATTTTGAATTGAAACAATAAAAAATAATATACATCCAAATTAAAGTTCACAGAATTGAATACATCCTACATTTATTGATTCATTTGGATAAGGTAAGTGTGCCTATATGCATTTAAATTCTGAAGAGGGTACGATATGAGTTGATGCCAAGGAATTTAATAGTGGTAGCTATGTCCAATCTTGCCCACTAAATCAGTGGATTTCCATCCTTTTTTCCTACTCCCAATACATAGGATAGCATTTTCATGGAGACATTGGGTCTTACAGATATGGAGGCACTTGGCACTTGACTGTATCCTGTCACTTAGTTTACATTGACATTTTCTCCATTTAGATGGAAGGGGGTTCTTATGCAGCATATAGGTTTGTACTACCCCTTCCCTGGCTCATCTGGAAATCATGCCTCTGATGCAAGCATCCATACAGTCCATTGTTAAAATCTCTCAGTTCCTTGTCATTTAAGTCCTTTTCTGATATGAGCTTAGTGCATTAAAGATAGCCTTAAGGAGTCAGAAGACATCAGAAAGACAACAATTTTGTTGTCCTATATAGTGGTGTGACAGAGATTTGTTTGTCTAGACAGGCCACCCACCACTTTGGTAGAAAGTAGATAAAATGAAGGTCAGTGGACTGCTTGACAACAGAAGACTATGTTGCTGGATAAATTATTACAAGTACCTATCATTTCTTATGTAGTTGTGTTTCAAATTCTATTGAAATCTTGACTGGTAGACCAACCTCCTAAATTCTACTTTCCTTTTATATGCTCTAATACTTCTTTGCATGAATCAACCTATCATGGATATAGACACCCTTCTTTCTTTTGAATCAGAATAAGGCACAGCCTGCTAACAAGATATACAAGGCATTGTCTGTCAAACTTTCTTCTAAAATGAGTATACGCCCACTTCTCTCATGAGTAGTAGATGGAGTGTCAAGCATTGTGATCTAGCCTCACAGATTATTTTTTCAAGCACTGCCAGAGTCATACGAGGAACATATCAAGGACCTTTGTCAGTGGACTTGATAAACAGATTGACTTATCAGTAGTTAACTGCAGTTCAGTATATAGCTATAGCTAGTTTTCTTCCAGTTTGACTTTTTATGGGAATGTGATATCATGACAGCAATAGGTTAGAAATCCTCATTTAGCTTATCTAGAGTTCTTGAGACATGTCTGCTTTTGCTTCTGACCTTTCAGTGGGTCTCTGAGGAGTTGCTTCATCCACCTCTGCACCCTTTCATAATTAGAAGCTTTTTTCTTTTTGCTGGTTTTTTTTTTTGTTGCTTGCATGCACTTTGCACATTTAATAGACAATTTCCTTTTAACTGTTGTGGAAAATTTCTCCCTACAAATCTTGTAGTGTAATTGGAAAGGAATTGTTCTAAGTAAAATAATTTTTCTTGAATATTTATCAGATGTGCATTCACACACCCTCACAGCTTCCCCACTATCTTTTCATTTGTACCTCACTCTGGTTATTGGAAGCTGTTTGGGCAAAAGGCACATTGTTGATTAAAATTTAATCCCCTGGGAGTTATTTAACTCCATTAGCCATGGTTTGTGATTCATGGGAGGTGATAGCAGTACTACTGTTGCTGTATACGCATTCATTTATTCAGAAAAAAATCTTCTAACCATGGTTGGTGGTAATATGTAGACAGTACTTTTTTATTCTTTCTTCATACTTTCAAAATTGCCCAGAGCAAAATAATGAACCATTAATGCTTTTTATTCTCTTACCACAGTAACATTCCATTCAAGTTGCTTAACTGTAACTCCTATTTATTTGAATTTTTTACAATTTATTTTATTTTTTAATAATTTTTTTCTTTCATTTAAGGAGAAAATCTACAATTATGCTATCTTCAATTAAGCCTCTTTTAAATTTCATTTCACAGGTGAAAAAGAAAGCATCAGTGGCTGATGGCCTTGACCTGCAACAGCTTGAAGGACTGACAGTCTCTGTACGAGAACTCCACAAGACACATTCACACCTGCGCATGACTGTCACCTCTCAGGTGGAGATACTCAGAGAGCTCCTAGTGGATGTAAGCTTCATGGCGGTCACACATATGTAGAACTTAGAGCTTAGTGACTGAAATGAGACCTTACTTACTTTGGTTTTGACAAGTTCTGGGTTTCGGACTTACATTTATTATCAAAAGTGCTTTCTTTAAATCTAAAGAAATTGTCTGGAATGAGGTCTTATGGTTACTGACAAGGCTATTTACTTAGGTTCTGAAAAGTGTCTGTAATTAAGTATTACAATTACAATCAAACCTACTTACAGTGGTTCTGACAAGTGTCTGAAGTGAGGCCTTATATATACTGTCTAGGCTCTATACTTTGGTTCCACTTCATAACAATTTCATGATAATATTTTGGGCATTTATCTTGCAGACATCAAAAGCTGTAAAAGACATAAGGAGTTGTGAGTCAGGCTCACAACAAGAACTGGAGGAAGTCAGAGCTTTGTACCAGAAAGAAGCTCTTCAGCGACGTCTTCTGTATAACCAGGTATTTCTTTCTTACTACTTTTTGGCAAAGAATACATAGGAAGTTCCCAGTATTCACCTATTCACATTTTAGTTGTTACTTAAAATTATAAATAGTAATGATGATTAGCATATAATTGCTGAAGTTTTCATCCCTACATTCATTTCTGGATGAATGGGAGTAATTCAGGGAAGCACTTGCCTGGACAGTTTATTGTCAGTAGGGGATGCAATCAGCTTGTACTTAATCACAGATGGTAGACCCAAATTTAATGGGACATCTTTTTCTTGCACAAATACTAAATTAGTATGGGCTGCAGTAGCAGCATATTGTTCCAGCCTCTTACTAAATTCTGGTAACAAGGCACTGTTCTTGATATTGTCTTGTATTATGGTACTGATTCTGCTTGCCAAGTTAAAAATAAGTTGTGGGCCACATTGATGTATGATTCTTCATCTTTTGTTTATTTAAAGAGTTTGTGTGGGCATGGTAGTTTGTGTTTGAATGTGAAAAGTAGATTTCAGATACATGTATGTATACATCATTAGAAAACCCAAGAATTATAATATGATTACTTTACTATTTATTTGATATATGCCCTTCTGGTGATCTGTGTTGCCAGATTGTTAATAGTAAGTTCCACTTGTGCAAAACTGTACTTATCATGGATTCTTGCATTAATTGAAATTTAAGGAACACACTATTTATATCATTGGACTCTGCATCTGCTTTATTTTTTCCAAGAGCTCATGTTACCCATTGCACACTCATTATCTGGTCCAAAAGTAAAGTTAAATGATTTGAACCATTGACTAGCAGTGAGTGTTCGCATGAAGATAGTGATCACTCACTAAAGCTTCAGCAAAAACCACAACACATTGGCAGAAAGTTGTGAAACATTGAGATTATGCAAGAGACTCAAGATTATATTAAATAATCAACAATCTCAAAATACATTTGTTTAACACTGTATGCATGTAACTAAAATGGTTTAATTTTGTATAGTTGCAAGAGCTTCGTGGCAACATCCGCGTGTTTTGTCGTCCACGTAGAGATGATCGCTGCAGTAACTGTCTCAAATTTCCTTCAGAGCAAGATGTCATGGTTATCAACAGAGATGGCACAAAGAAGATTTTTAACTATGACAAAGTCTACACGACAGAATCGACACAAGAAGAGGTTTTCTATTATTTAAGATTTTATGTACCATGTATTTAAAAACTATAAGTTTTAAGCTTCTGCTAGTTGAAAGAAAGCTTTTACATCTTATCACTTGCTGGAAACCTACACATTTAATTATCACACTTTATATATTTCTTGCATACTTTTGTTTGTTGGAGACATATAATCCTAGTATATTGTCACTACTTAATATTTATTAGAAATATACATTGACAGCTCATATTTTATTTTCAGACTTATATGTTATTTTATTGCTTCTTAGAGATGTACAATCACAACTGATTATCACATTTTTTTAGACTCACCTGCATCTTATCACTTGTTGGAGATGAACAAGCACAAAGGATTGTCACATTTTTTTTTATATTTGTCTGTATCTTATTGTTTGTTGGAGACACAATCACAATAGATTATCTCATTTTGTTTGTAGACTCATTGGCATCTTATTACTTATTGGAGATTATCACATATTGTTTAGACCCATCTTATTGTTGTTATCTTATCTTGTTGGATAACATGATTAATTTTCATTTTTGTTTATATTCATCTGCATCTTCTCACCCATTGGAGACACAATCACAGATGATTGTCACATTAACTGCTTCTTATTGCTTGTTGGAGACACATTCACAATTGATTATCACATTGTTTTTTAGATTTTATTCTGCATCTTATCATTTGCTGGAGACTTATAATCACAAATGATTATCACATTTTGTTTTTCAACTTGTCTACTTATCACTTGTTAGAGACAATCACAACCAATTATCATAGTTTGGTTTTAGCCTCATCTGCATCTCATCACTCGTTGGAGATCAACAATCATGATTGATTATCTCACTATTAGGGCTGTTTCTTATTGATTGTTGGAGATGTACAATTGATTATCAATTTTTTTTACTTATCAGTCATTTAAAAAATTACTTCCCTATAATCTCATTGCTTTCTGACCAGTCTCATAACCTGTCCATAAAATGGTTTTATTGTTTGAAATCCGCTTAAAGTTTTATTTCATTTTACTAGGTTTTCAAAGACACTCAGCCCATCATCACTTCCTGCGTAGATGGCTATAATGTTTGTCTCATGGCTTATGGGCAGACTGGATCTGGCAAAACTTTCACCATGATGGGACCTGAGAGCAATCCTGGAATAAATATAAGGTATAAGTAAAACAGGGGAAAGCATACCTGCCAGCTACCAAAGAAAATCCCAATAAATCCACCACTTCACTAATAATAATCTCTTTATTCATGAAAAGATCAATATAAAACAAAGAAATTGAAAGTTATATTGAAAAATATAATGAATTTCAATGTGAAATCTATATTGTGCAAAAATTAAAAAGACAAGGAAAAATTCACCTTTGGACCTTTGGACTAACTTGATAAAATGAATGAATTTGTAACATTAACATTGCTAATTTGGACGTGCTCTTTTTTTTTTTTTTTTTTTTACAGAGCCATTACAGAGTTACTGAAAGTATGCAAAGAAAGGACTGAGACAAAAACATACACCATGATGGTAATGTATCGTAGATTTGTACAGGGAGATAATGGAGTTTGGGCTGAAATCAGATTATTTCAGTTATAATTTGGGGGATTGGTGATTTAAATTATAGTTGTAGGGTTTAATATCATTTGGATGAAAAACTCTGTTTCTTCAGCACATTCTGCTTTTCGTACCAGTTTTTCAACTATGTAATATTTAACTGTATTTGCTGGTAACCTTTTCATGGACATTAACCTCTTTCATACTACAGACTCTTAAGTCTTTAGATTGTTGTTATCAGTACTCCAGAAACTATTTAAAAAATGCATCTAATATAAGATTATATTAAACCCGGCTCACATATTTAAACTAGGTCCATAAAAAAGAAGTGGGAATAAGATGGCTATACATCTGTTGATCCTGTAATGCAGTCTTGTGTTTAATAATTTTTTAAAACAAACAATATTTATTTTGAGAATCAAGTTAGTTATACTTAAAATATTTTAAATGGAGTTGAAGCCATTGGAAAATGCTAGTGTGTGATATTATTTAACATTTTATATTCATATAATATCAAGGTGCAAGATTTATGAGCACTTTGTGAAGTTGAGTGTACCAACCTTATGCGGCGTTTAGGTATCAATGGTGGAGATTTATAATGAAACCATCCAAGATCTGCTGACTGAGGGAGCCGTTAAGACCTTAGAGCTGCACGCTGTTGGCAACATGATTCGAATTCCAAACATTACAGAAATTCAAGTAAATTCAGTGAATGATGTCAAAGATGTTATGGCATTGGGAGAATTGAACCGGTCTGTGGCTGAAACAAAGATGAATTCTGAAAGGTAAGCTTAATAACATCAAATATATAGATACAGATAATTAATTAGTAGCAAGTTAATCCATATCATATCTGCTTGTCATACCTGAATGTGACTACATATCAAAATGTGAAAAATATGACTAGGTAAACTACACAGCATGACCACATATCAGAGCAGAACATTAAGATTAGTTTCTTTGTATTTTTTATTTTTTCATATTTCTCTTGTATGCATTTGTTTATTAGCAAAAATCTGTTTTGGTGCTGAAATACAGATAGTACATTATATTTCTTTGTTTTGTCTTCTTAACTAGCATATTTTTAAAAGTTAAGACCGTACATATCTAATTCTCTTTGCCCCTAGCTCCCGGTCACACTTGTTGTTACGTATAACAGTGTCTGGTACAGACAAAGTGAGTGGTGCTATTTCTAATGGTGTGCTAACACTCTGTGACTTGGCTGGTTCTGAGCGCATTAGCAAAACTGAGGCCAGTGGACAGCGACTTGTGGAGGCTGCTGCTATAAATAAATCTCTGTCAGCTCTTGGACAGGTATGTACCATTGAAACTATCCAGAGGTGCAGTTTTTCACATTTGTTGGATAACTAATGTCATGCTGAAGAGCATCAAAAATTAATCTCATTTTAGTGTCTGATTCTTTATGCAGTTGGATAATAGAACATCTAGAATTCAGCTTTAAAAAATAGAACATACCCAAATCAATTTTACCTATAAGGGTAAAGAAAAGTTAAATCTTAAAGGTAGCTTGTATTCTAAATTTACAAATAGCAAATACCAAAATTACAAACTGCATGGAAGTTTTTAAGGAACATGATTGCCTTGTACAAATTTAAGAAAATGTTGAAATTACTAATTTGAGTTGTCTCCAAGCCATTTCACAATAAATTCATGTCTCATTTGAATCATCCTATGAATTATTTTCTCTTTCTTTATCTCTTGTGTGTGAAGAAACTGACCAGCATACATTTACTGCAATGCTTATTCATACTTTGATTGAATTACTGTTTTCTGATAAATGTTTTTAGCACAACTAGTCTTCTCTGTTTATTTTTTTCACTAATGATGACAAATTCTACAATACAGGTGTTCACTGCAATGAGAAGCAGTCAGTTACATGTCCCCTATAGAAATTCAAAGTTGACACAGATTCTTCGGCCGTGTCTAGGTGGTGATGCTAAGGTGAGTTCCATTGCTCTTGTTTGTCAAGTTTATTTGTTAGCCATTTTTTCAGTCCATATCTTTTCAATCCATATCTTTGTCTATATATACACTGACTCTAATTATTGTTAAATTGATAAACTTACCTGACAAAACTTTTTTTAAACCTTTCAGGTTTTGTTTCTTCTCAGATTTAACAGACTGTGTTTATACCAAAGACTTATATCACATATGTAGCTTGTCATGGACTTAGAAAGATACTACCTCATATCAAACTGTGTTTATACCAAAGACTTATATCACATATGTAGCTTGTCATGGACTTAGAAAGATACTACCTCATATCAAACTGTGTTTATACCAAAGACTTATATCACATATGTAGCTTGTCATGGACTTAGAAAGATACTACCTCATACCACAAATATTTCTTGATCTATACACAAAGTGTTCTAAATGATGTCAAACTGTCACATGTTAACTGACATCACTTTGAGGAGTGGGTGGGTGGAACTTTAATTTGAGCCTTTCAGGCCTCCAGGCAATGAATAGTGTTTCTTCCAGGTTTTAATCATTAGAATGAACAATCCACACATTTATCTCTGAGTGATAATAACACATATCCTTTTCTGTGCTTTATACTGCTAATGCTGTTAAAAGAAGTTGTTTTTTTTAATCATAGTAATAGACTTATTAAGAAATAATATTATCACCATAACATGCCAGAATTATAGTAAATGGAAGAAAATTATTTTATTTTGTTCTGGTATAAAGTGCTTGGATCTTAATATCAATAATTCTTGTTGTATAGTATAAAAAATAACTGCTATCCTGATAAAAGGCAATCCAATATAATGTGAATTTGAATATAATTTGATAAAGCAAAAAATATTTCTATCTCATCCACAAGATACTTTATTCTTTATACTTTAATTTTATTAAATCCCACTTGATACATTTAATGATTATCATGTGCATATTCAATATGTACGTTTTCACACTCCTGGTTTGGATTGAAACAAGGCTTAGCACATTTACAGCATTTTTAAGCTTTATAAGTTTGATATTCTTTGCTTAAACAAATTGTCTTATCACTAATTCTTAAGTAAAGTTATATTGTTGACAGTTTAATTGTTGATAAATTTAAAACCAATGAAAGTTTAGATTAATTATGTGGACAATACTACGTGCAAGGTGGCAGCTAATAATTTGCTGACATTAATAACTGAAGTGCTTGAGACCGAAATAAGTTAGAAAGAATGCAATTTAATCTAAAATGCAATAATATTTTGGGGCTTCCAAGGACAGCATTATATCAGGACAGAGATATATTTTTTATGTAAGTATTTTAAGAGTGTTAGTGCAAATATAGGTCTTGTAATATATTTACACACACATATATATTATTTGTTTATTTGATTTTTATATTAGTCAAACTGTCTTATTCAGTAATTTCTTAAAATGCTGGTGTGTTGTTCTCTTTATACAGGCTTGCTTGTTTGTAAACATCAGTCCAGATGTAAAGAACTTTAATGAAACATGCAACACACTTGAATTTGGCAGCAATGCTCGTCAGGTAGCTCTTGGGCAGGCAAAGCAAAATATACGCAAGGGACCTGATCCACCACCTTAAAAAGCAAAAGTAGCACATCTTTCTTTCTATCTTTCTTTTTTATTTAAAAAAAATTAATTCCAGACTGTGTACTTGAGCTACTAAGTGTTTTACCTACTGGACCACACCTGCACATCTGTTTCTTTAAAAATCCTTTTCTTCTTTATTTGAAAAAAATGCCCAAGGTGTTTCCAGGATTGCATGCTGGATTTGCTAAGTATGTTACCTAATAGCCCAGATCTAAAACTATTGCCTTGCCTTTGAGAAGGCAATTTTCAAATTACATTTGTTAGCTAAGGAAGTTTGAAGCAGTTGGATTTGTTAAAAATGAGAATATGCAATTGTTAGAACTTTATTACTTGGATAGCAGGAAGCAGAGAGATTTTTTAAAATATCCAGAAAAGATTGCACTAAGGAGTATTCTATAAAAATACAAACTATTAATAGAATTAAATTAAACTTTCCTTTGTTGGGGTGGGTGGGTAAAATTGGAGTGGAGCTTAGAGTGCTCACACGGAAAAAAATATTTAATAGTGCAAGCAGTCGTTCTTGCAGATAAATTTTAATATTTATTGTCAAAAGCTATGGTGATACAAATTACATGACAAACTTAATGAGGTCTTTAACTTGGAGTTAAATCAGTTCTAATGTCATTGATAAATGGTATAATGGGTCAGTGATCTCTGAGATGATAGCAAATGTTGCAGATAATTGGAATGCTCAAACATGATTTTAACTTGATAAGGATAACCCAGTGATTTGTTTGTTTTCTTTTCCTTTTGACTTGTTTTATTTTGAAATGTTCTACATTTAATATTTGATGGAAGACACCCAGGTTTTTTTCTCTCCTTTTGCTTATTTGATTCTTCTAGTGATGGAGAATAATGAGTGCACAAGTCTGTTGAAACCTTTTGATGTGCAAGTGACATGTTGTCTTTCTCTTCACTTAATGAAGAAAAATAAAAGTTTTCTTGATTTAAATCTTTACCTATATTAGCACTGAAAACGAGTCTATAAGCGCATGTACTTCATAAATTTAGATCCACTAAAAATGGGCATTGTGATTTTTAATATTTTTTAATGCCTTCAAAGAAGGTAATTTAGCCGCAGAATTATTTTTATGTTTGGTATCAGAGAATATTACATATTTTAAATCAGTTTATATTAATTTGTTTTAAATCATTTTACATAAATAGTCGTTTTATGTAAATAAAATAAAATTTATATGAATACAATCAGTGGATATAATATTTTGTGAGTAGAGAAGTGAAAATTATAATAACTAATACCGTTTTGATTATGTTTTACAATTTTTAATTTTATTTTTTTAATCAATGATTTTATGTTCTCTTTGTAAGTCTACCAAAGTGAAAGCTTCCTTAGTACCCTGCTTGTTGTCTGCCAAATGCAATATAGACCCAAACTGGTGACAGGATGCTTCATCATCAATTTAATTCTTTTTATAACTTGTTCTTTGCTCATCAGGTGTTTTTTAGCATGCTCTTTGCTTATCATTGACTCTTTTCTTTGTAGCATGTTCTTTTAGGAGGCTCCTTTTTTTAATTCTCATCTTCTGTTTTAATTGTACTGAATACACTCAGCATTAGACAGTACTCTGCTAGTTATTTATTGTTTTTCTTCAAAGTATTGTGTACACCCATGCACTTGTTGGTTGTTGACAAAACCCTGATTGTTAAAACTTATTTATCATCAGATTTCTTTCAAAGTAATTATATACATACACATTTTTGAAAGAAAGGTGTTTTACCATCATCTTTCTTTCAAAGTATTGTGCATGAACACATTGTTGACAAATTGCTGTTTTACCATCAGCTTTCTTTCAAAGTACTGTGCACACTTTATTAACAGAAGCTGCTTAAATTTATCATCACCTGTGTTTTAATGCCAGTATGTAAATCCACATTGTTGACAGGAGGCTGCCTGCAGTTTTTTTAATGATAAATTAAGCACATGCAAAGTGTCATCAGAAAGCAGCTAGACTCAGAGCATTGTGTTCATTATTTATTGACAGTAGTGGTAAAGTTTAACTGGGCAAAGGGAAAGAACTATCGGAAGGCTGTTAAAATTGTGTTCATTATTTACTGATGATAGTGGTCAGGCTTAACTGGGCATAGGGAAAGAGCCATCAGAAAGCTGTTAAAATTGTGTTCATTAGCCACTGATGATAGTGGGCAAGTTTAGGTGGAATAAATTAATAAAATAATTATATGAACTATATTCTGATTAGATCATGTTCACCTAGTTATTACACTTTTTATTTTTTTTTAATTGTATCTAGTCAACAAAAATTAAAAAGTCAAAATTTTATATTCTGAAATTTGATGATGGAAACACAATGGATATTGTGAGCAGAGGCATACTGTTATAGTGTATATTTTTTTAAACTAACAAGTCAATGATTTTCAGCAAAATGCTTTGTCCTCCCCATCCACATTATATTCTTAATCTTACTGTATCCGTCCAACTGTATTTGTGCATCTTGTGATATTATAATAATTTATAGCAATTACACTCAGAATCTTCTGTTATTTTTATTTTTAAAAATTTATTTCAATTATGTAACATATACTTGGTATTATCTATTGTTTGCTTTGACTTAGTTACATATATATTTATATGAGTTAAATTATAGTAAACAATATTTTCCATGTTTTAATGTGACCGATTTGATTTTGAAAGTTTTCTTCTTTTTTTATCTCAAGTTTGGAAATGCTGTCTCTTTCAATTAAAGCTGTGATATTTTTACCTTGTATGTAAGAAAAATATTTTTTATCATTTAAAACTATTTTTCTCTGTTGTCATTATGTATATTTCATGAAACAATTTGAAGTAATCACAATAACTGTTAAACAACATAAAGTAGTCTTTCAGTTTGTAAATGTCGACCTCAGTATTTATTTAGTTTTGTGAATATAGAGTGGTATATCCAATACAGTTTATGTTATATGTATTAACATTTTAATTTTGTCTGTTTTTCCCACATACTAGTATTTGATGTGTATAGGTAAAATGTTATGATTCATTGCATCTTGTTTATTTATGTAATAATTTACATTTACTCATTTCCATAAATTAGGATATAATAATTTAGTGTACCTTATTTAGATCTTAATTTAACATTTCAGTTCCATATAAAACAAAGTTGTATTTTTTATAGTTTATAAAACATTACCTATTTTTAAATGTATATCTACAAGGACATTGATTACATGTAGAATTAAATAAACAAACACATTTAAAATATGTTCACCAAGAGATAACTTATACCACTGACAAACGTTTCGGCTGATTTGATCATAGTGCAAACTGTATCATAGCAATACAGATTAAGTTGCTCCAGAATATTTTTGAAGCATGATCTTGCAAAAAATGTCTGTTTTACTTGCATCTATTGTTTAAATAAAGCATTTACAAGAAATAGATAAAGACAACTCATACAAGTAAGAAAATACTATTTGTCTCTTTGTAAACTTTAATATAACATTTTATGCATATAAATATATAAAAAATAAATAACAAAAGTGTGAAGGAACTTTAAAATATTTCCCCCAAAACAAGCATTATCTTATGCTGACCTGAAAACAGTATTTACAAAGTGGAAATTTAAATGTAATACTTTGCATATTCCTAAATGTTTGTAAAATAATTATCAAATGTTGTTTTTTAAATGTTGTAACTTAAATGGTTTTGTGAAATTGTTCAGTTCATACAGTCATTATATATTTCTGATATATATTTAAATTTATTTTTGTGAGTAGATGTTTATTTATTACAATGATATAAGACAAAAACATAATGTTTGCTACTATGTTAATGTACCTCACATTTTGTGATTTTTGTTAGCTATTGTGGGATATGCAATGTATTTAACTGCTCTAGTGATATTTATTGATTTTCTTGTTTATATGGTGCATATTCATATATATTGCTTAACATACACACACACACACACACAAACACACACACACACACACACACACACACACACACACACACACACACACACACACACACACACTATTCATGCACTAACAGAAAACTCCACAACTTTTTAAACATGGCATGAATAGGAACATTACACAAACACCTAACCAATTGCATACTGAAGGACTCACCTCTCTTTTAGACAAAGAGAAATTAATTGTCTCTGATATATTTTATCTCTGATGTTGTTTATATGGGAAATGTTTTATAAAAGTTAACTTATATGACCCATCCCAGTCCTATTATATTCATTTTTATATGTTTATCTGGCCCATCTCAATCCTATTCTTATTTATATGCTTATCTGGCTTATTTCAGTCTTATTGTATTCTTTTTAAAATGCTTACCTGGTCATCAAAATCATATTTTAAAAATATGCTCACTAGTCCCATGACATCCATTTCTTGAATGTAATCTCCTGGCCCATCACACTTTAGTTTGTTATTGTTTAATATTCTGCTCACCTAGCCCATATAAATGATACTGGGAGGTGGAGGGTAATACCAAAAGTCCATAAATTTCAAACCAATTTTTAGTCAATTTTGTACTTCATCAAAATAATATGCATGCTGGAAAGTTCTTGTTTTGAACCGGCAAGACAATCACAATCTAGAAGTCAGACAAGCTCACACTGACAACATGGGTCTTATTTATGCAAAGCCTAGAAACTGATGAAGACAAAATTATTGAGTTACCTCTGCAAGTCAAAATGATTGCTTAGCTTGTCTAGTTGAAACAACAATACAGTTTTGACCAAAGAATGCACTGTTTCCACTTATAATGAGACATCATTTGTTTTATTCCATGTAGGAGCTGTTAAATTACTCCTCATATAACTATTGTCCTGCCTTGTCTTCTGAAGTACATATGAGTTCTTCACAGGTGCACTACATGAGCTGCTTCAGTGTTATTTACAGCATCCTTGAGTCAAACAAACTAATATGCATACTCTTTTGTTGTTTATATTTTCTCATCATTGATACAGTTTCAAATTATTTTTTTTTCAAAACAAATAATTCTTCCCTCTCCCTCTCTTCAGCTATTAATATTTTATACAAGTGGAAAATTGTGACCTATTAATTGTCAAATGTCACTGAAACAAGCAAGGCATCAGTGTGCACATATTATATGTAGTATTAAAAAATGCAGATTAAAAACATAACTCTTGAATGGTCTCTGCCTAGCAGAAATTACCACATTTCAGTCTATATATATGCAGAACAAAGTGTCTTCAACGTAGGACTCCCAAATGTAATGTATATACCAGCATGTATATTTTGATAATAATAAATTTACAAGCGTGTAATTACTTAAAAATCCATAATTATTTCTGTAAAAGAAGAAATGAGAGCGACTCTCAGTATATCACACACCTTGAGCATATCAGGCACAGGACTGGAAATTAAATGCCCTAAAACAAAAATCATTGCAGATCTAGTCATACATATATTTTTTTTATCTGAGTACTCTTGTTAAACATTTTTTAAAAATTATTTGTGGATAAAGAAGATATTTTGCTATTCCTTCCTTATTGAGGATTGATTGGTTCAAAACTGCAGTTCTCTTATTTTTGTGGCACTAACAATCAAATTATTTTCCTATTATTGCCATGCATCTTTCTGTGTGACCACAGCAGATAATCTTGGAAGTTATTCAAGACAAATGCTATCAAGTACACCTGGATTTTATCTTTTTGTGACTAAATCTTTTATGAAAACTTCATTTTAAAATTGTTCAGATGGCAGTTTGAAATAATTAAATCCAAATAAGCCCAAATACATGTCAGCTTCTCTCATTATTACTTATAACAAAATTATTTTATAGTATTATTTATATATCACTCAGTATCTTTGCAAAATATATTTTTGTCATTGACTAAAGCAAGTTTTAGAGCTGTTATTTATTAATTCGTGTACAATTAGTCTGCTTTTATCAGGAAGATATATTTTCATATATTTATTTTCAAAACTACTGTGATAATGACTGCTGAGCCCTAGCTGGAGTTGTGTTGTCATTTGGTAAACTGCAGTTGTAGAATATAATAGTGTTGAATTATGTGACAATAAATGTGCATTATTTATTAGTTTGTAATTGTTTTCTTAATATGAAAGCCGCATGCTACGTATGCCAGTATGAATTTCATTTGAAGAATGCACTTTCTGTATTGCCAGTATGTACTTTTTGAGTGAAGAATGCACATTCTGTTTTGCCAGTATGCATTTTTTGTGTGCAGAATGCATGTTCTGTTTCATCAGTATGTATTTTTTGTCAGAATGCATATTCTGTGTGAAGTATTTGTGAATACTGTTGGTTTCATATGTCAACAAGTTTTTTCAAGATGAGATGGTCTATAAACAATGTTTGGTTAATGATATGTGTGAAGAACAAAGGTTTTATATGTGGTATGTGAAAAATACTATATACATGTAGTGTCTGTGAAGACATGCTGCTTTGACATGATGAGTTTATCTGAAGATGACATTTTTTTAAGCAGTATGAAATTTCTGTAGGCATGACTGTTGGTATTGATGCTGGTTAAGGTATTATGCATATGAAAAAAATGCAGATTTTATATGAAATTATGCAGGAAAAATATATCTATATCATGTGAAGATTACAGATTCTGTGTTAAATGAATATTCTAAGTCTGTAAAGAATGCATGTTAACTTCATATGAAAGTTTGTACGAGGAATATATGTTCTAACAGAAAGTATATTAGAAGAATGTATGTTCTGTATAAGAAAGTGTGAAGTACTGTTGGGTGAATGCAACAATGAATGTTGGTATTGTGTGCCTTACTCTTGTACCCAGAAATGATGTGACTGGTCATACTCCAAACATAAATAGGTGGCTTGCCCTCCCCAACACACACACACTCATTCAGATCCAGACAGAGAGAGAGAGAGAGAGGACAGAATGAACAGACTAATAAACAAATTCATGCCTTTAATAAATAACAAATGGTACACAGATTGAGACTACTCCCAGCAGTAGTGAGTTAAATACTAAAGACTAAACAATGTTTAAACTGGCCTAAACAGTAGATATTATAGCTAATGCTATAGGCATACAAAATAGTCTTTGAATTTCTAACAGAAAATGTGGTGAGAACCAGTCTATTTATGCGTCCACACTCTCCAGATAATAATTACTATACTATAGTAATTCTTGGCGAAAGAAAGTGTGTACACTTTACATATGCTAGTACAATCTTAGAATGAGTGAGGCTGAAGTCAATTTGTGACCAGATTACAATGACTAATTAAGTTAATTAATACCACTAACATAACATAGATTAACACAAAAATATGTGTTGTGTGGAAATGATTTATTTAAAAATGTAATGATAACTAAAATATATATTAACACAAAACACATGTCTTGCAATTGCATGCAATGATTTATTTAAAAATTTAATGATAACTAAAATATATATTTTAAAGACTACAAATAAAAATACCAAACAGAATACAACTCCTAGTAAATGAAGTAAGTTACAATAAATTATTGTAAAAAAACCCCAAACAACATGCATATGCAACCTTTTTCGCTTTGAGGGCTGAACCGTGAATAAATGATTGGTCTTGGGCCAGGCCAGACTGAAAAAAATTCTACAAAAATTATCCCAATATTTTGACATAATTAAGTGGGGTTTTGTACTAGTGTCAAAGCTTTATTATATTAATATTATTATATTATCATTTCAACAACATGATACTCAAACTTTTATGGCAGTATTTCAACTAAAAATGAACTTTAATTAGGTATATTTACCTGTATAGTTGCTGTCAATGCAAATATTGTGCTTATATCTCCTTAACAAGATGTTTGATATTGGAGATTGTGACATATTGACTCTCTCAATGTGTTCACATATATATATATATATATATATATATATATATATATATATATATATATATATATATATGCTTCCAGAAAGAGCCATTCTTTGTCAGTCACATCACCAAGTTTAGGGTACTTATAAACTAAAAAAACATCCTGATGCAGAAATGTCCCTGGTTTTCATTTTTAGATTTGAGTTCTCTTGTACATCAATAATTTCCATTTGCAGCAATAATGGGGCATTTACCAACATCATCTCCAAAATAGTTATCTACTTACCAACATCCTCTCCTACAAATGTACTCTTACCAACATCCTCTCCTACAATAGTACTCTTGCCAACATCCTCTCCTAAAATAGTTATCTACTTACCAACGTCATCTCCTATAATAGTACTCTTGCCAACATCCTCTCCTACAATATTTATCTACTTACCAACATCATCTCCTATAATAGTACTCTTGCCAACATCCTCTACTACAATAATTATCTACTTACCAACAGAGCAATTAACATCCTTTCCACAACTATTGTCTTCTTACCAACTGAACATCCTGTTGTCAACTTATCAAGAGTGTAATGTCATCTCCTATAAATGCTGTCATCACATACCACCATCCTCTCCTCCAACTGTTGACCCCTGCTTCACTTTTATGTGCCGATATTATTCCAATAAAATGTAAAATAAAATTGCAGTTAACTAGCTTTACATCAATAAACCTATTACATGTGCACAGAAGTTTTGTTTAAGGTGAGCTGTCTTTTAGTTGAAACCATCAGTCACAGTCACTAATAGAGTTTGGGTTGTGTCCATTTATTTTTTATGCCTGCTGGACATAATTAATTCCCATTTCTCATGTCCAGTGCCATGTAGTTAGTGCAAAAATGTTTATTACTATCTGGTGGGATTTTTCTGAACTATGGCTACTAGACCAGTGCTTATTATGCAAGACACTCCCTTTCATCTACCCTCTCTAATCCCTTTTTTTTTCCAGCTAAGGGTTGAAATTAAATACTGTGTGCTCTTTTCCATGTGCACCCAACAGGACCACAGATTCAAACTGTTGGAATATTGATTTTTCTACAAATTCAATTCCACAGATGGTATGTAACCTACGGGACATCACATTTTATTGCATGCCACAAATTAAATTAAATATTTAAAATTGTTATCTGTGAAAATGTTCCACTTATAGTTATATTTGACTTTTTCTTGTTTTTTATTCGCAGATTATAGTTATATTTGACTTTTTCTTGTTTTTTATTCGTAGATTATAGTTATATTTGACTTTTTCTTGTTTTTTATTTGCAGATTTATGAGCCCATCATGAGTGTCATAAAAAAAGAGGGTATGACGATTATATATTCAATATGGATTCACATTCATCATCACCAAAAGAGATGAAAGGCCTCAAAGTGTTATTTGTAGGAAAGCTTTGTCAAATGATTCTATAAAACCAACAAAATTGAAGCAACATTTGCAGAAAGCTCATCCTCAATACAAGGAAAATGACAAAGGTTTTTTGTTTTGAACATCATGGAAATGCTCAAAAAGATATACCTGGTTTCAACAGGTGCATTGCAAGAAATGAACCAAAAGATTACTGAAGATTCATATGTCATAGCACTTGAGAGAGAGCAAAGCAAAAAAACAAAAAAAAACAAAACAAAACAAAACCACCATACAATTTGGGGAAACTTTGATAAAACCTTGTGCTCTCAAAATGGTAGAAATTGTGTTGGGAAGTGGATTGGAGAAAAAACTTGCAGCAGTTTCACTATCAAACAGTACTTTTCGAAGGAGAATTAGCCACATGGCCACAACATCAAGGATAAAAAAGGAAATCAAGTCTGCATCATTTGGCTTCTTTTCAACTTGATGAATCGACTGATGTGTCACCATGTTCCCATTTGCTGATGTTTGCAAGATATGTTCACTCAGGTTTGTTTAAAGAGGAGTTTCTTTTTTTGTTCTCCTCTAGAAGCAACTACTAAGATATTCTGGAAAAGGTTTCATTTTTCTTTGGATCAGAAAATCTTTGGTGGGATAATATCTGTGGGTGCTGTACAGATGGAGCACTAGCTATGTTGGGGACAAAATATGGATTTTAAGTTAGTGTGAAAAAGCGAGCTCCAAAGGTGAAAGGCATTCATTCATTGTATGATCAATTATCAGGCAGTGGTCACAAAAGCACTTCCAGCTCTACTAGAGGTGGTTTTTGATCAAACAATTAAAATTGTGAATTTTGTCAAAGGAGGTGCTCTCAAATCACGACTTTTAAAGCAGTTATGTATTGACATGGATGTAGGCTTTCAGTTATTTCTTTTGCAATGAATGTTCGAAGGCTTTCAAGAGGAAATGAACATGAGCGAGCACATGAGCGTAGAGATGAGCTCAAATTATTTTTTTTAAATTCGAGGTAAGATGGAATTTTTTGGCCTGGTTGGATGCAGGGGAATAGATCATGCGCCTTGCCTATTTGGTTGACATTTTTGAGCGGCTGAACAAAATGAATCTTTAGATGTAAGAAAGAATACAAATATAAAATTCATTGAATCCTTGAAAGCTTTCATGTGCAAGCTCGAAAATAAAGAGAAAGGTCGAGATAAAAATTGCAGCAATATTTGAGAAACTGATTCTTTACTTATGTGTTCAACATTTGTAATTGGGAATGTATGGTTTTACCGATATTTAATCAGTATAAGTAAAGCATGTCATCTTGTAAAGAGTAACGAATTAGGATGACTGTTCTAAAATACATAAAGAGAAAATACGCCACTAAACCATAAATTATATATAATCAATGAGTATGACTGAACAAATAACTTCCATCTGACATATTAGCAGAAATGCCGAACGCATAGATTTTAACATACGATCACTTCTTCGATTTAAAAAATACGATTGGTGTATATAGACATCATATTTTCTTTGGTTAAATTTATTTATTGTCATATATTATTTGATATGCAACAGCACAAGATTTGATCAAATCTAATGCATAATATATTGGTTTCTTGTGTATACGAAACTAATTAATACGAAACTGTTGATTGTTGTAACGGACGTACTTCAGTTTTGAATAAAATGGCGGCTCAGTGCCTCGAGTGTAAGTGGCATTGTCTCCGAAGCGTCTTTGATAGCATCATTTACAACCATGTCAAAGCAATGCTATCATACTTGATCGCCATTGATAATTGAATAACTCACGCAAGGGACTAGCGGATATTAAAGAAGCCATCAACAATTGTGACAGATATTGAACCACGCTTTGTGAACAGTTCCGGACAATTGATGTACTATTTTTATAATTTGAAGTGATTATTTGTCAAAGATCGCCAAAAATGACTTCAAACACAGCTATAGATTCTTCATCCGAGTTCAATTCACTGCTTGATGACTGGAACCGAAATCAGTCTGGATCAGAAAATGTGTCATCTATAACTAGGTTTGTACAGAATGTGTCGTCTGCTATAAGAACACGTGTTACTGTTAGTGTTTTTGCTCACTTAAGTATACCTGAATTATTTCGAGAAATAGGATATAGAGTTGTGCAAGTCGTTGATAATTTATAGTAATTATATTTATTGGTGTTGAATTAGTATTGCCTTTCAGTTTCTACTTATTCCTAAGCAGCGGATCAAGAAGTAAGTTCGTTATTTTTCAATTATTTTTAATATTTAAATATTATATAATTATAACTTAACAACTGGTGAAATTCTTACTTGTCTCTCGAGCTGTTGATTAATAAGTATTGTACTAGTAACTACTTTTAGTAATAGTTAAAGGTTAAATAACGATCAAGGGCAGGTCATGACTATAAAAAAAAGTATAATATATACATTCACCATAATTTGATAATGAGTAAATTAGTAAATAGGTCATCAGTGCTTTTATTTAAAAGAAACACTATGAGTATAATAAACCTGCTAATGCAAATTGCAATATAGCCAGATCACATTTTAACCATTACTTTCAATCAAAAAAAGTTGTGCTTTATCAATTATGTAAAAAAAAATAATCATTTGATTTATGCTCGTAAACCGTTTGTAAATCGTTTTGATTTATGCTTGTTTAGTTGTTAACAATCAATTATATTTGTTTTTATTGAATAGTTAAATAACAGATACAATCATTGAATCAAATTTTGTTTAAATGTCAGTAAGTCAAACTTCTCAGTATATTACTATATATCATCATATAATGATGTATAAATCATTCCATTTCACAGACCATTTTTGATTACACTAATTTTTCTCAATAACTTGTATCTTAGATACTAAAGATAGGCAAAATCAACATTCTTTTTTCTAAAGTCCTTATAATATTGGAGTGGTGTGTGTGTGTGTGTGCACGCGCTGACAAAAAAAATGCCCTCTTATTCTTAATCTATCTGCAATGACATCATTCAGAGAGAGAATTACAATATAAGACTGCTCCTATAAAAATAACAAGCATTAATCAGACGTATATCCTGAATTAGTTTGTGCATCCATAGATTATCATTATACATATAGTTTGTAAACTAAAGCATTTATTATCGTGCATGGAAATAACATAGAATAGTAGATTTGCAGACTTGACTCCAAAACACTAAATAAATAAATTTAAAAATATAGCAGAAGTTTGTCACAAAATAATTTGTAATTGTATAGTTAAGCTGTTATTTAATTATTATTATTATTATATGTATTATTATTTAGCAATACTGTATGGGATAGTATAAAATATTTTAATCACAGATTAAAACTTTAAATTTAACAAAATTGTTACATTCTGAAGGTAATATTAATAACCACTTTAGAGATGGATAATATCCATTCATTTTCCACTAATTCCTATTTTATTTAGTCATCATAACATTGTTTTTACCAGTAGCAATTTAAACATGAATGATTTTTATGTTCAAAACAGGCTATGATATGAAAGGATTATTACTATGGAGTAGAGTATAATAAATATATAATATAATGTTGTTTTGTCTTGTTTCTCTCAAAATTGCACACAAGCTCATTTTTCAAACTAGACAGAATAGTAATTAGTATATTTACTCAGTCATATCTCTCTAATGTTTGCTTAATTTACACATGTATATGCTGTTTGATCTTCTCTCCTCTCCATACACAAATATCAAACCCTTCTTGACCTATTCATGTACTAAATAGATGCCTTCTAAGTAAACTGTGAAATAAAAGAAATGTATACTTTTGTGTGGTCAAAATATCTTGTAATAATCTCTCCCTTTAGAGTATCAACTATCATATATTCCATTTTAATGAATTGAACAGATTTTTTTCCTTTTTAACTTCTGATTATTTTGTGAGTATAGCTCTAAAGGACATCCATATTATGCTTATAATGTTATAACTTATATAGTTATAATGTTATTGATAAACCTGTTTAGTGTTTATAAAATATATCTCATAAAATATATATTTACAGGCTAGCGGATATCCTTGAAAAAGAAACAGAAGCTTATTACAAAATGGATCCAGATCCTATGGATGATAGACATCCAGGTAATAATTGTTCACTCAAATACTGCAAATACTTATCTAAAATATTCTTTATTCTAGATGATTTCTCATTAATATATCATATGGGTCACTCTCACTATACCATTTTGTGACATGAAGTGCAAAAATAAAAGTGGTTTAAATCTAATTATTTTATTTGTTCAAGCCTACAACAAGGACTAATACTCACATAAAAACAATTTTATAAAATGGTAAAAATGTTGATGTTGGATGTTAAAGGAATTTCAAATATATAAAATGCATATTTCTGTGTGAAAACTTAGTAAAGTTCAGATATGTTTTACCAGAATTTTTTTTTTAAATAAGCAATATAATTATCTCATTACAACAGATATATTTTCTTTATTAATCTAAATTATTAACTCAATCAGGATACATATTTATTTTAAATGGGCTATTAAACTATAACTTTGCGTCATGTGGAAACCTTATTCAAGTCCAAGTGACAAAGAATATCATCCATCAAAAAGAAGCTCTATTTTTCACAGCTAAACATAAAATGGTCTAAATTATTATGCTGTAAAGATAATATTAAGTATTAAACAAAATGTCTATTTAAATATAACATTAAAAAATATATAATAAGCCTAATTGCTATGTTTATATTCTTCAGGTTTCTCTACCCTTCCATGAGTCATTGACTTACGACCACAATCGGTTCTGACAGAACGGTCAGAAGGTGATTTGGTCGTATGTCAGACTACCCTTTATTTTACCTGTACTAAGAGTACTCTGTACACTAGTGCAACACGTTGAGGTCCACATCTGCTTTTTATGTTTACAGTATTGATATTTTTTACTACAACGTAGAAAAAGGGAATATTTCAATGGGGAAACTCAGTAAAAACGTTCATTAATGCTTTCAACCACTAGGTTCAAGGCAAACTGATGTGACTAAGGTTGGTGGTATATCAAAGGGTCACTCAATCACTCCTCTTTATCATCCTTAACAAAGGATCTTCAGTTCCTTGGAATATCTCCCCCACTGCCCCCATATCTTATTCTTACAAATGCAATGCCAGATATACAATACAGTACATTTTCATGGTCAGGTTGCAGTCATAATGTCAGTCATTTGTAAGTCGCATAGATCGTAAGTTGATGACTAGGTGTATTACTACTAGCTCAAGTTAAAAACATAAAGCTATGAGAAAATGTAAATGCTAAAGATACCATATAGATATGTACATAAATATGTAAACTAATTTAGTAATTTACTAATTATGATGCTAATCAGTTTATTCCAAATACATTGAGTTTATATTAGAAATCTTAGCTGTTTTCAAAAGTCAGTGACTCTGAAAATTTCATTTCATTAACATCATCAGAATGTGATCTATGATGGAAACTAGAGTTATTTTTCTTAATTGGTACTTAAACTCATCCCACCAAGACAAAATGAAATGAGAATTATCTTTCTGCATACATAAATGCCATGCACTAAAAACATTTGATGTAATCAAAATATTCATAAACTCTTCGTCTCTTGCTTTTCAAATTTATTTATTGTATTCAGAAGTAATCAACTTTAATAAAATTTTTTTGCTTTCATTTCCATTTTACTTTTTTTAGCACAAGACAAAAAAATTATATATTCATAAATTAAAATATAAAATAATGATGAAAATATCAGGAACTATTTCTTACAATTTTCAAAGTTGCCATATTGCAGAAGTGAAAGATAACTCATTTCATTTTGCATTTTTAAAAGAAATTTCAGTAGATATTTATAATTTTAACTAATCTCTATTTTTATTATATTAAACTTTAAAACCACTAACTTAATGTCCTATGTGAAGAAAACTTTGTTGTATGCTTTGTCTTTGAGTTGGAGTAACATTCTTGTTTTTTATGGTTACTTTAAGATATAGATTTTATTCATCTGGTGTATTTTGCTCTAACTTTTTTCTTTTACTTTTTGACAAAATTTTTGAAATAATTGGGATTTGATCAGATCTGTGCCCAGTTGTAAATGAAACTTTAGACTTGTAAAACTTAAAGCAAAAATTTCAGCAGAAGTTATTACTTCCAGCTTCTCTCATTATTTTATATTACCAAAATAAAACATGTTTATTACTTTCTTTGTGTACATCCATAATAAAATCATAAAAATCACCATTTTAAAAATTTTGAGCCATGGATTACATTTCTAGTATTCCTAAGATTTTACAGTCACTCTAAGTAGTCTAACTACTTATGTACTAGGTTTATACAGTTGAGAATTGGCAGTAAAGTACTGATGGGTCTCTGAAAGGTGACAATACCGGATAAAGGCTGTACTTAAAAAATATATATAAAAGAAATGGTCCAAAAACAAAAAAAAACAAACAAAAAAAAACCAAACCAGAGCCCTGTAGAATTATAATTTATATGCATAACAAAGCTCTTCTTAGTAAGACTGTTTACCAAAGGAATTTGTTTTCTTTTGGACATAGAGTGGTACCTCGCATAATGAACTCAATCTGTTCCAGCAGTACGTTCATTATGTGAAACACGATATCCCATAGACTTGGTGCAATCCGTTCCACATCGCTGCGAAAAAATCAAATGAAGACAGGGCAATGTTCATGGTGGAAAATGCTAGTAAAGACACTCACCAAAGCATATAATGATGATAAAAATTACAAAATAAATTATCTTAAAGATATTTTCCATTCATAACACTTTTAACAGTTGCTACATTTACCTGCTTATTTTATGGCGACTGAGCCTGTGATTTCAGAGTAAGATCTCTTTATTATCGCTGTTGATTATTTGTATTATTATATTATCCCAGGTCGTGCAAACCCAACTTGTATTTTGGGCCAGCTAATGAAGGCAATGTTTAGACATGAAGAATTCATGAACAAGGTTGGTAAAATATTGCTCCATATTTTAATTTTGTTTGTTTAAAAATAAAATTCCATAGAGATGTTGCAGAAAACTTGCATTACTATTAAAAATAAAGTTTGTCTAAAAGCAGCATAACCAAGCAGCAAATTCCTTAATATTAGCATTAGAAATTAAGACAAGAAAGATAGTTCATTTTAGATTGATCTTAAGCAGTGCAAATTAATTGATCTGAAGTTTAATTTTGCATTTTTGTATGACTGTCATTTTTGTTTAAAGAAAGATAATTTTTATTTTATTTTAGCTATTGATTCAACTGATAGCAGTTGAAAATATTGTCTTAATCAAGTTAATGTTAATTTTTATGTTTGTTACTAATGTCATTTTTGTATGTAACATTTTTTATATTCAGGTTGTTGGTGAATACATAATGAGTAGTCGAGAATCAGAACAGTCACCACTTCATACTGCTTCTTGTCGTCTACTGTTAGATGTCTTACCAGGGCTGGAAACCTCAGTTGTCTTCCAAGAAACGGTAAATAAAGTCTGTCAGATTCTGTCAATATACATTCACACCGATATTTTACAGTCATTTAAAAAAATACAATTACTAGAGTATTAACAGAAGTTTTAATTCTTAATGTCATTCCTCTTTTTTCGTTGGATATTTTTTTTTAGTACCTTTGTGACCTATTATAAAGAATAGTTATATTAATTTCAACAGTGTAAGCCTGCTTATGTGTATGTATTAGTGTTGAAGAAGTTAACCTCAAAACATTCTTTACACATTTTTGGAGAACATTATGATTTATTGCTTGAGGGTCACTTTGGCATTTTGATGAAAATATTAAGATTTGAAGGCTTATCTTGTTTTAATATGCTCTCACATTATTCACTCTTAACATTAGTGAACAATTTATAAATTTGGTCTCCATTACTAAACCTTTGGTTTCCGTGTTGCCTAATACATTAGAAAGTGTAGGTGACCTGAGAAATGGATGTTCTCTTGTGTACTAACACACCTGCATATGTCAGTCACCAAGGTTAGAAGAAACTAGGCTGGGTGATTTCAGCAAAGGGAGGTAACAGTTGATCATAAATGGTTAGTGTGAGCAGAAGGGGGAATGAACTCTTTCCTTCTTTCCAGTCTCTCAAAATAACAGTGCTTTTTGGTTGGAAGAGAAAATTTAGGTGCAGTTTGTTGTTATATTTGGTTTATGATACAACAGAGAGCACAACTCCAAACCTCCGTAAGGATATCAAGCCTTGTTGGACCAGAAGGGTTTCGGAGCCTCTCTGATTTGTTATGGCACTCTTCGAGTTTTGATCAACATCTCCCTCTACTCTAGGATTGCCTTTCTACCCCTTGTTCATCTGGGATACCAGGATTCATAATGCAAATATTTGAATTACCCAGTGTCAACAACTTCTACCCCACCCAGCCTGCTGTCACTTAAGTCCAATTCTGATGTTCGTTGTATAATGATATCCATTAGCAGATAGAAGACATGTTAATAAGACAAAAATTGTGTTATGCATTGATGGAGACTGAATGCCCTAGAGGCCTAGACAGTCAACAATTACTGTACATGATAAAAATAAGCTTATGGTGTTAGAGGACTCTTTGTTACCAGACATATTTCTCTACCAGCAATTGCAAATGGTCCAAAAGTTTAGTTCTTTAGATGAGTCACATAATCCTTTTCCAAGACTAAATCTTTACAGGTAGTCTTGCTAAAATCAAGTTCTGCTATAGATAGGTTTGTAAACTATAAATGCAATGAGTTTTCATATACTTTTAAATTAATTTTAGAACATTGGATGCTATTAAGATTGAGATAAACAGTATTCTTAATTTTCTTTTCTTTTAGATTGTTTGTTGCAAGTGGTAAATTGTGTTTGCAGGAGGGGCTGGTTGCTCGACTCGTGTACTGGGCAGAGACAGCAGAAGAGCCATTACGATCGTATGCCACTGGTTTGCTAGGTGGGGCCATGGAAATACAGGATGTGGCTACAAATTTCAAAGAACACAACTCCCGATTGGTCAGGATATTTGTTACTTGTATATTCATTATTGTCTTCACATTTTTGTCTACTTCTTAAAAAAAGTCTTTATTTGACAGTCTATTTATGCCCGTATGTTTGTGACTGATTTTGTTTTAACTATTTTAACATGACTAGTTTGTTGCAGGTTATTGCTATTTTTGGTTTTGTTGTATTTATTAAATTAATGTAATTTAAAATAATATAATTTATTATTTATGTAAATATGACTAAAAATATTTAAATTTATAATATAAATATGCTTGGTAATTATTTTCTGAAATAATTTAATGCTTTTAAGTAGGTACTCCAAACATATTTTCCAAAATCATCATTAATAATTTAAAAGTATATGGACAGATAGATCTTTTTCTACTGATTTCAATGGTACTAAAATCAATTTTTTAATTCAATTAGAATGAATGTGATGATTTTTTTCAATATTTAACTCTTTACCAGGTGGGTGGATAAAGAGTTAATTTTTCAAAATATTTAATGAAGAAATGATAAACAATATAGTTCAGACTCTTCACATAAGTATTATCCAACATACGAATATGGCTGCATTTTTTAAAGAGGCTTTTCATTGTTTTTTCAAATATACTCTCAGTCAAAATTAGCAATTTATTCATTTTCATGTTGGAAAAAGCTCTAAAGCAGTCAAAACAAAATGGACGAAAATTCTATATCTCAAACAAACTATTTAGACTTATTACAGATGAAGAATTTTTCTATTTTCTGGTAGCTTTTAAAGCTGATGTGTTATCTGAATCACCATGAATCTAATTTAAGAAAATTGAATGTTAACTTTATTTCACGTTACCTTAAAATTCCCAAGTATTATTTAGTATGGAAATGAACCTTGTTTCCACCCCTTCATGAAACAGTAATTATTATTAGATTAATATATTGCGCGTGTACTGACGAACCAAGAAAGAATGAAGGTGTTAAGCATTACCACCGGCACAAGTAATGGCAGCTTGTTCGAAAGTCGCTGGATTGGTAACTTTGGAATAACTTCTTATTACTTTTTCACAATTATTTATTTACACACATAACACAGAAAGACAGATCAGAGAAACATTTTGTTTCATGTGCTTTTATTATACAATGCTTCAATATACAGAGAGAACAGGAGTGTTGTAAATGTAGAAAAATTGACTAAACAAGGTCACAATCAGCGATGTTTGGAATACCTATTTTAAATATGTTTTTTTCCAAAGACTATTTAGGTCATACCATGTTTTCTTTATCATGACCCTCTTAGTAATTAATTGAATTTGTTCCAGTTTTATGGTTTTGTTTAGCGATAGTTAAATGGATTTGTTCATATTGTATGTTAATATTTTATTTCAGTGTTAGTAGTTAAATTGAATTTGTTTCTGTTTAACATTTAGGTCAATGTTGTAGTTATATGAATTTACTCATTTTTAATTTTTCATTCAGTGTAATTAGTTAAATTAATTTATTCTTATTTTATTGTTTCAAATAATGTTTGTAGTTTAAATAAATTTGTTGTTTTATGGTTTCATTCTCTGTATGGATCATTAACACTTAACAAGCTTTGGTATGATTTATGTGACACTAAGCACTAGGTTTAACAGGAAAACTATGCAAAATTTAACTATGAGGCAAAAATAAAGTAACTAAAATTATTTTAAACTTCATATTTAGCATCTCACTTTCTATACCTTATTGTATATTGTTCCTGGATAAACAAACGCCAAATAATTTCTTTAAGAATTACAAATAATAAAATCATAAATACCAAAATAATGTTCTTTTATATTTAAACAGAAAAGAACACTGACAACGTTATGTTTATTTATTTAAACATTTTTTATATAAGTATTTGCATCAGTATTGTCATACAACCTATTAAGGAACTCTTAACTGCACATCACACTGGAGTCAGTAAAACTTTGAGAAGCACTTTATCAACTGAAAATTCTAAATTAAATAGGGTCATTTATATTCATCTGAATTTTAAAAAATTATTTCATTTTCATTTGAAAATCATTGTGTTATTTATATATGCCTCCATTTATCAGTAAAATGAGCATTAACTTTTAGTTGTGACTTGAATGTACATGAGTATAATTTTATTTAATTTGTTTATAGATTTGAAATCAATAATTTTGCCAGATTTTGCAAAAATCTGTTTTTTTTGAATACATTTCTGAACTTACTTTTATATATTTTATTTTTTTACTCAGGTGCCATTGATGCTGCAAAGATTACATGAATTGCGTGCTATTCAAGAAGAAGAAGAAAAGAATCAAAAGAAAGCTGCACTCACTGATTCAGATGTGCGTCACTTTGCCTCTTTTGCTTCTGGAATGGATAGCAGTAGAGAAAAGGCCACTAGCATTGATAATGTGGAAGATATATCAGAAAACGTCACCCTTGCAAAAGATGAGAAATCTGTGAAATTAATGTCAACTGCAGCTTCATCTTCAGAGTCAACACCTGCTTCTGGTGGTGAATCTCTATCAACCACAGTGATTCCAATGTCACCTGCAACTTCATGTGGTTCACTGAGAACATCCACAGTATCCCCATTTCAGCCATATCATGAAGATGGTAGTTATCGAGCCAGTCTCAAGAGAGCCTTGTCTCCAGCCTATGCCTCTGCAGATTCTGTCACAAAACGACACAGAAAACGAAAAGAAAGCTTTGGTGGAGGTAATTTACATTATTTTACACGTCCCACTTTTAGCAGTTTGTATCTAATATGAGTCCTGCCACCACAAAATGAATTGCAGTGTACCTGACCTCAATTCCTTTTGGCAGATAAAATAAGCTAGAGGGGTGACAAAGTCAATTTTGAGATTTTACTTGATCTGGAAAGTTTAACATCAATTCTGTTAGAATTTTTAATATTTTGAATATATTTAACCACTGTCAAAATGATATTTTGAAGCACATATCTTTGTTTTCCTTTACTTTTGAAAGAGGTCAAAATGTACCACCTTTTTTAACTGTTTCTCTTGTCCTTTGAATGAATTTTGCCATAAATATATATCAACGAACATTTCTAATACTTAACTTTAGACTTAGTGCATTTTGATGATTGACCTGAAAATAAAAGCTTAGAAATTACATCACTACTGCAGGTTTTCCTTTGTTGATCAGATGAGATAGTCATGTGATATCTGAACCAAATCTTTGTTGGTGGTTACTGGGCTTTAATGATGATTAGGACAAGATTAAAATTGATTCATCTGTGTCTGCAGTTGATTGAGAAATAAACAGTACAATTAAATTAATTATAAATTCAACAGGTCATTCATTCTTTCTGTCATTGTTTTAGTGGTATGATAAAAATTTGATTATTTATTTTGTGATTCTAATAGGTGTACTTGCAATATTTTCAAAATGTACACTTTACCTCTTTGCTTAAAAAAAGTCTTTTACAGTAAACAACATATTGAGATAATGAAGTCAAACTTTGGAATCTATGCATTCCAAATACTGTGTTCATGATTGTAGATGCTAAGGAAATTTATTTTTTGACTATCCAACCCAATATTAATTATCAGTAGTTTTACTGCTTATCACAAAACATCACAGAGCCATCACTTGAGCATAATTGCAAATATGTCTTTGTCCTTCACTCATAAAAGTTTGTAATGGATAAATTGTGTCATAAACACAGGTACTTTTAAAATAAAATAAGTTTTCTCCTAAATTCTTTCCAGATGTCTAAATATTGGAGTCGATACATACGCAGGTTTAACTGTGCTCATTATGATTCCATATAGATCCTTAGAATGAAATGATGGATTAAAGTAGCCTAGAATTAATTTCTCCTTGTACAAGAGTAATATGTTTCAGTACCAGATGTGAGGTAAAACACCAAAATGTGAGGAAGACTTGGGAATAAATTGGTGTATGAGCAGGGCTTGTTTTAAAGCTTACTTTACCTAAAACATACCCTTTTCTGTTACACAACCAGATTTTCACACTATATCACAGATCGGAGGATATGGGTTTCCTTCTCATATAGTTCACTTTGCAAGAAGTACGTATAAGCAGGATGATTATAATAGGAATAAAATCTCATTATTATAAAAGTCCCTTGAGCAGACTGAGTGGTCTTTTAGCGCCACATTCTGTAAAAGGTTAAATTGGAAGAAATAGCTGTAATTTCATCTCAGTGGTCAAACTGAGCAAGTTTTTATGCATTCAAAATAGAACAAAGTCTGGCTGCAAATGCTCTTAAAAGAAAAGGAGATGGGTCAGAGAATTTTGACTTCTATGGGTAAATTGTATGATTTTAACAGGACTTGCATTTTGGGAGATTTTGCCATAATCAGATCCAGTTCAAAACTGTTTGAAGTGTTTAATAATGATTAATAAATTTTACACTTAGAATTAAAGTAACTTTTACCCAACAGCTTGAAATTTGCACTGCTTTATGTTTCATGTTTTTTAAAATTGCTTTTAAAATCTCATATTTTTTAGAAATTTTAATTTCTGGCTTAAGGACCAAAATAGCTATATGATTTGATAATTGATATTTCAATAGAATGGAATTAGATCACATTGCTAAGTAGGTGCACTTTAAATACAATTTACTCTGGATGTACAGCTTTTGATACAGATTGTAGCAACAGCAGCTGGGCTGAAATGGAGCCACTTGTAATCGGCTCTTATTCATTGAGCCCACCTTTGACAACAACTATGAAGCAGCGACTAATCTTGCAATATCTCACACCCATGGGAGACTATCAAGAAGTCAGTGTTCATTTGTTTGCTTAATATTTTAGCAAAAATACTTCTTTATTAATAATGAAATTTTTTGTTATATGGAGATAAATTATATACAAAAATTATTTTAATTTTTATACTTAACTGTCAATAATTATCAGTAATACTAATAGCATTTCTTCTTTACTGTGATTTACAGTGCATTTCCATTTTCATAAAAGAAAAGAAAAATGAATTATTTCTAAATATGATGTAAAGTACACGTACTTCTTTTATTTTTTTATCCCCAGCTGTTAAGTAGCATCTTTGAGCACAGGGCCATGGACTTGATTTTTTATTACATTAGCCTCCGTGAAAATTCAGATGTCCGTCTTGCATTTGAGGCCTTGAAGGTTTGTTTAAATATTGTGCTAACATTTAATCACTCCATTGCATTATTTTAACTTTACAGTTACATATCTTCTAAGATTTGCCTGATTTATCGTCTTCAAAATATAAAATTTTTTCTTTGTGATGTATATGTAATAAGTATGTTAAAATAATTGTTTATGTTGTAAATTGACAAACTGTTATGAAATTAAGAATACAAGACATAATTTAAAATCACTTCTTTTTACATTTCATTGTTATGATAACTCCTGATTAAATCTTTAGAGAAAATTAAAATTTTTGTTTTTACCCAAAATAGATTTAAATTACACTATTTATTTAATGATTGAAAACAACTAATGTTACTATCATGGATATATTAAGAAAATGTAAACAAATAGAAGAACTATTGCATTGTTAACCATTTAACAATAAGTGTGTGAGATTTCTTGTAGAGATGAGTCTTGCCTTATCTCTCTCACACACACACACACATTATTATGAATGGGTTTTTTCTTTTAGCAATTGCTTCTGCTGTCATTTACTTTGAAAAGCATAATAATTTGAAAAACATTTTTATGTTGTATGTATTTCTTTTTGTTGTCTGCATATTTCTTTGCTATGGTAAATAATTTAACATATGCATAATTTGATTCAGGTCTTGGATTATAGGAGTTTCGACTTGCTTGACTTATGGCAACCTGTTGATATGAACAAGTCCATAATTGATTTTAAACTTTTCAATTTCAAATTAAATTTCAATTTCATGTACATATAATTGTAGTGACATCCATTCAACACTACTGAATGAAGAAATCTAGTTCAGCTGTGGATGAATAGCTGACATATACCAGTTGTTAGATGCTGAGGCATTTGAATGTGTCATTAACTATGATATCATTATTAATGAATTTGAGACTTTTTTCCCATTAAAAGGTATTATTTTTGTATGGCATATTTTCAATGTTTCATTAACAGACTGAACATTTAGGTAGAAATTCTATTTAACTGGGTTTCAAACATCAAAGAACTGAACTTGTTTGTAACCCAGGACCTGATTTAGTTTGTGCATATGTTAAATCATTTATCTACAAGTTTTATTAAGAGGCGTTGTAGCAAATGCAAAACATTAAAAGAGTAACATATTAAAAAAAAAGATGTGAACTTGAAAATTGTCGTTTCTCTGGAACTAATCAGTAGACAGCATCTCACATTCATAAGTGATAATGTATGATTATAATTATAGACCTCACAAGAATTGATGAATAGCTCCCAGACGAATTTTATTCATCAGAATCTGTTTTTCATTGTTTTTCTTCGTTGTCCTTTATCTGTAATTTATTTATTTGGCAGTATCTGGCTACACTTCTTTGTCACAAGAAGTTTGCTATTGAGTTTCTTGTACGTGGAGGTCTTCAGCGACTACTTCAGGTTCATCGACCTTCCATTGCTGCTACGGGTGTGGCCCTATGTGTGTACTACCTTTCTTACTTTGAAGATGTGATGGAACGGGTAAGTGTATTTCCATTCATTTATCTGTCAGTAACATTTAATAGATGACAACAAATTGTTAGTTTTTATGTCATCTTAACTTATACCATATCTATCATTAACAATCTTTGAAAAAGCTAAAATTTTGACATAATTTTAACATTTTTTTAATGCACTAAACATTTGTAGGGGTAAAATCTATCTACAGTCATAGATGTTAACTCTTTATTGAATACCCTATTACTGAATTCTGCTCTTTGGTGTTGACACTGAAATTAATGAATTCTTAAATTTTTTAAGGATTTGAGGATTTTTCAAAATAAATTAACTTGTCTTGAAGACCAGAAGTGTACAATAGGTTAAATACTATGGGTATATCAGTTCACCAAGAAACTAGAGGTTCCATGTATACTTCAAAATGAGATGACAGATTACAAGTCTAATTAGAGTTATCCATCCCTTGATTAGAAGTCACCTGCTTTAACCTCTTGATTGTGACACCAAAATATATTTAAAAAATGCTTAATGTTGACATGTTTTAAAGGCTAGCCACTAAAGTGACCTCAAAATTGTCTAATGGATTCTCAGAAATTAAATTTCAATCTCATGTAATATACTAGTTATTCCAGTAGAATCATTTTTGATTGTGCTTTTAAAATGTAGCACTATCTCCAGCAATCATGCATATAGTCTTTAGTAAAATAATTAACCAGAACACATTAAAAAAAAGACTGATGAAAGCAATAGCACAACTTCACAATCACATACAAAGGCTATGCTAATAAATATGCAGTTAATGTAAACAAACACAATACTCCTCAGCACCAATCAACCAGCCAGTCAGAAAAAAATATCCATCTCTATTGTGGATAGTCAGACAAAAGACTAAAAAAAAATCAAAGGTTAGTAGACATTTGGTGCTCACATCCTTACAAAGCCTGCTTTTATTTGAAAAGGGAGAGGTGAGAAATAGGTCAACTCTTCTCTGCTTGTGGCCCAGCTATAAATAACAGATTTCATGGTCACTCTGCAGGAAAGTTTGCTTACACATTGTCACTGTTTATCAGAGTACATTAGACTTCTCATTTTATTTGAAGTTTTGAAAAGAATTAAACTGATAGAATCTATGGTTTATTTGCATATGAAACATGATTATTATTCAGAAACATTAGTTACTGAAATGCTTTTGAAACTAGTAAGAATGATTGATTAAGTACATTCCCACTTTCCTGAACATATCATATTTATGATAGCAACTATTCAAATAAAGTTTACACAGTCAAAATTCTCAAACAATTTTTGCAGTATCCCTACTATAAATATAGTATTTTAAATATTACATCAGTAGCTCCTAGAACCATCACTTAGGAATTTTATTCAGTCACTTTAAAGTCTGATTGCATACATTAGGTGTCTTTCCAATGAATGTATATTGTACATTTTTCTAGAGTCAAAAGTTGTTTATTAGGATCTGTTTATGTAACTTTAGTGAATACAATGAAATTTTAAGTTAAAATGAGAACATTCAATACGAAATATGCTGATAAATTTAAAACAGTAAAATTATTTAATCCATTTTTAGTAATATTGATGATTTTCAATTTTTCATGGGAGGCACTTTAGAAGAAAAAGATGTGAAGCTAGAATATTTTTCCCCTTATTATTAAATGTAATTGTTCATTCTTACTCCACAGACTCCACACTCTTTTTTTCAAGAGATTAACAGTTGCATTATTTTCTGTGCAGTGTAAGTCTACACAGAGATTGTATGAGCTATATATATCTAACTATATATCTTTCATTGCATTTGTACATGTATACAACTGAAAACCTATCAATAACTATACAAATTACTGATTGGAAACAAGTTTGTGCACAGTTAATAAAGATCTCCTATAAAAAACCTAAAATATAACTTGTCTGAAAACTTTCTAGGTTCAGTTATTTTACTGCAAAAGTTGTAAATAATACATTCTAGCCAGCTAGTTTTAGTACATGAAATAGAAGGGATGAATTCTGTGACCTAGATGTTGGACCACACAAAATGCTAACTGCTCTTACAAGACAGGGCAAAGATTGGGTTATACTTTCAGGAAAAATGGCCTGCTATAAGGCTGTGTGGTATAAAATGAAAATAAACAAAATACTAATTAGGATAATAGAGAAAGAAATAATGTAGCAAGGGAATACGTGGGTGTAGCAAGTTTCCTAAGCATTGTTCAGGATGTTGGGTCATTCATAATTTCTGTTGGCATAGGACTTTGGTTATTATTTAAAATAGTAAGAAAACATGAACTTTAAAAATAATTTTGAATATAGGGTTTATGGGCATAATGCAGTGTGCTATGAGTTCTGTCTAAGAGTTATGAGTTTCAAGTAGTGGGTTATGAGATTTGTGAGGTGGGCAAATCTTGACTTTATTTAGTGGGTTATGAGCTTGTTTTCCAATCTTCAGGTTTGTCTGTTACCTGAACATGTGCTTTCTGACCTAGTGGGGTAAGTAAATTTTTGTTGTTTATTGTGATTAATGTTTATCAGTTCCCAGTGAATCATATATTTGATCTGTGGCTAAGTAACTGTTTTTAAAGGATACACAGACAGCATATTTTTAGGAAAATAATATATAGAAAATTCTAAACTGTGGCTACCTTTTACAGTGATATTTTTCCCATGACATTGGTATGTTTTTAGAGCAATCATTATGAATGCAACACATATACTATGCCGTCAGAAATATAAATGCAAAAACAAGCAAAAAGAAAAAAGAATGAATAAAACCGTAATTCTGAATGTAATTTACATATGCAGAATGGCGTTGCAACTTGATGTTTCAGTATTATGTTGAAGTGATTCTCAGCAAATGGTGAATTGTCACCTCACCTGTCAGATTGAACAGAACTGTTGTATATTGTTAGAAACTAAGTAATCTAATGCAGTAGGCCTCAGCACTTTGGTATCATTATGAGTAGTAGTACTAGTTTGATGATATGCATTGTTGAGACAGTTAAAATCTGTTTGAACTTGTTAAATAATTACTCAATTTTGCCTTGAAGGAAAAACAAGAAAAGTATTAAAAAATAAACTTTATATATTTTGAAATATTTAATATATTTAAAAGTCAGATGACTTTTTTTTTAACTTGCACCCACCCACTCCACTCCATCACTTCACTGTACTGAGAAAATTGATGATCTGCTAGGTATTAAAATTTATTCAATCATCTGAAAGTATTAATTCTAAATTGCTACACTCTACCTGAATGTTGAAGATAATTCCTGATTTGCTCTGATCCAGATATGTCCTGTGGCTAATGGAATGCTCTCATGACTCCAGTCGATGTCATGCCTGCATGTTCTTCAGTCAGGTATTTCCATTCCGTGTTATGCTAGATCTGTTTGATCAGCGGGATGGACTACGTAGATTATTTAATGTGGTAAGTGTATGGTTTGTTTCTATTGATCTTTTTTAATCATTTCCTGATATACATATACTTAAAGTTAATAGTTGTTTTTCTTTTATAATAAACAAAATACCTCCAGTTTAGTTTATGTAGAAAGATGGTTTTTTTAAAAAGTTACTTAGCTATTCAAATTCGAATCCTTATACATCTCACACTTTGTTAATTAATTAGACATTGTATAATACTAACTGCTCTCTTCATCGAGAGTTTGATTGTGAATTCCTCCTTCCAGTTTTAGTCAGTTTTGCCTTTTCAAGTTTCATGTACTTTTATATTATAAGTTATTATATTATTATTAAGTTGCATTATTATCATCATTATTAATTTTTTAACTTTAGTTATTTCCCTTTATTCTCTTCTTACAATCAAATTGTGTTAGAACATATTGACTATCACTAAAGTTATTCATTAAAATCATGTCTTGTGATGTTTAGATTGAAATATTCAATTTCTTTGAATATTTGTATAACATTTCAATGAAATCATCATGTTTATTTTTGTTACTTTAAATGATTTCAAGTGCACATCATTTCTAATTATGCATTTAAAAAATTATCACCTTAATACAGATCAGCACATTGGGAATTTTGAACATTGAAGAGTCCAGTGATGATTCTCTGAATGAAGATGTGATCTTTGCTATGCGTCAAGCTGCTCGACATGTGTGTGGGGCATTGAAAAAATATTTTGAGGCTCAGTTGACAATAAAAGCTGACGATGTTCGTCGATCACACATGCGTAATGATGGCAGTTCACCTTTACAGGAGACACCTGGGTATAAGGTAGGAAGTAATGCTTTAAAATAAAATTCAGTATTATTGTTGGAAGCTTTGCAACTTTTATTATTCATAATTTTCATTAGGGATTCCTGTGTAACAGGTGTTTAACCAACAGCTTTTTGCTTACTGCAGTGTATTTTCCTGCAACATTTGACCTATGCAGTATTTGACAATTTGTTGTGCATATTTGAGTGAGAAAAATCTTATTTTTATGTAAAATGTTGAATACTTACAAGATGTTCACAAAACAATTGGATACTGATCTGGTTTATTCAAGCTTACCATTGGTACTCATTTCCACAGAACTTCAATTAGTAGTCACAAGTAAAAAGTGAACTTGTCTTTGTACCTAGTATCTCTCATATATGTAAGTTTTTACTTGTGAGGAATTCAGTAAAAAGCAGGGATAAGGGAATACATAATTTTTCTTCTGGTATATATTCAGGAATAACTGATTTTTAATACAAACAAATATATATATTTTACTCACCATACAACCAGATGTCTAAATATGCAATAAGAGAAGTAATTTTGTTTTTATTGCCTGATACCTATAGCCACTCAAGTTGACTGGACCAGTCATTGCTGAGAATATTGAACTACTAATGGAGCTGCTGCCTGTGAGATCACTCTGGCAACCAGAGTTGACTTTCCACAATCTAGGAGGCCTACAGCTACTTGTACGACTAGTTGCTATGGCACCTGAATGGACCAACTATCCTGGAAAGTGAGCAAATTTAATATCTGATTAAGTGATTATAACTTTTATTCTCATTAATTTGTTATCTCCTTGGAAATAACTGGTATGAAGGCAGTTACATCACATTCGTAAAAAGATTGGCAGTTTACAAATTTTTTTTTAAAATGGTTGTTTCTCAACGATTTAATGACATTTATTTGTAATTGGTTCTTGATAACTCTAAATCTTTGCATTTCTCATCTGGATTTATATATGATGTAAAGAATTGGTTTGTATTTTTCTGTTTACAGACCTGAGACCATAAAAAGTGCTTTAGATGTGTTAACAGTGTTGACAGTTAGTCCTAGGTCCCAGGTTGCACTCCTCAGCAATATCAGTTTGCCTGACAATTTGACAACCCCTGCACTAAGGTCAGTTGTTTTTTCATCACATCATCAAGTGCCCTTGCTCTTTAGGTGTCTTACCTGCTAAGAAGTACTGAAGGTCTTAGACACACTATAGTTCTGTTCCTTACAATCAGCAGTTTCTCTATATTTGTGAATCACATTTTTTAATTTAAAATTTTTTTAATTTTTTTTTTAACTAACTACATTTTGTAAGTGACAACAATGAAAAATATTATATGTATTTGTTTCTGTCATTAAGTGTGCTTACTGGGTTAGCTGAAGGGGAGATATTATCAGATGCTGAAGTACAGAAATCAGCACTCAATGTCCTTATCAACTGTGTGTGTGGACCTGTAGAACGAGTAAGTTGTGTGTTGATTTTTTTTTGTTCATTTATTACTTGTTATATTTTCTTGTTATTATTACTTCAATTACTTGGAATTTGATGGTTTAGAGATTTTATGAATTAAATCGCAATCAAGATTTTGATTCACAATAAAGAATAAAAATACGTGGAAATAGAAATGCATTTAATCTTTATTTGTTTTAGGAAAATTGTTATTGAAAAACTACAACAAAACACATCTTCATTTCTGTTGTTTGTTCAGGCTTATGTATACATCAATTATTGGCTTCTCAAATCTAAAAATAATATTTTTTTTAAGTCTTTCAAAATGGACTTTCAAATGGCCACTATTTGTATGAAGACTTGTTTGTAATTTGCATATAGTATATTTATTTACAGCTCACAGGAATACCTTTGGATCTGTTGTTTTTAAATATATAAAATTAATTTTATGTTGAGCATCTGTAGACTTGATTGTTTGGATTATTTCCTGGTGAATTTTGTGCTAAATATTGTGTAACTCTTGAAATTTTAAATCAAACTTCGATCACTTCTTTTAGTCAGACTCATATAAAATAAAATTTTACATTGAAAGGTTAAAAAATAATTAAGAAAAGTACATACTACAAGTTACACTATCTGATCTATGTCTGGCTGGACCTTAAGCTTGGTGGAGGAGTGGGGCGATTTATGGGAACTGGTTCCAAGAAAAAAGTCAACATGCGTATAGGAGAGGATGTGCTGAGTCGCATGTGGAATGGCATGAGAACAAACAATGGAATAATGGTAAGCCTCCTCTTCACCCCTCCCCTTTAAAATTTTTTAAAGACAAAACTGTCTTACGGACCTTTTACAGCACTCATTGAAGTCATTGTTGGAGCAGATGCTAATAATTAAATTTAGACAGTGCCATGTCATTGTCTTATATACTACAACTTAGTTTTGATAGATTCATTAAGTTTTTAATTTTTTAATTTTTGTTGTTGTCACAATGTCTTTCTTGTTCTTGTCAGCTTGTCTTCACAGTATCTTTCTTCTTTTTGCCAACATATCTTGCTCTCCTATTGTGTTTATTTTCTTTCACTCACTTTATAAAGTTGCATGGTACTTATGGAGGGTTCAACCAAAGTGACTTCTTCTTTGCCTTTGATCATGTTAGTTGCAGATCTAGAATACCAAAGTTATCCCAAGGCATGCATCACCATGTTTATTTGAAGGTTTTAATTTTTAAAAAATATCTTTTAAGGTTTTTTCCTTAAGCCTTCAACTGCTGCTCACACAATCATTATTTTTGTCATTTTTTTCTTCTCTGATAGGGAATTTTTCAAATAAATTATTTGTATTGCCATTTAGTGGAGTTGTTGATTGAGGGGATACCCTCTGAAGAAATCTCACTAAAACATAAGTATTGATAATTTTATTGTAACCTATAGTATGAATAGTATTCAGCCTTAACTACCTTTATTATTTCTGGTTTAACCTTCATTTGATTACCCTTTATTATATCTACTGATTTTAATAGATAATAATTATATTTAGGTTTTACTGAAGCTGCTATCCATCAAAACACCCATTACAGAGGCAGACAATATTCGGGCTTTGGTTTGCAAGGTAAATTCACACTTTTTGGCAAAAAATTATTTGAATAAATTAATTAATTGTTATTAATTGACTTTTGTTCTTGTATTCAAATTACTGTTAATAATTTAAAAAATAAAGTGTTTTAAGAGCATTTTTCATTACATCACATGCACAATGATGAAAAAGTATTACACTTGTTATAACCTGTACTACTCTGGATTTGTTTCTCTCAGATGAGCAAACAAGGTCATGTAGATAGTCACAAATAGAAGTAACAGTCAGCAACCCCCCAAATCCTCTAAAGAGAGGATATAACAAAAGAACTCAACTAGTTGCTTGTCCCATGAATGATGCTCTCTAGTTCATAAATGAATTTCACTCCTCTACGGTAAGGATGTTTCAAGCTGTGGTCATGTTTTCCTGCACTTCTTGTTGGTGCCACCTTTCTTATTACAGTATTTTGATAATTAGTTTGGTGTATTTCTATCCTGTCATCTTGTAACTGTTTCCAAGGTAAGGTGAATTTTTTTATTTGCTGATGTTGGTTTTTCTATTTGGATGACATTGAGCATCATGACTAGTTGTTTCTGTGTTCATTGTGGTCATTTTAAAAAGTATTTTCACTCCCTCTTCCTCTTGCATTTCCTGTACAAATTGCAAGACAAAATGATGATGCTTGTCTAGTGAATGCTGGGAGAAAATAGCACATAGATACTGAAATACTCCTATGTTTACTGTCAGCATACTTGGTGCAAAGTAGTAACAAACATGGCAGACAGATGTCTCATTTGCACATTTTGCAGTCAGAAGTCAGCATTATTAGAAAAATTTACTGGTTCTAATCAGAGCACATTGCATTCCTTGCAAAGATAGTGAAGGAATCGAAAAAAACGAATTTTTTGTTGCAAAAGGGGTTGATTAATTATTGAGTGATGACTCAGGTGTCTCCCATGTGAAATCATTTGGTGAACTTAGAGTTGATGTCTGTGATGAAAGACAGATTGGTTGCCAACCCATTTGGCACCTACAAAATATTTAATGATGTGATGAAGGAATGTGTATTATAGTGGTCAACAGGCAACCTTGAGCTGAACAAGGGGGCTCCAAGCCTCTTTCTTGTTTTGGAGGAAAGGGAAAATCTCATAAGAGAGAACATCTTTAGAGTGATGATCACTGAGGTAGGATAAGAGAGAGGGGCAAATATGCTGCCTCATCGGGGAGTAGGATTTGTTTGATCCTTACTCATATGATCCAGACATCTAGGGAAATGCATGATTTTTTAGTTGTTGGCTGTTAAATCAAATTTATTGGCAATTTCTCCACTTAACGGTTATAGATCTATGCTTTTCTGAATCTTTTAGACACTTTAATGGACCAATCTTGTCATCAAATAATTTTTACCTGAATGTTTAAATTCCATTAAAGGTCCACAGTTCTTTCTATTTCATCCAGCTCATCTTTAAATAGGAATGTGGTCTTGAAGGGGATTGTAGTGGCAGCAAGAAATATCTGATTTGGACCCTGATTCATGTTTGTATTTAGTAGCAGTTACCCAGTCTGCCACTGTTTTCTCTTGCAAATAGGAGATCCTTTTTCCGTAATAATTATGCTTGTATATATTTTTGTAAAAAGTATGTTTTTTCTGTTTTTGTGGGGAAACGCCACTTTCTATTTATTATTCTCATGTATATCTACATCTAGTTGTAAATGAGGTGTGGGAAGGGATTTTCCTCTGTAAAATAAGTTTTCCTGAATACTTAACAAATTGATACCCTTTCAGTCTAACTTTTTTTAACTGTACCTTACTCGAAGGGTTTTAAGTAGACATCACTCCAGGGACAAATTGCTGGGTGGTTTTTTACTTATCTTCCTTATTTTGAGGGTTTGCACCCTTTTAAATGTGGCTTATATGAGTGACTATCTGTATGATCTCATTATATATACATTTCTGGAAAATATTAAGGAAAATCTTTTTAGCTTAGAAAACTAAGCCAACTCTTGGTAAACATTTACTTATTGTAGGGAGGCATATCTGTCACCAAAGAGTGATGACTGTTTTGACCAAACTTCCATCAAAGTGAAATTATGACAGTAGCCACCCTTTGAGATGTTCATTTATGTGAAGAATGTATTGTTGCTGTCTTTCCAGAATCCTGCTTTATTGTTTTTATGCTACACAGAATACAATTATTAGGTATATATTCACAGATTTACAAACATTTCTTGTGTAGTATATTTCTTTTCTATAAATTCTAATAAATTTAGTAATAATCTAATGCTTACTTATTTACACTTGTGCAATTTAATTTCACAAATTATACACCTATAAAAGTTTACATCACATTAAAGAGTTAATGACATCACAGTTCATTAATGAAAAGAATTATCTTATCTGATATTTACAGTTTTTTCTTCTGAGAAACAGAATTACAGGAAAGTAATCAGTATGTTTTAATTCATATATTTCTATTTGAACCAGGCATTACTGGGGATGTCACGTTCTGAAACTGTTAAGCAGATCTTGAGTAAACTACCACTTTTCAACAATGGTCAACTTCAAAGTGAGTTATGAATTTTTTAAAATCTAATTTAATATTTTCAATTAAAGTAAATTAACAAAAATAATCACAAATATTTCTGTAAAATCACAAGATTAAATAAAAATAAAATGTGTTAAAACAGTATTAAAAGGTTTTTTGATTTTTTTTTACATTTGACTTTAAAATAAGCTTTAAAAATAAAGAAGCAATATAAACATTATTTATAAACCATTAACAAAATAAAGAACTTTTCCATTTGGTATGTATATATTATTTTGTGTTTCACAAGCAGCTGAGCTGATTGGGCTGGCTTCCTGACCTTTTGTACATAAACATATTTCATCAGAACACCTATTTTGAACATAAAAGATTTGTACAATATGAACTAGAAAAAAAATGAGTGGGACTCCCTATTTAGAATCTTTGGTTACAATGATAATGATAAGGACATGGGCATCCCTATCCCCTTTTCCATCTGAACTGAGGACCCACATGATAAACGTTGTAAATGAGAATGTTATATACCATATATTAATATAAAATGTAAAATGTAAAAGTACAAATACTGCTTTGTCCAAAAAAATATTAAACTAATCCTCATATTAAATTTATTAAAATATACAAATATGTAACAATACATTTCCTTTAAAATGACATATAACAAGTTTATATACACTTCAGAACCTAGGCAGAAATGTGTTCTAAATAAGCCCAGTGTTTAACAAGGAGCAAAATCACCAAAATCTCACATCAGTAAAGAGTTAATTAGCATGTCAGTTTGTCTTAGATATGCACTCTTGCTTGCATCACATAAAATTTGTTGACATGCTATGCAGACACTGGCATGGAATAATTTGGCACAGTAAGTGTATTGAGAACTACTATAACACAAATTACTTTATTAATAACTACCATTATCTTTATTTGCCTAGAAAAATTATTATGGCTTCTCAGAATGTTTATATGTCTTTGATGGTATGGACTTTTTGTCCTTTCTACACATGGTTTATTCAAGAAAACATTTTGCTCTGAAAAAATTCCTCTCCCTTAGTGATTTGTAAGACACCTTTGAGGTCTTGCTTAAACTTACCAAGGTATGGGATAATGTTTTCAGTCTGAGCAGATGATAAATATTCCTCAGGAAGAAAGAAACATAATTTTCTTATTATTACTCATCCAAAATTGTAATTTTATTTATACATTTTCGGTTTGCTTTATATTGAAGATACATTTTGTTATTTGTTTTGAACAGTTTTGTTGTTGTGTTATCATGTTAAATTGAATAGAAATCTTTTAATATCTTTTGTATAAAAATTTGGTTGTCTTGGATTAAGGCCTTATGAAAGAGCCAATTCTTCAAGACAGACGTCAGGAACATGTAAAGTTTTGCAAGTACGCTAGTCAGTTGTTGGAACGGGTTTCTGGAAAACAGCCAAACACACTGGATGCCTCACTAGAGGATATAAGAAAGGTATATTAATAATATAGATAGTAACAGACAAACATTGAAAAACACTTTTTTAAAATGGTAAAATGAATCACTGGATTAGACAAATTTAGCATATACATAGTTGAAAGTTTTCTGTTAATTAATATAAATCCCATGAATTCTAAATTTTCCAACTGGAAAATCAAAATGGAAAGTTCAGTTTTGCTTTCCTTTAAGCCTTCAAAATTCATGAATTTGAGAAAAGTCCAAATTTACAGTTCTTAAAATAAACCTACCTTCATGGTCTTTTTGACTCTTGACTTTGGCTCTACAGATAAATGCTTCAATCTGTGGTTTGGTCCATCTTGGTGGAAAAATATTTTGTTACAGATGTAAGATGGATTGAATTGTTTTTACATTTTATGATTTGAAGTATGGTACACAGTTGCATATAGAAAAGTCGTGGCTGCATGCATTCATGCAGTATATGTACTATAGTTTTCACTTTCTAAAATAGTTGTCATAGGCAGTATATCATATCTGTTCAGATATAATTTAAATCATAGATTTTAAAAATAAAATGTTAATAGTCCTTTGAATAAAATTACATTTAGCTTAAAGATATCTATAAAACTTACTGATGAGATTTAAAACTTTGATTTCTCTTCGCGTAGAACAGTTTCCATTGATAATCATCATTACGGTACTTTTGTCTTTATAGAAGTTGTTGATATAGACGTCTATTAGTTAAAAAAAATTATTAAAAAGGATCCTCTATTATTTTTTATTATATTTGTGTAAATGCAGGCAGACATTGTGGCTCAGACAAAGATTATTTACCGTGAAAAAGAACTGTTGCAACTTATTCATGACCATTTGGCCAGTAAAGGTGAGTCAGATAGAACTTTGTATAGGCTCTAATAATAAAATATTTCTCCTAGTCTATTGCCTATGATTTTTCTTCATCTATGCACCAAGAAATAAATCTCAAACTGTGCAGACAATATTTAGTATAAGTTCTGACAGCTTCATGAACACCTTGAACAGTTTTTTTAAGTGTAAAATTATTTTGTTGTGTTTGCAGAAAAGTTTTGTCTTTCCCTTGACTTTTGTTAGTCAAAAAAGGGCAGTTGAAAGAGTACATCAATGACAGCTAAGAGTATTAGAGAATATTGGAATGGAGTAGGATGGTAGGAGCAGCTTTGGGTAATTTTGGGGGTGTTTTTGAATGTACTTTCTGAGAATCACTCATTTTAAATTTATAGAGGGAATTATCTCCTCATTGCATTATATCTGGTAAGTATATCATTGAATTTACTTTGCTATAAATAAGTCACATTTGGGTCTGATTATAATTGTTACTTAAATTTTGTTTTCATTTCTGGTATTTGAGGAAAATGTTGCTTTTTGCATTAGTAACTTTATTCTTTTTTGAAAAAAAGAAACTAATTTTATAAAAAGCATTTAAATTTAATTGTCTGAAGGATTAACTGAGACTGCTTCAGTCCTTCAACGAGAAGCTGGGTTGCCTCGATGCACTACTCCTCCTCTTCACCATCCAACCAGTCCCCACATCTTTTCTCCAGCAACCCCTAAACCGGTAAGTTCTGCACCCAACCAGTCCCTGCATTTTTTAACCAGCAACCCCCAAACTGGTAAATTTTAACCTTTTTTCTACACCCAACCATTCCCCATGTATCTTTTCTCCAGCAACCCCTAAACTGGTTAGTTTTGACTTTTTTCCATCATTCAACCAGTCTCTACACCTTTTCCATCAACCCCTAAGCTCTTAAGTTTTTATATTGTTTCTTCACTCAACCATTACCCACATCTTTATTCTCCAGCAAACTATTTCTTCACACAACCAGTTTCAACAGCAATCTTTAAGTTAGAATATCAACAAATAATTTGTAATTAATTTTCTAATCTGTCTCTTATTTCACTTCCATGTGGACATTCATATGAAGGAGGATTGGTTGAATTGAAATTCACATTTTATGAAATTTTGTAATATTTTTAATTTCTATTTGAAAATTTTTATAACCACTGGAAATACTAATTAAATTCTTTGAAGTTTTACCATTTCAGATATAATTTTATCCATAGATTTTAAAAATAAAAAAGTTTCCTGATTCAAGATAGGCATATAAAGTTGTATAATAGATCTGTATTGCAGTGTTGAAGTTCATCAGTTTATATATATCAGTCTTATGCATTAACAGTATTTTTTATTGTAGCTTTGTTCTTAGCCATGTGTCATACTCAAGGTTTGCAGCAATCTTGAATAGCTCTTGAAAAATGAGAACCATCTTAAAATACTTTAATTTATTTTGTTCTTGAAAAGCTCTTGTTTGCCGATAAACTCTTGAGCTTTTTTTAAAAGAAATATCCCACCCTGCATAAACATCTATTTTAACTAAAATGCTGTGAAAACATAGGATGCCAAGAATCCCAACATTAAGAACTTTAAGGGGTATTAAGAAGCTATATAAGTAATTTACAACATATTTTTACAATTCTGGAATGTTACTTCTCAAGAATAGTAACCAATTTGAATATTTTGTTGCTTTTGGTCGGTTCAGAAAGATTTTTTTCTTCTATGGTTTGATTTCTATTGATTTATATATGAACAACAACAACAAAAAGTGATCAAGAAATTATTTACCTTTTACTACCAGTAAAGAATTAGGAGAATTTATAAAAGCATTTAACTGGAGAAATAGATTGCCATATGGTGAAGAATCAATACATGGTCAAGATAATGGCAGGTTTGAATCAGGTCAGAAAATATAAGGTAGTTTACGATCTCCAAAGATTTCAGGTTTTAATCCATCATAGCTTTCATATTTGATTTCCTTTAATATAAGGTAGGATAATGTTTTATAATTTATTTGTGATCATGCTGAATATTTGTTTGAAGCACTTTGTGAACTGAAATGTATTGAAAAATGTCGAAAATGGGAAATTCTTCAGTTTTGTTCTAGTGTTTTCAGTTTGGAAAATATATCTTTAGATATAAAAGTTTTTGAGTAGATTGTTGTATTGCATTATTAAATATTAGAATATGTACTTTAAATACTTTAAAAAATTGTAAATTTAAAATAATGAATTATGGTTGTCATTAAACTTATTCACCTCTTTTCCAACTTGTGTTATGCACAGACAATTGCTAATTTCCTTTCATCATAATAAATTTTAAATTTTCACAACTCTATGATAGTTAAGAGTACTTTTATTGACTCATCTGATTCTCTATTTGTGCTGCAGTTCACACAATTTGTTCTTCCTTCAAAGGTTTGCAAATTTTGACGTTATTATAAGCTAACAGTAATTTATAGTTGTCTCTTACATCATCATTATGCTATATCATATTTAAGATTCTGACTTATATTTGATTGAAATACTAATTCATTGGAAAACTTATGTTCTGTCCATTTATATACTCTTACAATAACCTCAAGTGTGTAAAATTAAAATATATATATATATATGATAAGTATAATAAGTATAGACAAAATTGACTAGAAATATTTTTCTCATTTATTTTATTTATATTGCTGTTAAAACTAGTTTTCATCAAATAAACTCATATATTCATATTTATATTTACTCACCTAGAAAAAGGGTGAAAGTTTTATGTATTTATGTGAATTTAAAAAAAAAAATTTCAAAGATGGTATTTGGGTTGGCATTTGTTATACAGTCTAGCAGTATAAAGAAGAATTCAGTGTGCTAAAAGTTAATGCACAGTATTTATATTTATATTAAATTTGTTTTTACTCTCTTAATTTGTTTGCAATAGTGTTGTACTTATTATTGTACAAATTTCATATTTTCAAACTTTAGTGCATATACTGGTGGCCTGTAAATATCGTAATAGTCCTTGAAAAACCCTTGAAAATTTTTTCTATATTTCCTTTTAACCTATTTTACTATTGTAGATGTGTAGTTCAGTATTTGTATCTTATGTAAATCAGTTGTAATGTATATTAATAGCATTGTGAGAATCTAGCACTGGAGATTTCCCAGAAACTGCTAGTAATGCATCTTCTTAAGTGGACAAGAGTATTGGTTTTTCACCAGAATCCTGAACTAGTTGCCCTTTCTGTCTGTCAAAGGTCACTTAACTTTTAAAAGTTTACTTTATTTCTTTGACCTCTGAATGCATGCAATTCTAGGTTTGATTTTTTTTCAGCCAGGATGGATCAGTTAAGTTGGCAGCAGATCCATTGAAAATCATAAAAAATATTTTAAACCAAGAATAGAATATCTTTTCAAAGAATCCAAACTGTTATCCTCCCTGTTAACCTGTGTCTATTGATGACTATAACTTTTAGTTTAAGATCTAGTCAGAGCTCTTAAAATTTACTTAAACTGGAGAAATCTAGATCTCTTAGACACAAAATGTCTAATTATTTTTGCTCATGTTATAGATACATTCAACCATTCTATTTCTTCTTGGATTAAACAAAATAGAGACTTGTATAAATATGCCCAATACCAGATTCCAGAATCAGTTAAAGCTCTTCAGGTCAAACAATTTCTTTTAGCTGAGACTTTAATCTTTGACTTCCAGGTGCACTTTTGAGCACAGTTCATAGGTCACTGCCTAGTGATTTCAAACAGCAGAGATCATGTGACATACATCATTGCAAATGGTGGCTGCCTTTGTTTAGCTTTCATTTTTGGTCTATTTTATCAATTTTTTTGGTCACACTTGTTAAGTGTGACTTTCTCTAGCAGCCAAAATAGCATGTAAGTGATTCAGTGCTGAGGATGCAGCTTGATTTTTTGATTGAATTGCCCAATGATGGCGATGTTAGTGATGAAGGGGATTATGTTGTGGAAGATATTGAGAACACTACCTCAGACTGTAGTGTCTGAAGCACAACCAAGTACATGAACAGGTGGGCATGGTCGCGGTATACTTGGCATGGTGTTAATGGACAAAATTTTCAGAGTGAAGCAAATATTGAGCATCAGTCTATGCATACTAATATTTTTGATATTCTTATTGATAAACAGTATCCTATTTATTATGGTAAGCATGGACCAACAGAGTTTTGATATTCTTATTGATAAACAGTATCCTATTTATTATGGTAAGCATAGAGCAACAGTTTTTACAGCTTGACACTCATATGGTTGAGTTCTTTGATCTGCTGTTTCCTGCCGATTTGGTGACTCTCATAGCATATAAACCAACCTTTATGCTAATCATAAGAAAATTGCTTCTGGTACTGTTGAGTGTGACACAACTGAGGAAGAAGTTAGAGCATTCATTGGTATGCTTCCTTTTATAGGATTTCATTCTCCAAGAGACAGAAATGACTTGCCAATAAAACATCTGCTTATCAAAACATTTATTATTGACATTATTGTGCAGGGATGGTGTCATGACAGAATATGTTTGCTGCACCATAGAGTGTGTAAAAAATACATTGCTGGTTTCTTGTTCTGCATGAAAATGCATTTGACTGTCAGTGTCAGCATGTTATGTGTTTGTGATGAGTTCAGGCATTTGGACAGAAGAATTTAGTTGAAACTAAATTGTATTTTATTTCATAAACATAAGCACTCTCTGGCTGAACGATCATGAATCTTGTCCTGAATCTAAGTAAACAAACTTGATGTAAAATTATTTTCACATCACTATGAAATTACATCATTAAAAATATAACAGTTCGTACAGCTGAAAAAAACTTCAACTAACAAAGAAAAGAGAAGAGGTTCTATCATGACACTGACCATCACAACATACAAAGAGTGATTGTCTGGTTTTTTTGTCCAGTTACAAAGAACTTTAGAGATCTGAATCATTGTGGTAGTTGCAATGCTTCTATTTATTATTTTGGATAGGGCTTTGTGCAAAAAGCCTGCATGAAGGGAAATAAAATGTGAATTCCTATAGCAAAGGCATATTGTTTGTTTAATGTCTCTCTCGCCCTCTCTCTAAGTATTGGATGTTGGTGTGACTAATGTTATCCTCCCCATCTCGATGACCTTCCACCACTCTGGTTCACATCACTTCATTAGTTTACTACATTATTATTTAATAAAATCAGAGATAAGTAATATTTTTACAAAATGAATTAAATAGTTATGGACGTCAAAGGGTTAATAGAAATGTGACACATAAAAAACATTCTCAGTTAAATAAGATGGGAATTCTCCCTTTCCTTTCCTTAATTCTAATACTCTTTATTAGGACCTGTCCTGCAGAAGCTTAGGAGTTATTATTCATCCTTATAATCTTATTTGTGTGTTCATCTTGCATAAATTCTTAGTTGGAAGGAAATTGCACTCCTTTTTTACTCTGTATTCTCTTGTTTGTTGTTGATATCTGGTTGTATGCTACAATAAGAATTTTAAAAAAAATTAAAGTTAGTTGTTTCCTGGTTACTTCTTGACCTCCCTACTTGTATCAGATTAGATATTGGCTGTTAATGAATATGTTCTCTCAACATCAAGAGCAGACCACTCTCTTATTCTGAGGTTACATGGGGCCCTGGGCTCTGGTGAATGTTAATTTGCTCTCACATACATTATCCTCCAAATGTTGATTATTTGGTAAGTTTTTAAGGGAAAAATATTTCACATGAAAAAAAAATGGTATTTTATATTGAAAATAAGTTTTCAAACCCTTGTCAACTCTTAATAATTCAATTCCCCTTATATGAAAGATTGAGACTCAATTATTTTAATTTATAAGAAAGTTTCAGCTTGATAACTAGCTATAATTTTCTGTTACAGACCCGACAGTTGAGTCAAACAACACCTCTTCATAGTACATCCACACCAATAGTATCAGCATCTTGTCATTCAGTTTTAGTCACACCATCCACTGAACACCCTCCAGTCATCACTCCTACTCCTGGACCTATCCGTTTTTCTCTCCATCGTCAATCTCAGACTTCTTCACCAAGCCAACAGAAGGTTAGAACATGTTTTTTATTTTTATGGTATCAGTATTCTGAAACTGTTCAGGAAGTTTATTAGCAAAAGTTGTTAAAAGGTATAAGATTTGAAGATCATTTGTAATTAATTTGGGAGTATATTATTGAGCATATAGTAAGATTACATTTATTATATTTCAATTTTTTACTATCAGAGCCTACTTTTGTTTTCAGTGTCTTGTTGCAAAGTGCGGAGTATATTAAAAAACTTTAAAATACCCAGTCCAACCTGTAAATACCCAAACCCACTTCTCTGTGCAGCTGAAATTTGTTAATTTTTCCTTCTTTAAGGATACAATAAGTATAAAGATGTTTATGCCCTCTGTAAGGATACAGTAAATATAAAGATGTTTATGCCGTCTGTAAGGATACAGTAAGTTTAAACAGGTTAATGCCCCCTGTAAGGATACAGCAATTATAAAGCTATTTATGATTTTCATTTCCATGAATAGATATATCATCCTTTTTTTAATCCATAGCCATTGGTTTCCAAGAGCCGCTTCCAGCGAGAGGGTGGAACAGCTTATCCCCTTCGGTCCAAGTCAAGCAAACAAGGTGTTGGTGGGGAATACACAGCCTGCCTGGATAAAATAGTAACAGAATATCTTAGAAAACAACATGCATTGTGTCGGAATCCTGTTTCAACATGTCCACCTATGTCCCTTTTCAAGTATGTTTTTAGTTTATTAAGGAAAAATGCTTCAAATGCAGATATGTTTTAATTTTTTCAAATACTTTTTCAAATCCATGTATTTAAATATAGAGCAGTATTATCTTGCAGTGGGTAAAGACCACTGTTGGTACGTTGTTTGTTCGTTCCGTTCGTCCCTCACATTATATTCACACCGCTACTCACACATACACGCTGACTTTCACATTTTACCCCACATCTCAGAATAAAGGTACCCCCATTCCCCACAAGAACATTAGTGGTGTCTGAGTGCGAGTCGGTTATTTCATCTGCCATTCGGTGTGATCTCATCAAGACACGACAGCTGATCTGACACCCCCTCCCTTTGATCAAAAAGGAGAGAGAGTCGGCATCAACAACAGTCAGCATTGGTTACTACCATCATTAACAGTGACTGCCCTGCGACAGTACTCTATTTAAAGATTTAAAATTTTAAAACCTCCCAATTTGTGTGTTTATGGAACCCGAATTACTTGGAGAAGCATATTGTAACTACTTACATACAGCTTCTTACAATGTGGACAGTTTTGATTAGCATTTGGTAAAAATATTATTTACACCAGGAAACAAAACAAAAATTATTTTGCTTATTAGTTATTTTATTTAAAAAGCAAGACACATGATCATCTCCTATACATTTCAGTGTGTGATATTGTTAATCTAAAAATGTACTTATCCCATTATTTCCTTGCCTGCTGCATTAATATGAATGTTGAATTTCCAAATATGGAGCATATGCTGCAGATTAGCTCAGATAATAGTTTCTTTTATGTATAGCCCTCATCGGTGTCCAGAACCTCAGGGTCGCCGCAGTGCACCAGCTTCTATAACATCTCGGCTTATGCACCGTGCAGTAAGTCAAATGCATTACTGTTTTATTATTTTAATATTGCTCCTATTATTGTTTGTAATTATGTACAGATTTTAAATTTAAAATGAAATTTAACTGGTATTCAAAATGGTTTCTTTTAATGTTTGTTTTTTAGTTTTTGAAAAGCATTTTTTAATGATTAATTATTTAGTTTCTGATAAATGTCAGTGATCATGTAATTATCTGCTTGAACATAACTGAAGGTTTTAAAATCTCAGTTTAAATGCTAAATGCATTCAGTTTCAGTTGCTATAATTGTTTTTGTACAGAACATTTTAACTCATTATTAAAATAATGATGAATTATGAACAACCCTCGAAATTTGTAGCAATGAGTAACTCACAGTTTGTTATGACAACTCACTAGCAGAAGAATGCCAATAAAGCAGGGGAGGGGGACGAAGACATCTGCCAATATCAAATATTATTATAATAATAGGTTCAGGTAAAAAAAGAAAAGAGAAAAAGAACTGACTATATATTTGTCTTTGTCATAATAAGAATTTTTTTCATAACCTAATCAGCCACTGCCACCTTGCTATTTATATTTTTATTTGCATTTAAAGTTAAATTCTGCACAACATACCTCTCCTCCACCCCTGGTAACAATAGATTCATCTACTCCGATTTACCAATTTGCTGCAATATCCTGAGCAATTGGTTCCAGTATCACTTCTTTTAAAAACCGACAATATGTTTGACTGTTTCATTGTCACTTATTATGTTTAACAGTTTTAATTATTTTTAAAAAAATAGCTATAGAAGTGGGTGATTGAATAAAAGACACTGAAGAGTGACAAATAAAAAACACTGAAGATTTAAATGAACATAGAATGAAAAATTATGAACCTAAAACAAACCCCTTGTGATCAGCCACATGATGTCTGACTGGGATATAGTGCTTGTTGTTGACTTAATTGACTCTTCTGAATCTTAACTAATCTGGATATTGCTGAGTTACTTCAGTATAGATACAAGTTGACAATATGCCAAAAGGGGTGGATATCTATAAACTGAATATACCTCTGAAAGTGCATGCCTCAACAATGCACAGTACACATTCAAGACCTATAAGTATATTATTATTATTATTCTAATTCTTTGTTCTCAGCAAATGCCACTCAGGTCTAACCTGAAACTCTAAATAAATTGATTACCAATAATTAAATTATTTTCTTTAAAATAGTAGAAAATTTTGATTTCTGGTTAAAAAATATCACCTTATGATAGCCTATTTGTTATTTTCTGAGCTCACAAATAACATTTTTCCACTCACAATTTGCTAGCTTGTGAGTGAGATTTTCGAGGATTGATTATGAAAATGTTTTGTTAAATCATTTTATAGGTACCATCAATAATGTGAAACCCCCTTTTTTTTTGAAAATATATTTTTATTTCTACAGTTCAACCCACGATATGGGGGATTAGACGGTGCCAAATTAAACAGAAAATACATCTACAATAGGTATAGTTATATTTTTTAATTAATTGTATATTTATAGTTTTTAGAATTGTAAATTTTCTCATTTTATTTTATTTTATTTGATATATATTTATTTTTCATTTAACTTTCATTGTATTATATTTTCCAATATAATTCAGTTAATTCATATTTTGTAAACAACATCCATTTGAAAAGAAAATAACTATTTAAAAGAACAATACAGAACAACATTCCGTAGAAATTTCTGCAAATTTTAGTACATGACATGTATTGTATGTTTCTCTTTTTACAGTGTATATTCAATCACTGCATATTCCTCTTATTTAATGGCCACTGAGACAAAGCACCTTCTTACCAACTGTGGCCAAAAATATACTTGAGCAATGCTCACACATCAATCATAACATAGATATAGAAACATTCTCCCTAATTGGCAAAACTTGAAACACAATCGCAAATGGCCTTTAACAAGGTTCAAACAAAATATTTACAATAGAAACCTACACAGAGGATATTAGCAGCTCACTAAAATTTAACACTCAAATAGACAAGCATTTCAAAAGTAATAAGTATTAACTATAAATACAAGGTTAGAAAAATATTAATATTAATGAAATATTTAAAAAATAAAGTAATTAATAAAAATATGAATTATTTATTTATTTAAGTGTTGGAATTTTCTTTACAAATAATAAAGTATATTTCTGACTTTCAAATATGGCGTTGTAAAATGTGTAAACATTGGTTGACATGACATTTACATATGTGGAGAAAAATGTGCTCTTGATACAGTGTGAGGTGAGACTAGCTACTATTATAATATATCATATGACTGATTTAAACTTAAGCAATATAATAATAAAATAGAAAATGCTCACTTTTGGAGAATGATTTTCTACAGATTGATAAAAATATGCTCATATTTTTGCTGACACAGCAGTCTTTCATATGGGGTTCTAAAATAGAAAATAGTCACTGATGACAAATATTTTGAATATTCACTTCTTTAGACTATGTAAAATAATATACTAATATAAAGTTGTTCATTTTCATAATAAGTATTGATTATTGAAATGTTTTTTTTATACATTTTCAAGTACACCCATATTTAAAAGGTGTTTGAAAATAAAGGATGTGTACCAATCCATATTCACTAGAGTCACCATGCATGTTATAGAATGAATTATTTGTTCACATTTAAATTGAGCAAGTAATAATTCTGAATATTATCCACTGATCTGAAATATTTAGAAATAGTCCAAACCGCATTCTTAATATTTAGTAATTAACATTTCATATTAATTGATCATTTTACAAATTGACAGTATTTTCCTGACATGTTAGTGATATTAGTGAGTTTACAGTTTTAATGACAGTTGATGCTATTTGGTAGTTGATATCATAATATATACTGTTTCCCTTAGGAGCTACATTGTATGAGATTTTTTTTTTTTTAAACTTAATTAATTAAACAAAAATTATTCTTTTCCTCTATCTTAGATTCCTGCCATTCCAGACTTACAGAGATAAAGATGATGATGGATTTGCCACTTGTTGTTTCAGTGTGAGTGTGTTTTTTTTTTTACTTGTGCATGCATATATGTGTGTGCACACTCTTGAGTACCTATTCTTTATTAAATCAACAATAAAACATGCAACATATTAATATAATCAAAAGAGTGTTGATACATTCACATCATTTTACAACAGTGTTTGATTAAACATTTAACACTTTCAGTTTATCCTCGCATAGACAGCTGAAGTCGTTAACACACACACACACAAACACACACGCGCACACACACAAACACACACACACACACAAACATGCACACACACACACACATATATATATATGCCAGCGAAATATATATATATGTCGCTGGCATATGTTCACAATCACACGTTTTGCGACAAGTCACTTTCTATTAGATGATGGTCCTTTCAAGGCATATTACACAACTGTTCCAGAATCTTTAATGTTAATAAAACCTAACCATTCATACAATACAAAGACGCTTTTACCTATTTCAGCCAGGGTTTTGCTCTGCACATATGACCCAGTATGTTGGGAAGGACTCTTCTCCCGGTGTCACCCTCAGACAACTTCAAGAACGAGTAAAGATAAACATTCGTTCATGACCTCACTTCTAAACCAACATGACATAATATGCACATGTCATTCAAATTACATTAGCGTCAATTTAGATGCAGCAATGAAAATTTATATAAAATATATGGGAAAATTCCCCATCATACAACACTTTGAATATTTAGAAAGATTTCCCTAATAATAAAAATCAGCAAAATGCACACAGACTTAGGTAAAAGGCAAAGGCAAAGAAATTGAATTTTTATTTATAACATTTTCTATGCTTTCTCTATATAATAAAGGGTCTTTTGTGATATATATATATATATAAGTCACGTTCAGGGTTTGTTTAATAACCCTGTCGCAGTATTAGACTCAGAATTATTAACCATGAAGTTTATTGTATTATCTCTAATACTGACGACAGCCCATGCAGCCTAATCCGTCCTTCAATCTCTATATTAGATCCGGGTTTTTTTTTACCCTTTAATCATCTAACATAGTGACAGACAAATTAGCTGATGTGCCTTGAGTTGGCAACGTTATCTTCCCTTTGATTAATTATGACATATTCATGTATAACATTCACATATTTCCGGCTCTGAACTCCCAGCCAACTCTTCTTGGTCACACTAACAAATTAACCATAATGGGGTTTAAGATAACAAGAACAAAGAAAATTTAATAATAATAATAACAGTAAAAAGTGTGCATTTCAGAGTGAACACGAGTACCAATTCAGCAGAAAATCATGATGATAAGAAAAAAGGCTAGCACTCTCCGTAACATGCAAAGCCTATTTCTCATCCAGATTTCAACCCTTTATGAATGATGCAGGAGCAGTGCTTGGCAATGTGCGGGTTTATCTGCAATATATATGTGAATGACTTTGAGTCAGACTACAAGTTCTGTCACATCAATGATTGGAATGCAAATGTCCATATAATGGCATCCTGTATCCTGTCAACATTCACCCTTCTATACACATGTAATCAATGAACTTGACCTAAATCCTTTACTGCGTGAAACATAGGTGGTTACAGCAGATTGCATAATTGTCCACTCAGAGGTCAATCGTAACTAGTAACTATCAATTACTGATTATTAATATAGAAAAAGAAATAATAGAAAAACAAAGAGCATCATGGTTCGACCATCACAATATATATACACACACACATATACATGTACCTGGAAAAAAATATAATTCAACACTTATAAAATAATTGTTTTCCCTCCCAGGAATGTTTGTTAGTTGTTAATCAAGTGTTCCAAACTGAATCCAGTTAGTGATAGTTGGCAATATTCCTGAAAGAAGAAAAATGTTTATTTCTATACAAAGAAAAGGTTGCATCATTTATTCAGATTTTGCTTTACTTAAAGACCGATGAAAATGTTTATTTCTGAAAGAGAAAAGATTGCATCATTTACACGGATTTTGTTTTACTTACAGGCCGATGAAAAATATTTGATGCTGGGCACCTTTAACGGAGATTTGAAGTTAATCAATATGACCACAGGGGAGGTATGTGTAATACATGATGACATCATAGTGCTTCTTGTTCTAACAGGATGTTTTTTAATAAAATAAATTAATCTGAAAAATCTCACCTTGAATCATTTGCCTTTGCAGAACTATTTTCGGGGGGGGGGGGGGGGGGGGGCATTATATGGTAGGGTCACAGCAGTCTTTTCTTCTTGCACTTCTAGGAGTCAGTTTAGAAAAGTATTATTACACTTTTTGTATGCATTTTATGCAAAATGGCTGATAAGTTAAAACTTGGATTATAGCAAAAATGCATTTTTTGAAAATCATAAAGTTTTGTTTACTTTCATGATGGAAAATAATCTGCAGACAAGTTGATTTATTAATCTCTGACTGTTTTAGGGTGATGAATATGTTCTATGTTTCACTGATTTTATGGCCTGGTAGAATATATTGGAAGGTCAAAAACTGTAAAAGTGACAGGATGATCATGAAATTTTGCTTGTCTACCCTTTGCTGGCCTACTTTTGATGTTTAGGTGGTAAAAGCTGTGAATAATTTGGTTATCTACAAACCATAGTTGGTTGTGGTGGTATTTATGAGAGCACATATTGGTTTCCTACCAAATCTTCACACAGATTTTATACCAGGGATGGGCCACATTTAGTACTGTTATTCATTATTATGTTTGATGTTCTCTCCATACTTCTTTATTCTTTTTCTGCTGTTGATCCCATTTTCTTCATTGAGTTGTGTGGATCTTTGTGGTTTCCATGGAGTGAGTGGATGGGGGTGACCGATAGAGGTGATCTAACCTCTGCTGAATTGTGTTTGCAATGGGATGGTTGTGGTATTCCCATTTGCAGAATTGTTGGTGCATTTGCTATTTGTTGGTTTCTTTGTCTTCTAATGTGTGATTGCAGTCTTTTTTATTAACCCCTTTGCTGCCCATGATTTAAATATAAATGTAAAGTCATTTGCTAGAGAATATTTTATTAAATTTGAAACAAATATCTCTGCATTGAAAAGAAATGAAGATCCCTAAAACAAATAAAGATATCAATGTAATTTAAGATTTGCTCTTTTTCATTGTATTATGTCTTCAATAATTTGTATTATTAATTTTTATTAATTAATTATTATTAATTTAATATAATAATTGTTTTAGTGGATTTTAAAAGACTTCTAATCTTTTGAGGCTTACTGCTTCATTATGCAGCAAACTATAAATGATTTTATATGTATATGAGGGAGAGAAATGTCATAAATTAAAGGCAGGTGAAATTTACTTCACTAAAGCAGTGGTGAGCTGTAACCACCTAATTCCTTACACACACACGCACACACGTGCGCGCGCACACAAATGCAACATACACACACACACACACACACACACACCCCCCTCAGGAAAAAGTATTTTATATTTCTTGATTTTACTTTTTCATATATGTGAATCTTTCTCATTTTCTACATTTAAAGGAATTTTCTTGAAACTGCCACTTCTACTAATGCCACCCAAAAAATTGATTTGTACAGGAAAATTTCTTATTTCTTATTTGCATTTATTATAAATTGTGTCTAACATTTTTCCTATGGACCTGTCTTAGTTTATTTTCTTTCTTTAAAATAATTCAACTGTATTCAACAAGTAAAGTTTCTGTTTTCTTAATTGAATTTAGCACAGTCTCCAACTGTTTCCTAAAACATGACATGATTTATTTTTTAAGAAAACAATTGCCTTAATTGTGTTTATAGATGATAGCCCATTGTACACATGCTTTTATTACCTATGTCTTTGCAAATTACATTACTTATATATATAGAAACACTGCTAATAAATGTAAATATTTTTAGGTACAGATATATTGAATTTATAGTACAATTACAATTTTGCCATAATGAACATTTACCCTAATTTACGTTGTGAAAAGTATTTTTTGTTTGTGTGGGGAGTAGAATGATTCATTTTGTATCATTTACAAGGTCAGATGAGGAAATAGTCTCTACCATTTTTTTACATTCAGTATCTTTTGAAGAAAACAAATATGCTTCTTAAAATTATTTTTGGGGGAGTCTTTATAGTATGATTGTGATGTTAAGAAAACAGCAACTAAAATGTTCATTTATTTATACACACATAAATAGATGCGTGTCAGTTTATTTAAATGGGTAATGTTGTTGTTCTGAGGTACGTTCTTTAATAATCATTAATTTAAAAATTTTTTATTGAAAGCAAATGATTTATTTTTACTCGGTGTCACAGTACGTTTTAGCATTATAATGACATTTATAACTATTGAAATATATTTTAATCTTTTCGGACATTAGCTTTTATGATTATTTTTCCATTGTAGGAAGCTGGAACACTTACATGTCACACATCACCTATCATCCGGATGGAGCCTTCACGGGATGGACACTTGCTCCTAACCTCATCATGGGGCCTTAACCAGGACTCGGCACTTTGGATGATGGGAGAATCACTTGAGTGCAAGTAAGATGTTTCTTGATAATTTTCTTTGTTATTAATATTGACTTGATGAGGCTAATAAGATTTATTGTTGTAATTGTTCTGAGCAAAGCATTATTATGATTTACGTGTGTAAAATTCTATTTGCTTGTTTTTGTTGTAATAATTATAACTACACATATTTTATCTAACCCCTTTACTGCATTTGATTGACACATGAAACCCCAATCAGATTTAATGATGGGAATGATAAAGGTCACATTCAGGAGGAGTTAACTCTGCCAAAGATTTTCATTTTTCCTAAATAAAATTGTTTTTATGCCCTTTATAAAAGTGTCATGAGATATTGCATAAACTCTTCAATAGTCTCACAAAAGAGATAGATTGCTACAGGTCTATTATTTTACATTAAAATATGTTTATATTTATTTGTGTTTATCATTTGTATTTTGTAGAATTTTCATTTTAGAATTATGCAATTGTTGAAAATTTATTTTTGCTTTTTAACTTTTAAAATATAAAATATGTCTAGGCAAACTTGCTGAGAACTACGGATTTGATATAGTTTTTTTTTGTTTTGCAAAGTCATCTAAACTGTAGTCCTGCAATGAGATAGTCTAAACTAGGGTCTGATCATGATAAAAACAAATATGATGTTGATATTCATTCAAACTCATTGAATGAATATCAAGTTGATATTCATTCATGAAACTCTTTTGATCAAAAATGTCATATGACTTTGCCAATTGCCATAAAATGTGGCATATAAATATGCAAGCATATGCTAACTGACACAAATAATGCACACTTGTGTATTTTTCTTGCTACACAATCATTTTTTTCCTTTAACAACAGTAGCATGGCTATAGTAATGGATGTCCACACTTGAAAGTTTGTTATTTATTGTGTGAATGGCTTTTTATAGCTGAAAATTTCTCGACAGAATGGAAAAAAAAGTATTTTGTGTGCCCTTATTGCTTGTGCATGATCAGAAAAAGTATGAGGTGGAGGAGAGATTTAAGTAATCTGCAAGATAGGAGAAAACAATATTTTTGCATGTTAGTTTAAACAGAAATTGTATGGTATTGAGAAATCCCCATAAACTACTTACTAACATCCTACCCCTCACCCCCCCCTTCCCCATGATAATACTGATATTTCTTTTCAGTGAAGATGTTTAAAAATGAGTGGTTAGCATCTGACAGGAATTTGTTTGAAGGTGGAAACAATTACAAATGGTGCTCATGTATCCCTCACAAAATTTACCACTTGTACTATTGTGCATATACAGATCATTTGGTATATTTTTATTTAACAGCAACATTGATAACTTTCTTTGTGTTCTCTAATAATTATATTTAATATTTTTAATCTCGCAGTATTTCATATACAGATATGGACCCCAAAGTATAAAAAACACATTGCAATTTTTAATGCTAAAATGCACAGAACTTTTTGGTCTGTATGTGTTTAGCACTTATTATTGAAATGTATTGGGCTAAACTTACTGAATATCATTTGTTGTCACTTCTTTTTAGTTGTTTCATTCTAGTTTAAACAGATTTGTAATTAGTATAAAACCCACTGATAGTCTCTGGGAAGGAAGTAACAACATTAAAACTCCAAACTGAGAAGTGATTCATAGCAGTAATCAGGGAATACATGTCATAGACAATTTTAGTTCTTTGAGATTGACAGTTCAAAAGAAAAAAGTTGGCTTGCTAATTTTGTGACCAGTAGTGATTAAGAGACATCACTTTATATTCAAAGCATATTGTATAAAGATGGGATAAAATCGATAATTTTGTTTGTAGTTTTGACCACATTATACTATTGTAATTTGACTTATGTTACCTCATCATGACATGGTGTGCTTGTAGAGTTTCATGGGATGGCTTTGATGATGTGGGTTGTACAACTCCTTTTTTGTACTGAACAGAGTTTACTTAATTTGGATCTATAAACAGTCAAACATAATTTCCACTTTGCTATTATTGGATTGTCTGTTTGTTTTTTCAACAAATACTATTTTTACCACTTTGTCAAAAGTATTTGCTTTATGTATGATGTAGGGTATATGTATTTGGAGACATACAGTTCTAGAAAGAAAGGTATTAAAAAGATAAGGTCTTATATGTTGAAAAACAGATTGTGAAACAAATGTAAACAGCAACAAAACATTTTTGTAGATACACATTTGATGAACATTTCATGGAGTTCAGCAGACTTGTTCAAGATCGTCTAGTAGGTACAAAAGATGAAACTGCACATGTGAGTAACATTAAATATTTCATTCATTATATATTTCTGTTTCATTTTTTTACAAAATTTTGAGTGAGTAGTTCGGTTTCCAAAGTTTAATTGTGACAGTGTAAAACTCATTCTTAGTCCTGAATTACATTACAGCTGTAAATCTAGTGAGTGTTGAAGGACACGATTGAGTCACTTTAATGTTTCATTTAGCACATGAACATTAAGATACTGAAATATTATAACCCACCTTTTATGTTACTCAAGCAAAAGTTCACTCAAGGGAGAATAAATATTTTGGAGTGTGTGGTACATCTGCAGAATCAAAGCTTTGTAGTGAATAGCTTTCTTTCAGTGAAAATGAATTAGATGATGACCTTGCAAATCTACAGTGTAGCAACTGGTGTTCAAATGATGGCAGTGTGTGATATATTTGCAAAATTAAACTTTACTTTGGATGGCTTTCTCCTTTAAGATTAATTAGATAGGCCCTTTTCTTGCAGATCTATGATGTAGCAACTGGAGTGCAATTGATGACCTTGTATGACCAGGACAAAGCAAACAACTATCGCACCAATGTTGCAACATTTTCACCCACAGATGAATTGGTGCTGAATGATGGAGTGTTATGGGATCTACGATCTCGCAAGCCATTGCATAAGTTTGATAAATTTAATCAGTATATTAGTGGTGTCTTCCATCCGATGGGTCAAGAAATCATCATCAACTCTGAGGTCGTATCCTTTCAGAATTCATTCATTTATCCAAATTAGCAAAATGTGGATATTAGAAAAAATTACAAATATTGAAAGAACTCTGATTTAATTTTAAAAAGTAGAAAGCATATTTGTAATTGTCATGTTTGATTGTTGCTTTGAAGAAAATATGCGCATTTATTATTATGAAGAAGGACATGCTCATTTCTAAATTCTTTCCTAAAGCATAAATTACAAATTAATATGAATAGTTTTTATGGTGCCACATATTTGTAAACTGAACGCTTTATTGACAGATTTGATTTAAAACACTTTAAATCTCTCTAGGTTTGAATGCCTTGTAGGGTGTCACAGAGTATATGGTTAATTTTAATACCCTTTTGGCACATTGATGTTTTGAAATATTTTCAGTTAAGATACATCATTAGACAGTTGTTCTGAGGATAATGTATTGCATGATGTCATTATGAAATTCTTCATTTTGCACCTGTCACTCTTTGTGTAGTTTAAGATAATCCTGATGAAATTGATATAGTAGACCTATTTTTATTTATTTATTGCTTTCACTTCCACTACAATTTATTGATTCTAGAAAAACAAAAACAATAACAACGTATTAGATCATCCACTCAGAATTTATTAGTCAGAAAATTTGTTAACCCAGATGAACCAGAGGGTTTTAGAGTTAAGTAAAATGCAATAGACTTCATCCTTGACCCTTTGTCAGTGGGACCAAAGGACGTTCAAACTGCTGCACACAGTGCCTGCACTGGACCAATGTCAGATCAAATTCAACCATTCTGGTGATGTCATATTTGGTGAGATTAATGTCGGTTTTTTAATTCGGGGGAATTGTTTATTATAAAAAAAGTGATTGCAGTAATGCTTTGGAGTATCCAGATGTTTATTTATGGGAGGCTATAAAAGAACAAAAACAGCATGAAATTGTTTAAATTAAAAAAACTTTAAATCTTTATTTTTCCAGTTTGGTTTTAAATTTAAAGTATATTTCAGAGGTTACACTAACTCCAAAGATAATTCTTACGCACACTGATAAAATTGCACACAAAATGCACATGTGAAACTCATCCCATGAGTAAAGTATATTAGATAACTTAGGCAGTAATAATTAGCAATTCCATTATCAAGTAAACTGGTTTGTAAACCCATAAACAGCTTTGAATTTGCATGACAAACAAAAACCTGAACATTATCACACCATGTAGTAAATTTATTTAATACAGACTAAGGGTAGACCTAGATCACTGGCCAGACAGTGCATTGATGTTGAAAATCAAAATAGTGGAGAAATTAACAGGTGACAGCATATTCTGAACTTGGGTGATAACACTACATGGCTAAGGTCAATATAGATACATATGTATATATTTGAACTGACAGAACTGCACTCAGCCATCCAAAGATCTACCTTTTAGTTTCAGTTTTAAAATAAGTATGTTGATTTAAATGACTGAGTGTAAATCTGTGAATGACCAGGCAATAATTTTCAAAATAATGTTTATTGATCATTAAATGAATGCCAATACTGATATTTAGTATAGACTTAAGTATGGACATTGGCAGTTAAAAATATGCAGGATTTAAAAAAAAATGCTCTTTAAATGAAAAAAGTGTTATTTATTTAACTAAATTAATTGCTGCTTTATTGTGAAAAAAAATAATTTAATAATGATCCCAGATCTAGGCTACCTAAGACAAATGTGTTCATTTTAACTAATAAAACCATTCTCATAACATTTTTCAGTATCACGCAGCATAGTAATTGATTGTGTCATTCTTCCTGTGTTCAGCATAAAATGATGTTATTTAAAGTTCATTATATAATTATACTGCTCCATTCATTTCAAACAATTGGACCTTTAACAAGAAAAATGACATTGTGTCAGCTAAGAACATATGCTTCAATCACAACTGTCATTGCTTATTGTATGCATTTTTATTTTAACACAATTTTGACCCCTAATATGTAAATTGTTTTTTAAAATGTATATATATATATATATTTATATACACACACACATTAATTAAATATTTTTTACCTGTTTTCTGTCCATGATATTAAAAACTATTTAGCAACACATATGGATGAAGAAGCAGATATTGGTGATGATTATCGACGAAAGCAGTTCAGTTCCACTCTTCGAACCTTTGATGCCACAGATTACAGCAGCATTGGTAAAAGAAGTATTCTACCAGAATCTCATTCTTGATGTTTTTATTCATAGAGATTATAGGTCATTCTTACCTTGTTAGGCCTTTGACAGTATAAAAAGTTAATTTTACTGTAATGTAGGCACCCACGTTTCAAAAAATGTTTTTCTTACTATATGTGTTGGTGTATCTGTTGACTCTCTACAGTTTTGAAGGATGCCACAATTTACTTTTAGAATTTATGCTTTGTTACCAGAAGTCACTTTAGTATGAACTTTATCTTCAGCAACATATCAAGATATTTTCATTACATTATGATAGTTTTGATTGAATTGCTGTGAAAGTACAAAAGAACATGTCAGATGTTTTCTGTACATTATGCTCACAGTTTGGACTGAATTGCTGTGAAAGTTAAAGAGAACAATCAGCTATTATATCATATGAAATTTCATTTTTGAAGGATGCCATTTGTGCTTTGTAATTAACAGCAATCACTATTTGTGTGTGAATGTTTTCATCAGCGGCTTATCAGGTATCTGCTTGACATTATGCTCCTAGCTGTGACTGAATTGTATGAATGTTAAAGAGAAGAAGACTATTGTATCATAAAGCATCAAACTTAACTTTGCAGGATGATAATTTATTTTTTCAATTTTTGCTTTTGTCAGCAGTGACTTCTGTGCAAACTTTATCATCATAAGCTTATCAGATATCTGTTTGACATTTTGTTTATATTTTCAAATACATCATAATAATACTGTGCACTTACTGACAATTGTACAGTCTTTCAATTAAAAAATATCTATATTTATATATTTAATTTTTGTTGTTGCAGGAACTATGGATCTGAAAACACGTAGCATCTTTGATTTATGCATGGACAAATTTGACTCCTGCCTGGCTGTGGTCGAGGTGAGCAAGGTGAGCAAATCCTCTGTAAATAATGAACAAAATTATCTCTTCTTAAAATAGTGAGCAGTGTTATCCCTTCTTAAAATAGTGAGCAGTATTATCCCATGTTAGGAGCAATAAGCAAAATGAGCAATATTATCTTTCTTACAAGAGTGAGCAATGTTATCTCCTATTATTGAACAATATTTTCCCTTCATAAAATAGTGAGCAAGGTTATCCCCTCTTAAAGTAGTAATGTTGCTCTTTTTTAAAGTAGTGAGCAATGTTAACCCCCTTAATAGTGAGTACAGTGAACAATATCTGACCATAAAGTAGTATGGTGAGCATTATATAAATAAATGAGCAATATGAATCTGTTCTTAAAAATCCCTTAAATTGTGATATATTTGCTATTGATCTATGATTCGAATTGGAGAATGCTTTATACATTTGAACCATTACTTCTATGTTCACTAATTTGATTATGTTATACATTGTACTTGTGAATTTTGATTGAAACTATGCTGCCTGTGTATTGGGCTAACGAATATTGTTGCAGGATTTGTAAGTTGAGAATGTGTGTAAGAGTTTAGAGATGAAATATGCTTGAAACTTAGTGCTGCCCTTAATTTGACTTTTGTAGGATTATGCTTTTTTATTTGATGCTTTTAATGTTTTGTAACCTACTGTACTCTACTGGATCACATTGGTGTGTGTATCTAGCATTGTCATCAACTTATCAGTAAACAAGTTGCAATAAGTTGATTCTTGTGAATTCCGTTCAAAAGCTAGATCTTTTAGATACACTTTACTCCAAGAATTAATATATTTTATCGATTGGTATTCGCATTTTAACAAGAAATAAAGATTTTTACCTTTACTGACATAGTCTTCCATGAACGATTGTAATCAGTACTACTTCCATTTGAAACGGAAAAGGAAATTATTTTTATGAATGTCTACTTGCCGGAAACATTTGCTGAGCATATTTTTAACCATAATGGTTGAAGGGTGCCCAGAGATGTCACAATGAGCAATGTTAATTCCTTCTTAAAAATAGTAATGTGATCAGTGTGAGCCCTTCTAAAAATAGTAATGTGAGCAGTGTGAGCCCTTCTTAAAATAGTTTGGAAAGTTAATGATGTCATCCTTCTTTAAATGGAGCAGCATTTTTTTAATTTTTATTTTGGTTCCTTAAAATAGTAATATGGGCAATCTGATCTATTTTTCAAATAATAAGCAAGGTTTGCAATGTAACCCCTTCTTAAAACGGAACAATGTGATCCTTTTTAAATAATGAGCAGTGTAATCTCTTCTTAAACTAGTAAAAAGTGATCCTTTTTTTTAATAATGAACAAGGTGATCCCTTTTTAAAATTGCTTAAAATAGATGTTGTGAAAGTAGAGAAGTTCAGACATAAAGAATAAAATTGTGCATAAAGTCTAAATATACATACAAATCTATGAATGATTTTTAAAAAAAAATCAAAATCAGAATGTATTAATTTTTTCTATGAAATAATTTTGAAATAAATAGTAATAGCTTAAATAATTTTTTTAATTTAATTGCAGCAAAATTCGCCCTATGCAGATGGTAGCACTGATGAAAGTATCTGTCGGCTGTATGAGATTGGCAAACTTCGTGATGAGGAGGATGATGTGGTGAGAGATAATGTTAATAAATAATCTAATGTTGCTTGCATATGATAGTTTTCTTTTTATCTCCCTTGGTAAAGTAATTGGTATTTGTTTCTCATAATTTGGAATTATTCATATTTTTTCTCCTTTATTTCCTTTATATAGTGAGCAGTAGCTTTTTTTTTTAATTGTTCAAAAATTATTTTAAGTTTATGTAAACCTCTAAGACCATGAAATCAGTATTGCTCATTGTTTATGACTACAGTTATTAGATATGGAGGTTTACATATTTGGAAACATTTCGATAAAGACTACTATTGTAAGCTTTGGGGACTTAATAAGTTATCACTTGTGGATAAAGTCTGCTATTATAAGCTTTGGAGACTTCATAAGTTATCACTTGTGGAAAAAGTCTGCTATTATAAGCTTTGGGGACTTCATTAAGTCATCACTTGTGGATAAAGACTGCTGTTGTAAGCTTTAGAGATTTCATAAGTCATCACTTGTGGATAAAGACTGTTATTGTAAGCTTTGGGGATTTTATTAAGTCATCACTTGTGGATAAAGTCTCTTGTAAGCTTTGCAGATTTCTTCATTAAGTCATCACTTATGGATAAAGTTTCTTGTAAACTTTGCAGATTTCTTCATTAAGTCATCACTTATGAATACAGTCTGTTTTTGTAAGCTTTGCAGAATTCTTCATTAAGTCATCACTTGTAGATAGTCTGTTTTTGTAAGCTTTGGAGACTTCTTCATTAAGTTATCACTTGTGAATAAAGTGTGTTGTTGTAAACTTTGGAGACTTTCATTAAGTTATCACTTGTAGATAGAGACTGCTTGTGTAAACCATGATGATATGATTTTTTAAAAAACATTTGGATAAAGACTGTTACTGTATTGTAAGCCATAAACGCATGTTTGGTCAGCACTTGTGGATAAAGATTATTATAAGCTTAGGAGACGAACATTTGATCATTTCTCATAGATTAAGGTTATCATATTACTAGCTGTAAGTCTTGAACATTATTATCAATCATAGGACTAAGCTGATATTATTTTCTTGTGAAAAATTTTACACACCTGGGGAATTGGAGAATTTTACAATTTTAAATATAGTACACCTGGAATTAGATGTATGTTTGATGCCATTGCTGTTTACCTGTTTCAATTTCTGTCACAATATACATGCCTCACTTCCTTCCTTGTCTTTCTCTGCAAATACCTTTTGATACTATTTTCTATTTCTGACATTTTAATGCATTGTGGACATTTTATTTATTTTAGCAGGAAGAGGATGAAGAAGGAGATGGAGTAGAAGAGGAGGAAGATGAAGAGGATGATGAAGAGGACCCCAGTTTTCTGGATTTTGCCTCACTCCAAGACTCGGATGTTAATGAAGGTAAATTTGCTAAGTGACTAATTCTGAAGTCAGAATTGCAATTTGGGATAACTTTCTGTCATTGGCAACCAGTCTTAAGTGTATTAGTGTAGGAAATAGTAGACTGATTAATTATATTTAGATTTGTTATTATTTTTAATCTGAATCAGATTTTAATTTGATTGGATTTTAATTTAGAATCAGAAGTTGCATTATAAATATGATATGTTTTGGTATTTTATTAATGTATATATTTGATTATATACATTTATATGCACTCAACTCATTTTCACAAAGGAACATGGACATTGTCACATAATGGCTTATGTAGCCCACACCCATCCCTCTAAAAATAGACTACACATAAACCTACCTTCCAGAAAGGCTGATCCTTATCTGCAGGCTGGGAACATGCCTGAATGTTCCAGAACTCACTAAACTAACCAATCAAAGAAAAGCTCAGCCACATAAACAAATGCACCAGAAACTCACCTGTAAATCATTAGTCGAATGCAGCTGATGGTTGAAGCATCATGTATTTTGGTGCCCATTGTTTTAACAAAATATAATCATACTACTACCTTATCGCTGGTTATCAACACAGCATGAAACCATCCTCTGTATATATTACTGCCGAAAGGTATGTGGTTTTGCTTGCCTAACTAATAATATATTCATGTTTATCTCTTGACATTAACTATATTTTATATTGTTATATTTTGTTCATAATATTAAAATGTATGATGACCATATAAGTAAGAGTGTTCTGTCAGGAAACGTGGACAAATTCTTAGCCCATGTGTATTTTACCGGCAGATCAGCACTTTATTTTGGATGTTGACTTTGACAAGTATTGCACCGTGAAGCAACACCAGAGCAAAATGACCCATGTACCAAGGATCATTTTAGTGGACCAGGTGAGCGTTTTCTAATGACATTCATTGGGACCCAGATGACACATCAAGTGTACCTAAATTTATGTATTTATGAAGTCAACAACTGCACAGCTTCAGTCAAGTTGTAGACAAACTCTACCAAAGTACTTTAGAGTTCATCCAGAAACATTCAGTGTTCTCTTATAAACTCATTTGTAGTTTGCTTATATGAATGAACCAGATAACTCCTACAGTACCATAGAACTCAAACGGACATTCTCTTACGATACCACATGTTCGTGATTAAGAACTTAAATAATATATATAAACACTAATTGCAACTGTTGAACTATTTGCTATATGTAACTATGCTGTCTTATGTCATTTATTGTTGAATACAATTATTATTGATTCATAGACCACTCCTGTTAGTGTGACTCATATTATATGTTGTAGTCTGCCACCTCTATTTACTTACTATCCTGGCTGTATATATCAAGGGGCTCGAGCTATCGTCTAGAACTATGACTCTTCTATTCTATATTATCTAACATTGATCCTTCTAACATGTTTGGCCAGCCAGAAGATGTGTTTTGGGGCGACCCAGTGTGGTGGAGAATTAACATCTTGCCCATCTCCCAGCAAAACATCACAGACATAACCTTTTTCCATCTTCCTAAGAGCAATAGGGGCATTAACTTATGCAATAAACTTGACTGGAGTAACTGTTTAATGGTGTTCATGTTAAATCAGTTGAAAAATATTCTTTGGTAATCTTTGTCAGACCAGAAATCAACATCATAAATAGTGTATTAAATATGCTGGTCAGTTTTGTCAGTAAATACTACCTATAGCCCAGAGAAATGTTTTGAAAATTGAGAAATTTGATGGAAGTTTAACTTTGGTTTATTTAATTGCCATTCTCAATAGAAATTAATTTGAATTTTTCTAGTCAGCTTATTTTTGCTTAGTTCCTTATAAATTATTTTAATAACTGACTTAACAGGGTGATTAGATCCCTCACTTTCATTTTCAAATGTTGCTTGTTAATACTTAAGTTGCAAGTTTGATGAAATGTATTTGAACTTCTTTTTTAGTTAATTCATTCTTGGTTTTGGCTTTATTACACTTGAAATTTAGTCATTTTGAAAGAATATTAAACAAGACTTCTGTGTCTATTAAAGCTATTATAAAAATGTCTCGAGAAAAGTATGATTTTTTTTGTTTATATTTTAATAATACTATCTATGTGCACACAGTGAAGGAATTACCTTGGGGTATTTTTTTTTAATTCTATATAAATGTTGATGTATTGAAAGAACATTTATATATTAGGAAGGAGAAGACTTTATTCTCTTGTGTGGAAATGCTTCACTTTATCTTTAAAACATTCATTATTAGTCGTGAAGAAATAAAAATTAACCCAACAAAACTTTTGGCTAAAGAATTTGAAACAGCCCTATGTCTAACCATTAGCAGGTGCTGCAGATGGAATGGAAACAGATGTTGAAGTTGAAGCCTCTGCTGGTGACGTTTTATTTAATTCTTTGGTAGAAAAGTTATTGTTTGTTACATTTTGTTGATTCCAGTTTGGGTTTGATTTTCATTATCAAAAGTTTTGTTTTGTTACTGTAATTGTTATAAGTCATCAGATTAACAGGGTCATGGTCCTGTTGCTCATTTTCTTACTGAACATTAGGTCTACCTTTATAAAACCATGTGCAGGATATTTTAAATGTGTAAAATATATCTGAATAATATACATTTATATATGAAGTTTCTTCTTGAAATCTTTAGTTTTTATGTTTGATGTGAAGATATTTCTTACTAAAAGTAACATTTTGAGTTGTATGACTTTCCCTTCAAATAAATAGATGTATATAATAGGCATAGGCATTATATATCCATGATAATACAAGAATACAGGGGAAAGTCAGGCTCTTAAACCCTTAGAATGCAGCGCTGAGTTGTATGTACCCTTCTTGTCTGGCAGTTAAGGCCTTGCATACCACAACTTTCTTGATTTGCTAATTGTTGTGTTGCTTCCCATAGCTGTGCAGTTTAGCAGTTTTTCCAAAGAGTGTCAACTTCTGTCCATGTATGTTTACTGCTGTTACTTTCCATTCATTCCTATCATCTCTTGTGTTTCTCCCTTGTACTTGCTAGAGTCATGACTGTCTGACTTGCAGCCACACCAAGACTACTATGACTCCCACTCCATATGATATGCATAGCCTTTGGACTGTTTCATAAATGTTTATCAAACTGTTGTTGAGAAAAATTTACCCATAAAAATTTGTCAAACCTCTGTGTCTAGTGTTAGGACAAACAAAGTGTCCCTTTTTGCTTATTCATGAGTGGGCACAACCGAGTAAGACTGTACGCAAATACACCATTGTTTAGACTTTATCGTTAAATAATTTTGATTTTGATGCATGAGGGTAGTCTTCAGCTTAGTGGGTTGTGACACATGAGGATGGCTAGGACATCTCCAACACCTGGTTTTTGGATTGAGGTAAGCATAGGCTCACACTATACATCACTTCACATTCTTACGATGCACACCTATGAGTGGGGAATGTCCCCTTTTCAACCTCTGATTCCACACTTTCTGGATTTTTGTGCACCTCACTGGCACAGTTGAGATGTAAAGGGATGCTAAGCAGACTTGTGTTCATTAAAGTTAACAAATGGGTAAGAATTGGCCAGATCAGTTTTTCACTAAGCTTTGTAACAGTAGCTGTTGTCTCTAGACCTCTCTCAAATTCATTGGTTAGTATTGTAAGTTAATTCCTCAGGATATTAGTATTAATAGAACATATACTGGAAATTGCCATTCTGGCCAGAACTGTCCAACAGCCTTGTGTTTTATTGTTCCACACAAGACATAGACTACTGGCACTTCATGCATCTATCTTGTCCTTTCGGAGATTCCACACTGGTACATAAGACAGAAGTAGACTGCAACCAAATGTTGATATTCACTGTGACTGAAGACAGGGGAAGACATGGACCTTCTTAATGTTTCTATATCAGGTAAAACTGACTTATCTTGGGGCTTTTGAAGTCAGAAGACTGACAGTTCCCTCTCAGTTTATGGACAGACACAACTATTTCATTTGAACAGACAAAGACTGACAGTTCTCTCTCTTAAAGTTTATGGGCAGACAAATATTTCATTTGAACAGACCTGCTGGCCATTCTAACTAATAAGGAGAGAGATAGATTCAGTACCTTCTCTTTTTTCTGCTTAGAATTAGAGAATAATCTTTGATTATTTAAACTCCAGTCATTTTGAGATCCTGGAAGAGAAAGAGTTTCAGTCTCTTATCATTCAAACAGTCTTTTTCATGTAGAAATCCCAACTTTATTATAAGATTTTTCTCAGATTAATTGAACCAGTCTTACTAAAAACATACTTCTTGAGAGTCCTTAAAATTTATCTCAAGAAATCCATACTTCATATGTTAAATAAGTCCTCTTGTTTTTTGTCAGTCTTTCAAATTTGGAATGTTAATCCTTTACTAGTGCCATGGCATATAGGTGCCATTTTTCTGAGATGCATGCTCCAGTTAAAGCCTAAAATGTAACGTAAGAATTCCAGACCTCGTAGACTAATAAGCCTAGAGGCTCTACTCACTAGTATTGGGGATAGTTCTAAGGGTAAAACTCAGTAGTTTACAGTGCTACTCCCTTCTCCTGACACTCAGAAATACATCCTGTAGCAAATAAAGAAAGATTTAAAACACAGATCTCTAACCTTTAAATGTTATTGCATTTTTACCATTGTTGATTTAGCATCAGTTTGTAGCACTTTAATCTATTAATTTATAAATTATTTCAGGTTTGGTTGTTTTTTTAAAAACTTTTACAGAGATTTATACTTTTTATTTTATTTAGTTTTTTTACAGTTGGTAGAATGAATTGAAGAACAATACAGTAAACTAGTGCTATTTGTGATGTATTTATCAATCAGGCCTTTTGAATATTTTTCTTATGTTGTAAGTCACAGTTTGGCTTCTAAATTAAATAATAGTATTGCTAGTAGTTTTAAATGTTTGTCATATCACGTCAGCCCCCATTTTCAGTTTATTTTTAAGTGAAATTTTTAGACTGAACCAGTAATTTGTTTTCATAATATTAAAATATTAGTTCTTTATATCTGATAGTTGTGATTAGAATCAGGATTGTGATAGAATGGTATGCACATTTGGTTGATATTGTTTAGGTTGTAACTTTTAGAAAGAAGTTGCATGGATTTCATATTTTCTATACAATCCAGAATACAAAGTTTTTTTTTATAATAAATTATTTTTGGGGAAAACCATCTGATAATTTAGAAGTATGTTAATTTTTCAATTAATAATAATTAATTTCATACATTTATAGTATTATTATTAATGAAAAGAAACTGGATATCTGCAAAACAGATAACATCTCTATAATCATGCATATACTAAGAGTGTTGAAGTTAGGAAATCATATGAATTAATGAAAAGACATTCTTTTTAATCTTGAGAAATAAAACCTATTGGTTTGTACCACTCATTTTTCTCATTGCAGATGATGAAGATGGCAATGATGATGTGGCAGCTGATGAAGAGAGAGATGAAGAAGATGCTGTAGAGTATAGTCCAAGTAGTAGTGATGATGATCAAGATGATAATGACAATGATGATTTAGATGATGATATGCTATTTGCACTTGTGTAAACATTTAATGGAATAGACATACTCTGTACCTCATTTTATTGCAAACTGAAGTAAATTTATCATTGTAACATTTTGTCTCAAAAAAGTCAATGCTGAATGGCACCAAGTGAATAAAACAGCCACTGGCACTTTGTACATATGTCCAAACTGAAGAAGAATGCCAATTTTCCCCTTATGAAATGGGTATATATATTTATATAAGTGGGTTTTTTTTTTTTTATTTATCCAAAACAGGGTCAACGATTGCATCTTCTGAACTATTTTTATGATATTTTTTTCTTTTCCCATGTCTAACTGCTCTCTTATTTAAACTTTATAAAATATTATTTATTTATTTTTACCTATTTAATCAATTCATTCATTTTCTTGTCTACTGGGGATGTTATGTATAAACCATGTATTTATGTACAATTTTGTTTAGAAATTTATTTTCCTAAGAATGGGAATATAATATTTTAAGATATTTTTGCTGCTGAAAAATATTTAGAAGAAATAAAAATATTGTAATTTTGTCAAAAATCCCCAAACATTTTTCTCATAACATAATCAGTGATTGATTACTCATCTTAGATATAATGACATATTTTTAGCTTAGCCACTTACAGTTTTGCTCATTTCCACCCTCAGTTTTTGAGAACAGTATTTAATTCTTACATTAGTATAGGCTAATTGATTGAGATTGTCAATATAAATAAAATCTGTTCAGTACAAATATATTCTTGGATTCATCTTTTCCGGGCTTTCTGCTCTAAGCTCCGCCATTGTTAAATCTTGTTATTTAAGAGTTACATACACATTTCACAAGACTAGCAGCCCCCATTTACACCAAGTGCCTTTAGAATTGCTCAACAGTCTATTGACTTTATAGATACATAGGCTGTAAGAGCAACCTATTTTATTTGTTCATTTTAGTATGAAAGGTTATTTGAAAATGTGGAATTTTGAGTTTTGAAGCAAAAGCAGGAAAATTTGCAGTAAATAAGGCAACTGAAAACTACTTCAAAAATAAAAATAAAATTTGGTTAGAAATCTGCTGTTTTAGAAAGTATACTGATAAAGCCAAGTGAAATTACCAGACTGCTTAGATATATTTTAAACATATGAAGTACTATATTTTATAAAGCTAAAGGTTTGGAAAATAAAATGAAAAACTAAAGTTTAATGGACTCCAGTGTACACAAATATTAATATGTATCTACAAGTCCTTCAACAAAATTTTTAAAAAAAATTATTTTTCTAAAAATACAATGATTATTAGATTTTGGGGGTGCAACAAATTCATCTACCCATCCTTTGGACAGGTGACACAGTTTGTACTTATCCAGTTCTGTTTGGAGTCTGTCCAGAATAAACTTTTTCTTCCTTTTGTGAAATGTTAAATTTGGAAATAACAATAAACAGTGATGATAATAAATGTGAGAGTACAATCAGTTTTTTTATAACATGCCAGAGAAAACGTCATAAATGTCAGAATGTCTATTTTCAAAATGGTATTTCATTATTTCCACTTTTGGTCATTGTGGTAAACTTGTACATTAGGACTGCTTACTGTGATCAATGGTTCATTGACTCAGCTACTTTATAGAATTAAATTTCAGAGAATGGATTCAAATCAATGACATATACTTTATTTTTTCCATTTATTAGATTTTTCAGAATGCTAATTATCAAAATGTCCAGTGTCACCACAGTGTAAACTTGTTATAGGAAGTTTTATTAGAGAACCACGATCAACTCTTACCAGTCGATTTTATTTGAAGTAATTCTGTTTCAAACAGTATTGTTAATTTTTTTAAAATAGCCTTTTACAAATGCATAATAAGAAGTGCAGATTATAAAACAACTGTTGGTAAGCATTATCCATGACAGTCCAAATAGGAATCTGCCATGTACACCACTTTTTAATGTATGCAATGTACTGCAATTATGTTAATAGTTTGCATTCTTCAGTCATTTAGTTGCTTACCTTCTGACAGAATCTCCCAAATAATAGACTTTTTGGGGACAGTTGAAAGAAATTTAAGTGTTATTCACAAATAATATCTATATTATGCAGTACAGGTGGCCCTCTAGAACGAATTCCATTCTCATAATTTTCTTCAAGTTGCAATTGTATTTTTGGTCCTCCAGCCATATCACTAAAAGTTGTTCCTTTTCAATAACTAACCCACTGCATTACTTAGTGGTTATTGTTGTCTTCATTGAGGCAGAACCTTGAACATGATCCATTATATGCACTTTTTCAAAATGGTACCGACTGTTGACCAATTGTAGCCTTATGTCTTGCCAGTGTTTGTCGGCATTTCAGTACACCTTATAATTTCAACTTTCTCTTTCATTGTTATTGTTTTCCTCTACTGGCACTTGCATCAGATTTTTGTTTAGGAGCCATGATAAAGGTAGGCATGTTCTTATACACAATACGATGTATACACACAAAAATCTATTGAATAGAAGATCTGACTTAAAATGGTTGCTTTTATTCATAGCAAGTGTTACCAGATAAGAAAATATTAAATAGATCTATCAACTCATGTATTTTATATGATTTATTATATATTTTATATTATGTCTAAAGTGTTATAATAATATTACATGTATACAATAACAATTTTCCTCTGCTGTAATAAATACAGTAGTTCTCCTGTTCACTTGAATTATTTTAGGGAACTTTGACTTTATAATCTGGTTCATATCTGTGGAATGCCATTAGAAGTTCATAGCTGGGTGACTGCCTATATTTACAAATTAAATTTTAATCATCAATATATAGTGATTTTCTTAATTTTAAAACTTTATAAGGATGCATTAGTATATTATAATAGTGCTAAATTTTTACATTATAGGCACTATTCTTATGATTTTCATTATTAATTAGAATTGCTATTGAATAGAATCAGAATATGGAAGGACAAATGTGATCATAATAAGTGGCACTGCTTGTGTACATAAATGTACCCTACTCATTTAGTTGTACAGTTATTTTTACTTTGTATATTTCATGGTGTCTGTGAAAAGTGAAGAATTGAAAAGCAGAAACTTGATTAAAAAAGATTTGAATTACCACTTGCAAAATCAGCAAATTTGGGAATTAGACATAAAACCAGAGCTCATCATGAAATTATGCACACAATTCAGTTTTGACACTAGAGTACATTCACAGAAACTGTAAACTTTCAAACTATTAGTTACAAAAAACATATACTCACATGTACCCACTAATATTCACGATAGATATACCAAAATAACCTAATATACATGTGCATAGACTTTTTAAAAGGAAAATTTTTATACACAATTTTTAATTTTGAACCAATATCAAAATGAGAATGAACTGCATGAAGACTGTGGCAAAAGTCGTTAAAGTGACCAATTATTATAAAATTGAAAACAGAAATGCAAGGCCTGCATGATCTGATTGAGAGAAAAATATGTCTTCTGATATATAAGTAATTTTGTGTTTCCCTGTAATGTTCTGCTTTCCATGTTAACGGTACACATTGTTATTATTGTTGACACATTATTAGATTATATGTACTATTGCAACGAAAGCTGTATAAAATATATATTGTAATAATTTTATTCTTTCTTGTCAATAACATAATTTTTAATGTTTTGGGCTAGGTTATGTAAATAGAAAAGAAAAAAGTACTTCTTTGAGTTTGACTCCTGTTTTTTTACACCAAGTTGTTACTGATAATCATCATTCCCCCCCCCCCCCCCACACACACACACACACACACAACAGTGTAAAGTATATCTTCAGTACTTAAATATTTTACAAAAAAATGACTACAATAGACTGCATATCGGTAGCTCTCAAGCAAAAGCCTTCACATTTAATGAAAACATCAGAGGTTGTACATCTTAGAACCACTACTTAGATTTTTTGTTGTTGTATTGTGTAGTAACTATTAGAAAATTTATATAATAAGGAAAAAATGCTCAAAACAAACTGACTACTGTAAATTAATATAAGTTAGATTATACAATGCAAAATTTAAAATTAATTCATATGTTGGATAATTCACACCAAAAATAATCAAACTTTTTTTGGGGTGCAATTTTGCAAATGTCTAAGTTTGAATTATGCCAAACATACAGTCTTAGAATTTGTGATTAAAGTAGATATTTGTAGACGATCATTAGTCTCCCACCATATAAAATCAATACTTAGGAGACTTGTTATATTTTCAGCTTTTAAATTGAAATGTAACTTTCAAAGTAGCCAGCATTTTGTTATCTTCACTCTTCTTGTCATGTGTGTGTGACCATGTTGCCCAGGACAGTTTTTCTAAACGCTAAAATATTTTTCCCATTGCCAGGCTCTCTGTTTAAAGCAACTATCATGTCTACAAGCCATATAGGAGTAGTAATAATGCAAACAGCTTCAAATTTAACGAAGAACATTTTATTTGGCACAGAAAGCAGTTGTCAATAAGAGGTAATATTTCATTGTTACATTTTAATTCAACCATTCAGAAAAGCTGAAAAATATTGATCTGAAGTTCTGCATGATGATCTTTTAAATTAAGTTGCCAGGTATTTGGCACACAATATTCCAAAAAGAGATAATGCATAATAAATTTAATTGAATAATATGAGTTGCAGTGGCAGAACAGAGTTGTCTCTTTCACACTGAAATGGAAAAGCAGTATTTTAGGGTCAAAGAACAAGAATAAAGTAGGATGTGACTAGCTTTAATGTGATTTTTATTTTATCAAGGACAGGTACACTGTCATATTTGTTAGACCTTGGATTTATTATTCATGTGAGACAAAGATTTATTTTTAATTAATGTTAACTGTTGAACCTTCTTAAAACAGATTTTCTTTATGATTAGTGTTGACTAAAGCTGGCACTCATAAGAATTCAATCAAAAGAAAAAGCCAGAATCCTTTTTTGGTACATTCCAGCTGCAAATGCCAGTCAGATGCTTGGAATCAATTTGGGTTAAGAAGTTGTGTGATTTGATTTGACTTTTCATATTTTCCAAATATTTTTTCTGAAAATTACCACTATTTTGGTAGCCAAAACAGTTGCATATAACTTTTCATGTTATATAATGAAAGCATTTTATGTTTTTCTTAACGAAGTCGTAGTTTGATTGGGTTTTTTTGTATGTTGTTAACTGTATCGAGTATGAACTGGTTACTGTAATTGAGTACTTTAAAAATATAATGTCCACACTTTGGATAAGGTTATGTCTGAAACTGTTTTCTTTTCCACCCTATTGCATTTTTTCTGTATTTGTTTTGCTTTTGTTCATTGTACATTTATTTGGGACACAGGCTTCTGCTAATAAGTGAACTTTTTAAAATATAGGTTAGGTTCAAGCTCTTGCAAAATAAAAGAAAGAAAATTTCCAAGACCTTATCATGTTGGCTGGTATTGTATCTTGTTAGTCTGTGGTGTTATTATAGTCATAAATAGGAGGAAATAGCTGTCAGTGTTATCTTTTTTTAGTGAATGTTTACATATGCCCTTGGTTCAGATATTTTATTCCATCTACCTCAGCCAGCTAAATGCAATGGTACATATTTGAAGTATACCTGTAATTGATTAAAAAATAAAAACACTTTATATTGGTAATCATCCAATATAGAGATATTCCTATAGATGTGTAAATTGACGGTAGGTATAATATAGCGTAATAAATGAAAAATTAAAATAGAATTTTAAGAGTGAGAATAATTTAATACATACATTTTAATATATTGATAATTCTCATTAAGCATTTTTTTCCTCTTAATTTACTGGTATTTTGGTAAAGACATTTATGTGTTAAAATGGAAGACCAGAGGGGTATTATAAACTTTTTTCAGCCTTTCACAGTATTCACAAAATATATGTGATAGTTAGGAATAGAGAAAGCACTTACCTTATTTTACTCATTTTTCAAACTGGTGTATTAATAATGATCTTTTTAAAATGTTTATTCCACATTAATTTGAACCCTCTTTGCTATCAATCCCAGTTTATGTATCTCATAGATACATTTGTAAATCCTCTTTGCCATTGATCCTTATTATTATTATTATTATTATTATTATCCATATCCTGTTCTTGAACCCCTCTGTGATCATTTCCTCTTTGTCTGTCATATTCATGGTCTATTTTGCCATCAGTCCCTATTCATTCTTGTTCTAAACTGTTAGATGTTCACATTTAATAAATTGTCCTTATTCTTGGACACTCATTGCCACCTGTTTATTTAGGTTTCTCCTTGAGAAAGTTTCTGTCTTTATAATGAAAGAGTTATCTTCGATACCTAAAGTATTTCTGTAACATTCTTTTGTGTATACAAAGAATTTGTGCATACGACACTTTAGCATTTACAAATAATAATAATAATACAAAATAAAAAAAATAATGACTTGCATATGTGTGAAATAATTATTTTATTGTAATAATTTTGTGAATGAAAGTGCCATTAGTTCCTAGTCTTGAATGTGCTGTCTGCTAGTTTTCATCATGAACATAATGCTTCAATTTCAATCTCTGAATATAAGTATATAGTTTAATTTCTAGTCATAGTGCAAAATGCATTTCAATTTCCTACCAGGAATGTGTCATGTATTTCAGTTTCCTGCCAGAGAGCATCTTAATATTTCCATTTCCAGCCAGAGTGCATCATGTATTTCAGTTATTAACCAGAATGCATCATATATTTCAGTTTATAGCCAGAATGCAGTGCTCTTGAGCTAGAAGTGCACGATCACTTGAGTGTCCAGCCATGAAAGCATCATACATGGTGAAACCTTTGTTAATTTGAACCCTGCTAGTCTAGTCTCTAGATATCGCATAATCTATGTTTATTATGAGATTATGTATTGTTTTGTTCTTGATCTGGTGTCATTTTGACCAGTGATAAAGATGCCATCCAGTCTGCAACATCTCAGGGCAGGTTAATATATTTCACTTCTTTTTTTTGTCAGCATTTCTAATTATTACATTGTATCTTTTTTTTGTTGAATCTTTTAATGTGGGGAAAATGCTGATTACTGAAGCTACCCAGGGAAGTGTGAAGTACATTAAGATAATTAATTGCTGCATTTATTAACTTGATTCATAGAGAAATTTATAGAGCATAGTTTTTGCTGCTCTGAAACTGACCATAGAAATAGTTTTATTTAAAGTTTATGACTAACTAATCAAAGATTACTTAATTTGAAAATTTTAAACTGATCGATCAAAGATAGATTTTTTCAAATCAGTTTTAAACTGACTAATAAATGGTAAAAGTAATGGGCAAAATGCCATTCTGATGTAATGAATTCTTGATATTTAACAGTCTTCACTTTATTATCATGTGCAAAACAATGATGATACTCAAAAACTGCAGGGAAATAACTTGCTTTAATTTATGTACTACTTCTTTAGCATTTGGTAATTACTAACACTTGACATTCGTAAACTCACGTCAGTTTTACAGAACTCATGAGAACTGACAAACATCTTTCTGAGATACTACAAAACAACAGTCAGCTTGTTAACATGTGATAAGCACATTAGTGGCTTGTCAACTACATATGAAATTTGCTATTCAAAAAAATCTACTGAAGCTGCAACTTCTTTAGAAATTACCATTAAGCAAGTTACAGCTTCCTGTTCAGCAGAGCAAAAATTCCCAACCTCTTTACTTTTTACTCTGGCTACATAGATACTGATAAAATGCAGTCAAGAGCCACTTATCTGAAGGTAAGCTAATGCCCTGCTATTGAGCTCTGGTGCAATAATAGACTGGTTGTTGCTGAATGGAAAATGCAGCTGGTCCTGAAATTGTCATTCAGTGAGTGCTCACTTAATGATGGCAGTGGACACACTTCAGAAAGAAGAAGGTAAAGCAAAAGAGCAATTAAAACAGATAAAATTAACAGGCACTATGTCATATGTGAATGAAGTAGTCATAAAATATCTGGAATTCTAAACAGACTATGATGATATTTTGAAGTGACATTTATTAATGAGAAATATACAAACTGAATTTCGGTTTAAAATTTATTAGTACGTTACCAATAGGTTCATTAAAAACTGATACAGATATAAATAAGTGTAGCAGGATCTGAATATTATAAAAAATATGATCCAAAACAATGCAAAACGAAAAAGTAATTCATACTAAAGAGAGTGTTGCCGTTGTTAAGGGGAGGCAACAAATGTGATACAATTTTACCAAACATGAATCAATTCTTTTTAAATTACCAATATTGTTAGCTATTCTTCTAAAACTGAAAATGTTCAAATATTCATTTGGCAATCTATAGTCAAACATGTTCAGTCAGATATGTTACCTTACTTTAAATAAGGAATTTTTAACGGATCAGGGGTCAAATTTTAAATCATCTTCCAAATATCTTTGAGTAAATACTAAGAGAAGTTTATCAAAAGTTCTAAAGCAAAATATTTTTGAGCTGTTTTTGCTGAATAATCTGTTTTACTAATGCATTTCATTTTATATGTAACTTGTAAGGGATATTCAACCATAACTAAAATAAGATTTTAACAATAATTTGACCAAATTTATTTGGCAATTAAAAATTTTAACAATTTTATTTTGGTAGGTAAAAGTGCCAATTAGACTAATGGTTTAGTGCTTAGCAGTAAAGAAAGATAGGCTTCTGCACAAAAAGAAAATTATAAATCCACCTCTCCTGCAATTAATAAAAATATAACAACCAAATGATATAACTAATTGGTTTCTAGCATTTGTTAAAATATCTATCTATCTATCTATATATATATTATATACCACAAGCCACATTGTCCCAATAACTGAATAACTTCAATAAGCCATTTTAAGATTTTGGATGTTGTAATAGAGGTTTGAATGCTGAAAACTATGGTAAAAATCGTTTTAAAATTGAACAAATAGTTTTTGATATATGGTGTATTAAAAGATTAAACAGATATTAATGAATGATTCATGCATGCTGTTGCCATATCAATAGTTCTTTAGGTTGCATGCCAACTTGAGCCTACACTGTCCTTATTTATATAAAAAGGCAAAGCCTTAAATATTTATACTAAAAGAGTATTTAATGAGTGAAAATAAACTATTAAAGTATAATGCTCTCATTTTAAAAGTGACTTCCTACTCCAAACGGGGGTTAGTCTGTGTTTACATTGCTGTGTGCTTCGGCTTTGCCTGCGAGTGAAACCACGTGCTTATCAGCATTATCGCTATCGTTCTCGTCAAAATAGGTGTTATCACTATGTCCAGATGATCCAAAGTAATCAAAAATCAGGCTGCATTCATCATCAGTGTCATTTCCATCTAAAATGTTGCCTGTTCGAGCTGAGTGAATAAGGGCATCAACATCATCAGTATTTTCGTCTTACGATCGCTGCTTGCAGCTGCCATCTTTGAAATGCTTCGCTTGTCATTGGCTTGAGCGGATCACGTGAAGTACCTAGCCAAGAACAGAATCCCTTCTAGTGACGCGATTGGTACGCTATTATTTCCAGAGATCACATTGGCTTTCTATTTTAATTTTATCGGAAGCCCTAGTTTAGCACAGAAAGGTATGACGTTTCCGGTGATATTGAGGGGTGACGCGTTGGGCAAAGTCGGTGTTTTTGTAATAGTACATGCAAAGATGGGTAGATGCATTAAATTAATTTAAAAGCTATTTTCAAGGAAACTTTTAATAATGTCATTTTTCTATGCTAGCGCAAAACTAGCCTTGTGACAAAGTGACTGAAATCGTCGCAGACGGTCATATATGAGAGTGGGAGGGTTTTAATATTTATTTGAAAATACTGGCAATGTGTATATTATCTGTTATATAGGAACAATTCCACACATAACACTTCTTTGAAATTTGTAAATCTTATTAAACTTTTGTATGAAATAAACAGATGACTATAACCATTTGAAAAACATATCATAAGCTTAAGTAGTTATCAATTAAAACTATCCTCCTGATGCCTCAATGAACTTAAATGCAAGTAATAATATTAATAGGGCTGTAATGGGTATATTTAGTTAGCAATACAGAATACTCTCCTGATGCCTCAATGAACTTAAATGCAAGTATTAATAGGGCTTTAATGGGCATAAGTAGTTAGCAATACAGAATACTCTCCAGATGCCTCAGTGAACATAAATGCAAGTATTAATAGGGCTGTAAAGGGCATAAGTAGTTAGCAATACAGAATACTCTCCTTATGCCTCAATGGACTAAATGTGAAAAATACCACACTCATTTTGATAGAACTAAGCAGGAAAAGTATTTGAGGGTCATAATAAACTCACTTATACAGAACTAAACATGAACAACTCCCAACTTATTCATCTAAACAGAATAAATGATTTGTAAGGGCTTTAGCATATTCACCTGAATAGAATAAATGATTTGTGAGAGCTTTAGCATTTTCACTGGACAAAACAAAATGAACATGGCTGAGGCTCACAACTTGTTTGTCTGAAAAAATACATTATGATGATCAATAAGTGAGATTCTACTATAACTCATCTGAACAGAATTAGCAAGAGAAATAAATGTAATTGTAATATATAAAAATATATATAGCTGTAATATTTTTTAAAATATGTAGCTGGTAATATATTAAAATATGTGTAACTGTAATTTATAAATATATATATATATATATGTAGCTGGTAATATAATCAATCACCTAAATATAACTCAGTATGTTACATTTGTAGCAAACTAATCTGAACTAAATTAAGTGTGAAGAGTAACAGGTTCCCATCAGAACAGAACTATGCATGAATCAAGCGAAATTTACAACATTCTCATTTGAACAGAACAAAGCATGTGTTACTGACATAAAATAGCAATCAGCAGAATGTAAAAGGGTCAAAGCAAACCGACCTGCACAATACAAAAGGTAGTCATAGCAATCAACCTATACAGCATCCATAACTGTATAATCGGCTGTGGCCTGGACATAATTAATAGTGTACGATCAGCTCTGGCCTGGATATAATCTATCTGTATGATGGAAACTTCTAATAATATGAAATGTGAACCAAAAAAAAATGAATTATGTAATGCTTGTTTACTAGAAGTTAATCAGTGTTCATTAAGTCAAGGCACTGTCAGTATAATGGTGCTGTAACAGTGTTCCTAACATGTTATCATTAAAAGCATATCAGCCAGTTAACCATTTATTTCTTGATAAGTTTTAAAGTAGACATTTCAATCAACATCATAACATTCTAAAGATTTTGTGATAAGTAAATTATCTGAAGTCGACTAATAATACCAACACATAACTACTATTCTTCATTCATACGCTAACTGTTCTTCCAAAAGTACAAAAAAAAACCCTGACTGTACTAAGTAAAAGATCCAGCCTCATGCTTTTAGACTTTTTGCAGTCTGTTAGGTTAACTAAGTGACCAATAACCAGCATACAATCCTATCACAGCTTTCAGATACCACCCACCCTCCATTAATTTAGTCTCAGCATACAAATATGTACCAATCAATTATTTTTCAAGCTATTTTTTTTGTGATTTTAATTCACAACTTACATAGTTGTCTTTATTATTACCTTAGGCAGCAATGAAATCTGCATATTACAAAAGCTCTTAGCCACATTATCTGGCAAAGAAATGTTTTGTATAGGAATATCCTGGAAATAACTAACACCCTCTAACTGTAATGCCAGGTCCAACTAGATAGATAGACAGAGAGAGAGAGGAAGGAAAGAATGCAAGCAAGCAAACAATAAAGAAATAAAAAAGGAAAAGAAAACAAGAAACACAAAGGCAGAAAGAAAGAAAGTAAGAAAGAAAAGTTTCATTTAGAGTAAAATATTTTGTAGAGATCCTCATTCTAACACACACACACACACACACACACACACACACACACACACACACACACACTCCAAAACCCCAAATAGGGCACTCCCATCTAATCCCAACCCATGTAACACTGCTACAAACTCATTTAATTAACCCCTTAGTGACACTTTAACAAGAAAACACTGCCTCACGGCGTTCGTCAGACTTTAATTCCTTGTATAATGAAACAAATTATAGTTGTCATTTAATTTTTATGAAAGTTGTGTAAAATATGTTTCACAATGACCTTCTACATATATATGGTCGTGCAAAAAAAAAAAAAAAAGTCTGCCGTGACGTGCCAGTACGTAGACACAAGTGTGTTTTTATTTCTACATAATAGGTCTAAACGTGTATTACATTTATAATTGCTGTCAAAAGTAAACACGTGCTATCAAATTAGATTGCACTTTAAAAAAACAATAACAAAAAACACCTCAAAACTCAAACCTAAGTGCACTATATTGCTCGCACTTATTTGACGACTTGCTCCTAATCGAGAATGAAAACTAGAGGAGCACGTATGTATGGCATAATCTCTAAACAAAATAAATATATACGAGCATATAGAAGAGAAAAAAATATCTTCGAACAATTTAGTAGCTTCGCCTTTGTAAATTTCCTTCCATATAGTCGAGATGTGCGTTTTATTTTTATGTTTTAAAACTTTTATTAATACATTAACACAACAGGTCACTGAACAATACCCATATCAGTAATGCAGCTCATCTATCTCAACCCGGTTCATGAGAGTTGCTTACTCCTTTCCAGAAGCTGACCGCATTCCAGGAGCACTCTAGTGGAAGGGTACAAGGGGAGGTAATATGCAAGCAGTGGAAAGATCCCATGCACTTGACCCGACTTCCGCTCACACGCAAACCGCTGACTTGCAAGTTGCTTCGTCGATGGTTCATTGAAGTTTTCGTATCAAACGATCCTTCTCCCCCGCCCCTCCATTTTATGTAGGTCTTCCTATAACAGAATGTAATCCACTATCATGCTTTCTTTCACCACCCATTTATTGGTAAAGTGGTACGGGATATTAATACACACACACACACAGAGACACATACCCCCCCCGCCCCCGCCTGTTTCTTTTCCCCTGCTGGCAACAGGTACTAGACATGTACGCCAATTTCACGTGCTGCCACCACCATCACCACCACTACCCCCCCCACACACACACACTACCACTATCACCATAATCACACGACCTCATACTTTGCCTTTCGGTGTACCCAGTACACTAATCCATCTGCTCCGGCATTTAAATGGCGAATCGTGAAATGGGACTTTGAAACATTCCTTTCAGTCGCATTTTTAAATATTAATTTTCTTTTCCTTAAAATCATCATGATGTGCAAACGTTTCTCGGCTTTCTTTGGGTTTCCTGCGCAGAGAACGTTTGGGCAAACGGTAACGCGGAGGGTAAGACTGCATGGCCTCTCAAACAACTTCCGAACTCGAGTTGAAAAACTTTACGAGGGGTGATCAACCTGATCATTAGCTCTTGGAAAAGTAGTAAAATGGGATCAAGACCTTTTTCATATATTTATACTGAATCGATTGATTGAAAGTCAGATATTTAGAGTAAAATATTTTGTAGAGATCCTCCCCATTCTAACACACACACACACACACACACACACACACACACACACACACACACACACACACACACACACACACACACACACATACACACACACATGTTGTAGATAATACTGATTACCTAAAATAGATGTAGTGGAACCTAAGGCGTCATTGTGATGGTACGATAGAACCCCTCCCCATAATTAATTTATCTATAGACTTAATGAAGCAATTTGCACCCTTTGACCCCTTTAACCAAAGCACCGCTCTATGTATGCTCACCCATACTCAATACCCAGTATCCGATAAGCAACTCCACCATCACTTATATAACTTGGCCAAGCCAGTGCAGGTCAAAATTATAATATTTAGCCACGTTACCAGCTGTTTTGTGAGCGCATACAATAGCACGCCAAAATGTGCCAGATATTCACAGTTAACAAAAATAATCATAATCATAATTAAGACGGCGAAGATATGCTAGTGCGAAAAAGGATAACTCTGTGATAAACTTTTAAGAACATATTCACACTGCAATAGAAAACAAACACCTTGCGTTGTTTTATTTCAAATCCAGAAAATGATGTTGGCTTGTCCCACAACCCTTTTTTAAAATTTATTATAAAAAAGCGAATACTTACTTTTCCCTGACGAATTCTCAGATGACCCAATATGATCCATATATTGTACTTAATACAGACAATATATTGTACCCTAAATGTAACACAGCGCTGGAATTTCTAAGCGCAAAAGAAGTTCTAAGAAGCTTTAATTATTGTTTTTAAAAAGTGTTATCCTAACATCAGATATCTTTGGAACAACAACAGTAGTGTCCGGTTGATAGTTACTTGACAAAAACCGACAGGCATACAATGCAAGGAATCCGACATCAACAGTGTGACCCAGCCCACGAGATTGACCGATCAATGGATAGTAAATAATTTCTCCCACAAAACCATCTGACCGTGCCCTGACGTTCCAAATTCCAATCTCGTTGTCTCCAGTCAGCGTTGACTGGGGAGAAAAGGTCACGGCCATCTAGATTCTCCGACTAGGCGTACAAGTATTTATCTGCGAAAATAATCCTGGCATTGTCACAGAATCCTGACATAAGGAGACAGTCCTTCTTTTAGGTTTATAGCAATTTCCCCCATAATTTGTTAAGAAGGGAGGACACTCTAGCAGATAGAGTGAAATTGGCGCAGATAGTTAAAGCGAGCGCAAAAGGATAAGTTCCCTTTGCTGAATGCAAATTACAATTGATCAGGCTTGACCGCCTTTAGCGTCCGACATACCAGTGTGTGTGCCAAGTATTTTATAGATTGAGATGAGTACTCTACATGCCTTAGGGCTTAGGCAAACGTTAAAGAAATCTGAAAATCCCTCAAAATATTTTTGGAAAAGCTAGATGTGAAATAGGTTAAGTGTAAAATTGAAAACGGATATAAATAAGCCCCTTAATAAAGAAAGATAAACTACGTCCACATATTGTAAGGGTTTAAGAACTAATAGGAAAATTTGAAACAGTATTAGTATCTTTTTCTCTCTCTTCACCTCCTCTTTTCTCCACTCTGTCTCTCCCTTCCTAATTGCTCTTTCATCTCCCACTCTTTCCTGTCACTTCACCTCTGTTTTTCTGTTGTTTCACCCCCCCTCTCTTGTTTGTCTCTCTTTCTCTTTCTATTTCATTAATCTTCAGTACCCAGACTAAGCGTAACAACGATATTATTATTATTATTTTTACAATACTCTAATATTTTTTCTGGTTTTAAATATTTGCAAGATCTGAATTTAACAATTAAAGTATTTTATTGACGGTAACACGTTTTGTGTATTATTCTCTGGCACCCTTCACTCCGTTATGATTATTATTTAATAATTAATAACACCTAACTAATTACAAGTGATCGAGAATCTTAATTTAGTTATTAATAATTCTCTCACAAGACCAACATGTCTCTCGCTTGGCGGGTAATAAGAGTGTCATAAAACTTTACTCTTTACACAATAATAAGGTCGAACTTTTACTGTCCCATAATGTTTCTGCAGGTGGAAACTTCTTACTAAAGGAGTAATAAAAATACATCTTTTATTTATATGTAACGAGCCCCCATCCACCAGCTATTACTCCAACATAAGGTTCTAATATATGTACAAGAAATCAACAAATATACAACATTTGAATATAATCAAATGAACATTGACAATAACATCACTTCAAAACAAAGTCTGATTAAACGTTTGACACTCATTCAGTGTATCCTAGCAGAGACATCAGCAGACAAATTAACACATATACGTAATCAAGGTAATAGTGTAGTTTCATAATAGAAATGAGAGTTAGGTTTTAGAGAGATAATTATAGTCAATGTACATAACCTTTTCAAAAATGGCAGCTATCACTGGTACATATTCACACTCACAAGGTTTGCAACAAGTCACTTTCTTTCTTCACTTTATTAGATGAATCTCCCTTCTAGGCACATTACACAACTGTTCTAGAATCTTCACTGTGCTCACAAATGACACTGTGGAGAATTGTCTGAATCTTCATATGTGCTATCAAAGCATATCACGAGGAGTGTTTCAGAATCTTTGTGTGTGCAAGACTTCTCAACCAGACGGGAAAAAAATCAAACCCAAATTAAACATCAAAGGAACCAAAATAACATACGTTAAATCCACAAAATTCCTGGGGATTACTTTTGACAGCAACATCACATTTAGTGAATACATAACAAACACAGCACAAGAAGCCACCCAAACCGTAAACATTCTTAAAATGACAAGAGGGAAAGACTGGAGAGCAGACATACATACACTTCAACTAGCCTCGAAAGCTCTCATATATTCCATAATAGACTATGGCATCACCACATACACTGCCACAAACAACCCTAAAATAAAAAACTGCAAACCATTCAAAACCATGCTATCAGAACTAGCATCCATGCTGTACCAGGCACAAAAGCATCAGAACTTATCAAACAAACAGGACAACTCACAACAAAACAAACCCTAAGAATATGGGCCAGCAGAATCCAACTCAGAGACAACCTTCCAAACAATGCACTACTCTCCAACACCAAGTGGGATAAAACGGGTTATTGTCTCAAAACATCTAAAAGGAGGAAAATGACCAAGTGGACAGATGACCATCTCCCTCCCTACCAACTCACCAAAAAACTTCTAAACGAACTAAAAACTCAATAACATAGACAGAAACCCCCATCTCCACGATCGTTCCCCCCATGGCAATTAACCCCCCCCCCAATCGACACATCACTCTTAAATCACAACAAACATATACACCCACTTCAAATAAAACAAATAGCATTACTGCATATCAACAAAAACTACCCAGACCATGCCAAAATATACACAGATGGATCAAAAAAAGAAACAGGCACAGGGTCAGCCACCCTCACACCGAACTGCCTTTACATCTATAAACTGCACCCACTGCATTCAATCATGACAGCTGAATTGGTAGCCAATAAAATGGCTCTTTCCAACACACTATCATCCATCCACCCTCCGCCCGACATTCTAATACTCACAGATTCCTACTCATCCCTAAAAGCAATTGCAAACCCACACTCTCTAAACTGCAAACAAGAAATAAATGAAATAAGAATCCTCTTAAACAAACTCCAACAAGGAAACAAACACCTCTTTTCATATGGATACCAAGCCACATAGGAATAACAGGCAATGAAATAGCAGACAAAGGGGCCAAAAGAGGAATATCACAGAGCCTCCCCATACCCACCCCAATATGCACTACAGAAATCATGTCAGCTATAAACAAACAGTTCAGGAAAACACTCCCCTCCAGCCTCCCTCCGCCACGCTAAACAAAACAGCCATATACAGATCCCGACTAAATAAAACCATCAGACTCCACCATCACAAAGGACAACCCAAAACTTGCACACATTGCAACACTGACTACACAGTAAATCACTTTCTCACCTACTGTCTGCTACATCACCAAGAAAGGAAAAAACTCAGGAAAGAAATCTCAAACCTACTCCTGCCATTCACTAGTGACACTCTGGCTGTACCCACACAAGAAACATGCAAGAAAAGTACACAAAGCCCTTACACAATACCTGCAAGAAACACACACAATCAACACACTATAATAGAACTTACCCCCCCCCCCCACACACACACATAAACACACACATACACCATACATACACTACCAAACATACTATATAAAAATACCCCACCCCCAAAGGCAGTAGCTTAAGGGGGAAAAAATCATTTGTCAACTACAGAGGCATCGGAAGCATGCAAGAAAAACACTCCCAATGACACAAGCTCCCGACGTCTACCGCCAACTCCGTGTACAAGCGCCAACCAACCTCCACCTCCAACACCACCACCAGCGCTCCCCGAATACTCGTGAGGGGAGCATCTCAGGTCAGAGAACGTCTGAAGATGAAATGATCCACGAAAGCTCCAGTGGTGACGTAAAAATATTTGTTAGCGTAACCACCACCACTAGTAGCAAACATTTAATAAAATTCAAGAAATTAAATATAACAATTAATTATCACTTTTGTTATTCACATTTCGGGTGTTATATATATAATTTTTTAAGGTTACGATAGAGCAATTTTTTTCTATTTAATTTTTTAAAAAACAAAACAAACAACTTTCCACATTTTCTCACACCAGCTTAACATTTTTATTTGCCTATTTGAAGAATGTTGCTATTTTTTTTTATTCACCACAGCTGTTTGCTATCTAGATATTAATTGTGACGCTCTATAGATTTTTTCTTTGCATTATTTTGTCTAGACAAACTTTATTTGTATCTTTTCATGCAGTACCACTGGTACTCTACTGTAAAGCTCCTGTCTCTATGACTATCTCTTGCTTAACAGTTTGATTTACTGACTAGCAAAACATATTTCTCCAAGACTATGTAACTGTACTGCATTCTGTCTTTGAGCTAATATTTCCTCGCAGCTTGTGCTAGTTACTTATTACCTCAGCCTTAATATTATTTAGGAAAGTTAGACGTGCAAGCCGACTATGTTGGGTGATGCCATTACTGGGCTCTACAGACTATAGTGTAAACTTAGTATAGAGACTAAGTACGCACATCAAACACCACGACACTTAAAGTGGGATTGTACGTTTTACAGAGTCCCTATTCTGAAGCATTCTTTTACTGAAACACTTTTAGAGAAGGAGTGATTCATCCTGGTCCCATTTTTTTCAATGTTGCAATCTACATTTCCAGACCTGTGTTACTATTCCAGACTCGTGTTACTATTCCAGACATGTGCTACACATTTGGCTACCTTTATTCACATATTGGATTGATCCGTCCTTGGTCAGCTATCCTGTCTGAGAAGATGTCGTCTGCAAAGACTACAGCTGTCCTAGAATCGTTCTTTTCAGCAAAGACAACACGCTGCAAGTTTTTATTTTATTTTTAATTTTGAAGTGTGCATATTGACTGGACTGACTGTCATCAACCCGAGCTCACCGATAAAAGTGAACATTTATTACAGAATAACATTTGTTATGCTACAATTTTACTTATCTGTGTACCTGTTGGGATTGTATTTTGACTTCAGTAAATTCTTCAGATAGTCTGTCTAACTCCACTCCACGATCAGTACTGAGTTTGGCACTACCCCCAGCAGAATTACTACGTTCTCGTCAAAGTTATATTTATTTTTTAAAAAAATAATATGTCTCTCTTGCTTCTGGACTATGGTATCTAAGGTGATAGGGGTTGGAAATTCTACCTTTTGAACCATTGTTTCAGTCTTGATGAGATATAATTAATTAATTACATTTTTTTATGTCAATTTTTTTTTAATTCGAAAATTTGACTTGCACAAACAACTAGTCGAAATATTCAAATGCGCCCCAAGGTGCAATCTGCCATACTCAACTCTCCTACCTCCATACCCACTGATGTCCTAGAAAAATGGTTCATACTGGAAAGGGGCGGGGGGAGTTGTTTTGCTGCATGTGGGCATGGTTACTCTGCTTTTCTTCTCTTCTGAAGTCATCAGCAGGTGAGGTATTGGGTCTTAGAGAGATTCCTGCCAGTTGCTGTAGCAAGAGATATTCTAACTTTATAAAAAAAAATAATCCCCACCGCCACCACCACCACCACTTTCCCGTTAAGACATGCTGAGCCGATGATATTGGACCGCTGAGTTTTAGTATTGGGCGACCCTGATATCGAAAATGTCTTCAATTGATAGAGTTTTATATGTACTTTAATTTGGTGCTTGAAGTTGCTGACGTTTTCTGCTGTTGGTGTCCTGGTGGTTTGTTGTTCTTCAGACTTCGGTTCTGCTGGTGGGACGGTCAGCCTCGTCTTTTGGTGCTACTGCTGGTTGTTGTTGGTAGATGTGGTAGCTTTGTTTGTTTGTTTGTTTGACTGGCGGCCGGCGTCTTTGTCGTTTTACTGTTTGTGTGCCTGTTTTTTCTTGTTTTGTTTTATTTTTTCCATTGCCGGATAAAGACACCTAATGTAAACACAAGAACTTGTCCGATGCTGGATAAAGACTTTAATTAGCAAAAGAACGTGTCTAGTGCCGGAAGAAGACTTTTAAGCATGCAAACTTGTCCAGTGCCGGATAAAAATGTCTGTAGAAGAGAACGTGTTTGGTGTTGGATAAAGACAGGAACAGATCGTGTCCAGTATCGGATGAAGACGTCTAGCGCCGGAAAAGATGCTTACTATCGGAATCAAGATGCTAATACTGTTGTTTGATTTCTTTGTTTGAATGGAGGTGGAGGGGGGTGGTGCGTGCTCTGTAGTAATTCTGGCATTTGTCTCAGTCTTTTAAGTTGGATATAACGCACACAAGTAAATTAGGAAGCAGTTGTGTGATTCTGTACACTTGTGAGACGGTGTAGGATATATACGAAGATGTTCTTATGTTCTAGAGAAGTGTAGCCTAAGTGTGTTTGTGTGCATTAGATTGTATAATTAATATATTTGAGTGAGTGTATCGGTTGAGTATGCACTTCTTCTTGGGGCAGTAATTACAATTCATGCGTAACACGTTTCTGAATTCCATCAAGCGTGTTCATATCCATAAACTGACAGAAGTCACTTCCTATAAAGAACGCACTAAGTACAGGTTCTTGGGTTTTACAATAATAGTAGACTTTTCCAAGGAATGTTAAGTGCTATTTTTTCTTTCTACCCCTCAACCCCCACCTACGACAGACTGTGATATAGTGTTTCACGCCTGTTACTGACCAGCACCAAGCCACGTGATCAACGTACCGTCACGTCGCAGCCACGGTAGGCACTCCCCTCAGGTCAGAACGAACGCTACGTCTTGCCGCGGTCACCTGGTCACGTGAATCCCCATTTCTTTCTCCCAATCTCCTCCTCCACCCCACTTCCAAACTCCAGGGGTTGTCAACTTCAACTTTATTATGCATATCATTCAAACATTTCCAGATTTATTCCGGACATGGAACCCGGACAGAAGTGTGACCCGAGGCAGGTGATCTGTTGGACAATGTACCGAACTCAGGTGTCTTTCATGCGACGTTTATTTTTCACACAGGACTTCGGAACAAATTGAGAGGAATCAGAAATATAACGTTTTTGTGCCTGAAAAGGGAAATAACTCATACTGTAACACTACTTCCCCATCTCATTTGATTTCAAAATTGTGTGTGCGTGTGTTTCGATGGCAGTTTAACGTCACCATTGGAGCTTGCGTTGATCATTTCGTCATCAGACGTTATCTGATCTGGAGTGCCCCAGTGGGGGCCCACAGCCTCACACTTGTGTTCGAGGTGGAGGGCAGGCGGGCTGGCGGAAATGGGTGAGGAAGGTCGCACCAGTATGGCGCGTACCCTCAACCGACCCCCCGTCGTTGGATTGAGATTCCAAAATCAACTTATTCTTTTACAGGAATTGCGACGGGGTTGACTGAGACAGGTGTTCACCGATTGCCAAAAATAATAGAATAACTCTTAAATATAAAAAAAACCACCCTCTTATCTTAAATATAAGCTGGACAGCGTAATGTAAGGCTTTTATAATCTACACATTAATGGAGTTTTCTTGGATTAATGAAAGGAAATGTTTTAAAAAATGAGAGTTTGACTGTACGCCCCAAATATTTAGCAAAAAGCTCGAGGTGCTATTACGGTATGAGTTATTTCCCTTCATAGGTTAAGATCGGTGAAGAGCAAGCAAGGATAAAAAGTCTACTGCGGTTCCTGCGATAAAAGGGGTCGTCGAGGAAAAAATAAAAAACCGACCTTTAGTTTGTGTGAATCCCACCCCATCCACCATCACGATATAAGCAAGGCAACATTTCTGTGAAATTTTGAATTGAGCTAGATGTAAAATGTATGTGATATAAATTAGTTTTCATTTCATTATTAATTTAAAAACCAACGGCCCAAAGAAGTCGCTTAAAAGTGACAGTCCCAACTATGTACTTTTTTTTCTTTTCTTGTATGGGATAAAAAAAAATGTCTAATAAATGTCTGGACACATAATAATAATATCCTTATTGACTTGAGTGTACAAGATTGGACGATAATATTGGTACACACGTTTTCTATAGCTATAGGGCAGGGGTGGGCAAACTTTTTGTGTGTAGGGCCACATTGACAAATGTAAAGCTATTGGGGGGCCGCATATATATATATATATATATATTATACCCACTTTGTTTACAGCAACCTATCACAATAAGTAATTATGAATTATTTATAAAACAGTATAAAACTATAAATAACCAATTATTGCAATTTTATTTTACTTATACATTTATACATTATATTTTACAGTATGGACTAACACTTTTACTAATTTGTTAACAAGATTTTACATTTTTATAATTTTTAAAATTATCTCTCATTGGCTTTAATTTAGACATAAACCGACTACATTGTCATTACAATTATTGATTTCTAATGAGATGTATGTAACTGCTTGCAATTTTTAACAATATTCTTGAAATCTGCAGCAAGTCTACTTGTTGAAATTCGCATGACAGCATGCAAGTTGCAGTCCGACAATAAAGACCTATTCTTAGATTTGTTGATCTTCAAGCAAGAAAATGCTTGTTCGCAAATGTATGTTGATCCAAACAATGATAAAAGTTTAGCTGCAAAGTTTTTCAAGTTTGGAAATGATTCTTCTGATAAAGATCCATAGAAATCCAGCAAACCATCTGACTTGAATTTCTCTTTCAGGTCATGATCTGCTTGTAAGTCAAGAAGCTCTAGCTGTATGTCCTCCGGGGCTGTATCAGCTTCTGCACTTAAAGGGGAACTGAGAATATTGAAGTGTGGCTCTAAGTTCTTGAAATCTTGAAATCTCCTTCCAAATTCATCAGTCAGTGCATCTAATTGGGCTCTATACTTTTCAGTCATTTCATCAGAAATGATTTCTTGTTTCAGCAAAGGGAAGTGACAAAACTTTTTTTCACTTGCTTGTCTGGAGAACAGTGAGAGTTTTGCCCGAAATGATTTTACATGAACATACATTTCATGTGCAAACACACAATTGCCCTGAAGTTTGACATTCAGTTCATTTAACTTTTCCATAATTTCAATGGCAAACATAAAGTCTAACTTCCACTCTTTATTGACAATGTTAGTATTAAAGTCACATTCAATGCCCTTCATCTCTAGGAACATCACTATTTCTTCTCTGAGGTCCCACACTCGCCTCAACACCTTGCCGAGACTCAGCCATCGAACACTGGTGTGGTACAGCACATCGGAATGTTCAGTTTCCAAATCGTCAAGTAATGCCCTGAACTGTCTGTGATTAAGTCCTCTTGATCTGATGAGGTTGATGACACTGACAACTGGGTCAATAACATGCTTGATATTCAAAACAGTTTTACACAGATTTTCTTGATGGATCACACAGTGAAGTGGTAATAATGTGTGGTCAGGATATTCTGCTTTAATCTTATCACTTATCAACTTTACCAGACCTACATTTTTTCCGGTCAAAGCACGAGCTCCGTCAGTTGTGACACTTGCCATCTTGTTCCAAACCAACCCAGTTCTTTCAATACAGTTATTAACAGCATTAAATATATCATGGCCTGTGGTTGTGTCTTTGAGTGACTCAACACTTAGTAACTCTTCAGTGAGTTTGAAAGAAGTGTATTCCACGTATAAATATCAATAGTTGGGCAGTATCGTGTACATCGGTACTCTCATCCAATGCAAGAGAGTACCACAAAAATTGTTTACTTGCATCTTGAAGTTTATGCATCAAATTGTTACTTATCTTGTCAACACGTCTGACCACAGTTCTCCTTGATAAAGTAATGTTGTCAAATTTGTTTTTTTGTTCTGGACACATAATGTTTGCTGCATCTAGCAAACATTCCTTGATGAACTCGCCATCAGAAAATGGCTTGTTGTGTTTTACAATTCTGTGTGACAGCACCAGACTAGCTTCTGTTGCAGCATCTTGAATTGAAGACTGTTTAGTGAAAACAGTTTGCTGTTTCTCCAAATTTTTCACCAGCTCCAGGCATTTCCTTTTCCTCTCTTCGGTTGTTAAATTGTATCCGAAATCGGAATGTTTTGTTTGGTAGTGTCTTTTTAAATTGTACTCCTTGAAGACAGCCACTGACTCATGACACAACAAGCAAACTGATTTGCTACCAACTTTTATAAAACAGTACTTAGTTGTCCATTCATCATTAAAAACACGGCATTCATCTTCAATCTTACGTTTTTTAGTGACACTCATTGTTTTAATAAAATTTGTTAGAATTTTACAAATTACAAACTTTAAAAGGAAATGAAACAAAACCTACTTCCGGCTGTGTGAAAATAAAATATTCGGAAAACAAGGAGTAAACTCAGAATAAATTTCAGAAATTTATCAAGACTACTACAACAAATAAATTAATTTGAACATTGTAAATGTGAAAATAATTTATAACAGCAAAAAACTTTGAAAACTTTTGATCACACAGTGAGGGTAAAGACAGACAATGTTAATTTACAGTTAATAAGATGACTGGCGAAGTCTGGAGGTTGGACCCCAAGAGTTGAATCAGTCTCCAACTTAAGTCTTAGAGTTCCGTAGTCGGCCCTGTGGACTTTGGTGTTGGTCGTTCCAAGCAGGACACAACGGTTAATGAAGAAAGGCACGCTCGCTACTCGCTGCAAAACACAGAGCATAGCGCTTAGAACAATTCTTAACTCTTCTATCTTTTTTTGCTTTCTCATCAATCATTCATCTTACAACATGTCTGCAAAAGAATTGATCAGCCCCATACATCCTTCATTCATTGATACAGTATTTATACATATCATAAGTCAATATAATTCTAATATATCTCAATCGAATAATTCTAACCAAACATGTGAATAATAGTTTAACACAATTTATTTCTAAGTCTAGATCGAATAGACAGCTTACCAAAGCGCATTGACGACTGCCTTTCAAGCTGGACCAGAAATCTCGTACAATGAGTATTATCGCAGTGCCTTGCCATGGGATATGACGGAGTATTTATGGGCTCGGGTTTTGGTGGGTAGGGACTGTCCATCTAGACCTGTTTACATTTGTTTGCTTCAACACAATGTCCTAATCTCCTTGACAGCAGTTACCACACTGGTTCCTTTTTACATTTGTCCACCTCAATATTACGCATCCTATTCGTCCTTGATGGGTTTTCCCCTTCCCCTCTCTATCTCTAGCCAGAAAGTGATTGTAGCAGACTTCCTTGATTGCAATTAGAGAACTGACCAGAGTGCTCTCGCCCTTGACTGTCCATCAAGTGTGACTGCTAACAGTTTGACACGGTATGGTCCTTTCTTTCGTCAGTACAACGTGCGAGTAGTTAAATGTTAGCCCAAATCAATTAGTGACGATTTTGTCCGTCAAGCGTGACTGCGCTAACGGTTTCACAAAGGCCCTTTGTTAAATTTCTAATTGCCGTCATAAGGGCCGCATAATATCAGTCTGCGGGCCGCATGCGGCCCGGGGGCCGTAGTTTGCCCACCCCTACTATAGGGGACTAGCTTATATTGCATTAATATAAGTATACCCATCATCTGTAGTTATTGCTGAGTGATCGAACATGCTCTGCTGCACATTAATATCTGTACACAAATTAGCTGAAATTATTACTAATTGAACATACTTTACTGCGCATTAATATCTGTACACAAATTAGTTGTAATCATTACTAATTGAACATCCTTACTGCGCATTAATATCTGTAAACAAATTATTACCAATTGAACATACATTATTGAACATTAATATCTGTACACAAATTATCTGTAATCATTACTGACTAACTGAACATACTTTACTATGTTTGAAATTAAGCATACTCTACTGTATTTAAGTTATTATATATAAAATCTCAATACGTTTTATTATCTGAAATACTATATGCATATTTGTATATAAGCTCTGAATAAGTGTTATTGCATAAAATACTATTGCATGCAATTTTTGTACAAAAGATCTCAATAGGTGTTATTATCTGAAGTACTGAACAGCATACCACTACTTTTATATAAGATCTCTAAATGTTGTTGTCTGATCTACTAAACTGCACATGAGTATTTTTATATAAGATCTCTAGATGTTTTTAAACTGAACGCTAGTGTTTGTACAACAGTTCACCCTGATAGAAAATGCATAAATTCTATAATTCAGAGAGAGAATCATCCTGTAGGAGGGAAACAATGCAACTGCAGTATATCATTACAGCCATACCCAGCAGCCGGCGAGAATGAACTTAGCACAGATATGTAATGCAAATTTCAAGCAAAGAACGTTACAAACAAGTCCCTCCTGCGGATATTACTGAAAACAATCCGGCCTACTTCCAGTCCAGAGCCCGCCCTGGGAAGCCACACCAAAAGACCTTTCGACCCTTTGTATTCTCACTCGCTCCCGGCAGCAGCAGGTGAACCATCGGCACCGTCACTGGACGAAGCTGCCGAAGTCTTCATTACAGATCTCTGTTATCCATGTGGATGGGGCCAAAGAGAAACGGTCTGGTTAGATTTACGATGGTCGGGGACTTCAAAGGAAGCAAACCCGGACGGCTCTGACGCTGATACCTGAGACTTTTCCGGTGGACCTGTAAGCCAGCCAGCAGGGACGGTCAAGTAGTTATGGTTTCCGGTTTAGATTTGAAAACAAAATTGACGCCCTGCAAAACTAGTACTAAGACTTAAAACATGCTCACGCTCACACGCACACAAACACGGTATAATCGTCCAACAAATCCATACCGGTAGTGCATAAGCTTCTTAGTTTTGGGACTAGAAGACTTTTGGGAAAAGATCACTTGAAACTTTAAAGGTTTAATCGTTGGCCTATTTTGTGAGGTGAAGATATAGGTCTACCACGTGCCAGCATAATTAGGAAAGAAGGACGGAGGCGGCTGGGTGTGTCGATGTTAATTGAGGTAAGGAGTTATTTATACTCGATATCTTGCTAAATAGCTTGCAGCGTCACCCCCACCCCCACCCGCAGCGTGCGCTTCCACCATGGGTAGGCGGCCGTCGTCAGTGATGGAAGACCGTCCATCCAATAGACCCACGCAGCTAGCTGTGCACGTCTTGATGACACGTGACAGTTTTTTTTTCAACCTGCCAACACGACGAACAGCACCAAGATGTATACGTGAATGAATGCGATCATAGACGCTGGTGTTGTGTGCCACACCCACTCCACGCGCATTCCTTGCTTAGACACGTTTACAGTCGCTCACCAGACTGGCTGATGGGATGGGTAGCTTACCAAGAGACTGATAGACAGATAGAAGCTCACCAGACTGGCTGATGGGATGGGTCGCTTACCAAGAGACTGACAGATAGAAGCTCACCAGACTGGCTGATGGGATTGGTCGCTTACCAAGAGACTGACAGACAGAGAGAAGTTCACCAGACTGGCTGATGGGATGGGTCGCTTACCAAGAGACTGACAGACAGATAGCTCACCAGACTGGCTGATGGGATGGGTCGCTTACCAAGAGACTGACAGATAGAAGCTCATCCAGAGTCACACATTTATATCAAGATAGGGATAGATCATTTGATAAATAAACAGATGAATGAGCTGGCGGCATGTATGTGTACACAAAATAAAAATAAAGGGAGACAAAAACTATTGGCTGCTTAAAGATGTCACAACTAAGACAAAATATATGCACCAGTTGGCACAAAATATGAACATGCAAAATCTACTTAAAGTCTATATAAATAAAACTATAAATAAAGCTCATATATATGAGAGTTCACTCTATTAAGTGAGCAAAAGTTGAGGACGTGAGTAAATTTCCACTCTCCAAATATAAATTGCTGTGTTTTATCTCTGTTTGGAAGAACGCTTCTACAGTACCCCATCTGACGGCACCCCCCACCCGACCCCAACCTACTCCAATGCGAAATCCGTGCATAAGTCAGCAGCGTCCCCATTTAAGTTGAAGAAGAATGTTATTTCCCCTGGGAAAAATACTTCTAGAGTCTAGACACACTGTGTGTCTACTCTTATCATATTAGTTCAGTCTATTGTATAGATAAACCCCATTTACCATTCACACACACAAACACAAACACACACATATTATTTGGGTCACTTTCTTAAATTTTAACCTTCTCACACAATATGACACATTGTTAACACATTTCTTTCATAGAAAAATGCACAAAATATATTTTCACTCTTGAACATTAAAAAGATTTAAAAATCTACATTAATATTTGATCATTAAATATTTTTAAATACTTATGCTATAGTCTTTTAAAATTATACTTCACTCAAGAAGTTAATTATTAAACAACAATTTAATAATTTTAATAACCGCACAATTGTACAAGCCAAAATGTTTCACAGGATCAGCTATAAAAGTATGCCTTTTTGATATCTTCTAAGCGGGTTTCTCTACACCATTACAATAGTTACACGTAATACTTATAATGCAATTCTCGGTACATGCATATTAAAACATTCATGTAAATCATAGTTTTTGTAGCATTTAAAAAAAAAGTCGAATGAATCCATAAATTTAAATGAATTAGAAACGACAACGGGACGTTACCAAAAATTAGTTCGCAGCTAAACAAGATAGAAATCACATGCTAAATAAATATTATTCTGCGAAATATTTATATCCCCTCTTCTGTTCACTCCTGCCTGAGCTTGACCATGTTTTTCCACTAAAGAATTCAGCATCTCCAAACTGAATCTGAGGTACACAGGCTAAACTTTTATAAGAAAATTTGCTAGGATAGCAAGATACAGACGCTTCAGCCATAATGTAAATTACGAAAAAATGAAGTTTACTACCGCGCAATATTTCGCGCACCTAATTACGAAGAGGTCCTATCTTCTACCAGACCACCCTCTACGCACCCACCCCCTAACTGCCCCCCCCCTCTTCTATATGCCCGCACCCCTAACTTCCCACACAGTTTCTAAATAGCAAAAGAGTTGCAAGTAATTGTCCCTCTCTACAAATGGAAACAAAGAAAGGACTGCTTTGATTAGTCCTCTACGAAAAATATTTTGTCATCTCCCCTCAGATTGGCACGATATTTCCAATCAGGACTCCTTTTCTCTGTCTAAAAGGCAAAGGTGAGGCATACCTGCTTTAATTTAAAGAGGATTTCAATGCCATATTTATTTCCTCTTGTTGTGGAGATGAACAGAAAGACAGTGGAAACGCTCGCGCACACACAACTTTATTTGGGGTTTGATTCAGGATGGGGGATAAACTGAGACTAATTTCTGCAGAAAAGTGTTTTTTTTTACCACTTTGTGAAAATCTAATCCAATCTTTCCTGATGCCTGAGCAGCAGTTAGATGTGATTAATCCCATGGTTTACTTACAAGGCCTGGATACACGAACAGACAGGAGCCTCGGACAACGACACGTCAGGTTTTCCCGCTTACTGATTATGTAAGGAGGATCGCCTCCTCAGCACAATGCAATATACTCTTGAAATGAGAGAAATGTTGTCTTATACCAACTGCATCCCTATGCCAATCAAGAGACAAATAATGAATAAACATTGTGGTTTTATTTAATATAGAAATATTAACTGCACTGTTTTTTGTTTTTTTTTATAATTCTGAGTTTTCGCTTATTTTACAGATTATTCTGTCAATCGATTTTCCTCGACCAGATTATCGTCCCATCTGACGGACATCAAACCATGCCCATCATGAGCTTTGGGAGCGGCGAAAGGCGACCCACACATTCAGCATCCTGAGGGGAAATCGACCATTGTTCAGGTAAAGCCTAGTGTCCTGTCTGCCACAGTACAATCTGTCTCATCTGCAATAGTAAGGACTATTGGTCGTAAAGGACAGCATGTTATGAGTTTGAAAAGGCATCCCTCTAGACTAGAGACTAGGTTTTAACACTGCAGCACTGAAATGGCTCTACGATAGCATATTCTCATTTAAAAAGTTTAAAACTCTGGTGTAGACTATACTTTGAGCATTTCTTACAAAGTTTCATATTTACGAATAACTTCTTAAATCGGTCGCTATTCGTTTCGAAAGAGTGTTAAAAATGAGACCTTGAGCACGAAGGTCAAAGGTACAAATTTCCCTTCAAATACATCCCGGTCGCGGTAAGACAGTTATAGTGATTCTGCTTGCTCAGGCCCAGTCATCATGAACGAATGCGTCGCTTTGTTTTTCGTTGTTTTTTGGAAGAAATGAGTCACGTACCAAAGCGACGATTAAAAGAAGATGCAATATCTTTTATTCAGTAAGAAAAGTGCATTTTAGCCAAAAATCCCACTGAAAAAAACCTAGTGCGATGATGCTTTCTCTGACAATACTGTTGCAGCAAGAAATCAGAGAAGAACAAAAAGAGCGACGTGAAAGTAGGTCGCAAACATCATTTTCGTGACGATTTTCGTCATTCAAATCTGCATACAGTAGGCCTACATATACTTCATTCAAATCTGCATACAGTAGGCCTACATATACTTCATTCAAGTCTGCATACAGTAGGCTTACATATACTTCATTCAAGTCTGCATACAGTATGCCTATATATACTTCATACATGTCTGCATACAATAGGCCTACATATGTTTCATTCAAGTCTGCATACAGTAGGCCTACACACACATACACACACACACACACACATATTCATTGTCAAATAAACTAAACGAGTAGCCAAACAGTTTTATTGAACATTGTGTAAGTTTTAAAGCCTTATGTCCCATTGTGACAACTCACCCTTATTCAAATGATTTTTCACATAAACTATTTAATTTTTTTTTTACAAACACGTATATCATATTACGAAGTAGTTTCAATTATAAAATTGTAACTGGTGTATGTTAAATATCTGGGTGCAACATTTATTTTAATTTTAAAAACCTAAATTAAGTATAATGAACAGGCAACATTTAGAATGCTGTTTAATATATTAACTCAAACGTTTCAAGCACAAACTTTGTAAGTCAATAGAGTAAAATCAAACGTTTAAATTTTCATATAACTGAAGTGTTCTGTGTTTGTTTATAAATGTGAAGTTTATTTTGTTTCTACTAGATTATAATGAGGTTGCGAAACACTGTATTGGCTAAGACATGACACATCTCACGTTTCACTGTATATTCAAAATGAATGTAAATAAGTCATATTTCTGACCAGGCTTTGATTCTTTACAGGAAGCAATAAAGTGTTGAAGAATAATTTTAAGACAGCAGATTTATTTGGAACTGGAAATAAATAAAGAATTGAGGATGCACTGATGTATTATATTTTTCAATAAATGAATTGTTAACTAACCGAAGGAAACCTGTTATTCAATGGGACCTTTCCGTTTATTAAACTTGATTTGGTTCTTTGTAATTTTTCAGATTACTTTTTCCATGTATATCTCGATTTTTCAGGTGTTCAGAAGAATGTGTACATTTCAATATCTTCTACAATATGATTGCTCATCCGGGTCCTAGACGAATGAATGGCTTCCGTGCAAACGTCTAATATACAGATGAATGTCCACTAATGGAAACAGAATACATCATATTGAATCATGCGCTCCTAAACATTGAACCAAAGACATAAATGAAATTGAAGGCTTAAAGCATTCATTTCAACGTAAACGTTTAAACTTTTTTGCACGTGTGTGATACATACACGAACATGCCGACCCGATAAGGTGTTATTAATTGAATCAGAATCGGCTTCGTCAATCTAATATAATCCTTTAATTTGCTGATAAGAGTATGGGGGCAGGAGAACAGAGAACACTTGATTATATAACACTGAGCCCTAGTGCAAAGGTTTCTCATCCTAAGTCGAAATTTGAACTACGAATCTCTTGAGGGGGAGTTAATCACTGCACCGTCACTGACTTTACTTATCGTTACTGGCTCTACAATAATGCTAAAGGTGAAGTATGGCTTAAAAGTACAGTCAATAAAACTGGTGAAATATGTCTTAACAGTGCAGTCAATAAAACTGGTGAAATATGTCTTAACAGTACAGTAAATAAAACTGGTGAAATATGTCTTAACAGTACAGTCAATAAAACTGGTGAAGTATGACTTAACAGTGTGATCACTAAAGCATGTGAAGCATGATTTAAAGAAAGAAGTGAATCATTACTTAACAGTGTAATTCACTAAAACAGGTGAAGCATGACTTTAAAAGTGTAATCACTAAAACAGGAGGTCTGGGTTAGCTGCGGTAGGTCAAGCAGATGTATACAGCCACTGAGAGGCAAAATTATATTTATGGAGCCTGTAAAACTAAGGACACCACCACCATGAACTGCCCTCACTGACCTGAAGCAAAGGCTACTCTAAGCTTGCTCATTACCCACGACAAGAAATCATTTGTTTCTTCTTTTTTTTTTTTTGGCAGAAACTTAGCTGAACCGGAAGTGGCTAACAGCCAACAGTTGTGACCTAATCGACCGGAACGCGTACCAT